>CM040402.1:48214404-48796904 GCA_022702515.1 Ilyophis sp. 1 JC-2022
TCTCTCTCTCTCACACACACACACACACACACACACACACACTCTTTCTCTCTCCCACCCTCTCTTTCTCTCTCACACACACACAATGTCTCTCTCTCTCTCTCTCTCACACACACACACACACACACACACACTCTTTCTCTCTCCCACCTTCTCTTTCTCTCTCACACACACACAATTCTCTCTCTCTCTTTCTCTCTCACACACACACACTCTTTCTCTCTCCCACCCTCTCTTTCTCACACACACACACACACACACCTCTCTGAAGGAGCCCTTGCAGCGCAGCAGTTTGTAGAAGACGCTGATGGGGATGCACAGCATGGAGGAGAGAGCCAGCCCCCAGCCCAAGGCCTCCCCCCACCACGGGTACACATAGCTGGAGTTGTAGGTCAGAGGCTTGTAGTTCACTACGTGGAAAAGGAAGACACCCTGCAAACATATACGATCAACCAAACAGTGTTAAACATGCACACACGCACACGCGCACACACACAATGTAGCCCACAAAAAAAAAAACACCAAATGTAATATATTGTGACATCACTCACATAGGTTCTTATCTCATCTCACTTGTGCTCGTGTCTTTATGACTTCAGTTAGAGAAGGGAAGTATCTAAGCAGTCACTGTAATATCCACCAGATGGCACAATTTTACAGTAAATCATTTTACTCTTCACTCCCTGTGTCCTGAAGTCTACCCTGGATCCCTCAGCGCCAAAAGCATCACCAAGCATCACGCACTTTCCAAGGTGCTCCCCAAAGAGCGTAGGAGACAATTCTCTTGGTTGCCTCGCTTGCGCCACTGGGTAAAAATAGTAGCCCATGTCGCCCGCATCTTGTTGCCGTTCTACTCGCAAGCAGTCAGGGGAAACATATGCTTCCCCGCCTGATGATGTTAATGTGCTTTATTTTGTTCAGAAATAAATTATGGCCAATTAGCCACTGCTTACATTTTCATAATAAATGAAAAGCAATTTTATATTTTGGATTACATTTTTTTCTGCTGTACAGAAAATGCACCGGACAGTAATAAACCTCATAAACCATGAAGCAAAATATTAATCTTTCACTTTTAGCATGTATATTCCTCTGGAGTTTATTTTCATTTCATCCATTTTTGTAGTCCTTTTTTATCATATGTTAAGAGAAAATAAAGTTAAGATTACTTTGTTCAGTATCCTACAGTATCCTACATAAGGGTTCTTAACTGAATGAAACATGCAAAAGCTCCACTGCATTGTGTGTCTGTGGTGTTGTTGTGTTGTGTGTTGTTGTTGTGGTCTTGTGTGTCTTGTTGTTGTGTGTTCTGTGGTGCTGTGGGTTCTGTGGTGTGTGTGTGGTGTGTGGTTCTGTGGTGTTGTTGTGTGTGTGCTGTGGTGCTGTGGTGGTGTTGAGGTGTTGTGTGTTATGAGGTTGGTGTGTATGTGGTGTTGTGGTGTGTGGTCTATAGTCTGTGTCTGTGGTGTGTTGTGTTGTGGTCTGTGTGGCTGTTGGTGGTGTTGTGGTGTGTTGCTGTGGTGTGGTGGTGTGGTGTGGTGTGTGTTGTGTGTGGTCTGTGTTTGTAGTGTGTAGTGTTGTGTAGTGCTGTTGTGTGGTGTTGTGTGGTGTGGTGTTGTGTGTGGTGTGTGTTTGTGTCTGTAGTGTTGTGTGTTGTGTTGTGGTCTGTGTGTATGTATGTAGTGTTGTGGTGTGTGGTCTGTGTGGTTGTGTGTTTTGTGGTGCTGCTATGGTCTGTGTTGTGGTCTGTGGTCTCTATAGTTGTGGTGTGGTGTGGTGAGTAGTTTGTGGTCTGCGGTGGTGTGGTGTTGTGGTCTGTGGTGCTGTGGTCTGGTGCTGAGGTGTTGTGGTCTATAGTCTTGTGGTCTGTAGTGTTGTGGTCTGCGGTGCTGTGGTATGTGGTGTTGTGGTTTGTAGTGCTGTGGTCTGTGGTTTGTAATGTTGTGGTCTGTGGTGCTGTGGTCTGTAGTGTTGGGATCTGTAGTGCTGTGGTCTGGTGCTGTAGTCTGTAGTGTTGTGATCTGTGGTGCTGTGGTCTGTAGTGCTGTGGTATGTGGTGTTGTGGTCTGTAGGCTTGTAGTCTGTGGTGCTGTGGTCTGTAGTGTTGTGATCTGTAGTGCTGTGGTCTGGTGCTGTGGTACGTGGTGTTGTGGTCTGTAGTGTTGTGGTCTGCAGTTTTGTGGTCTGTAGGGCTGTGGTATGTGGTGTTGTGGTCTGTAGGCTTGTAGTCTGTGGTGCTGTGGTCTGTAGTGTTGTGATTTGCGGTCCTGTGGTCTGTGGTGCTGTGGTCTGCGGTGTTGTGATCTGTAGGGTTGTAGTTAGTGGTGCTGTGGTCTGTGCAGCTTTAGGGCACTCCTGCTAGACTGTGACCTCTGGCGTAATAAAGGATCAGCAGCTATAATCCTAATCCTAACAAAATCATTTAATACAGAAATGCAAGGGTCAATATAGCCTTCTGACTCACCACACACAATAAGGGTGTGATGTAGGACCAGCACCACTTCATGTAGGGGAGTGGGCGGTAACCTATCATCCGCGCCACGTCATCCATGAAGCGGTCCGCTCCTAGAGAGAGAGAGAGAGAGAGAGAGAGAGAGATAGACAGTGAGAGAGTGAAACAAACAGATGGAGAAACACAGAGACGGAGAAGCAGAAAGAAGACAGAATGAACACGGAATTATCAATCTCCATAAACAGCAACACGCTCATACACTCCCACACTGACTCAGGGCTGGCTAATCTAGCACTTTACTCAGGTATCATTCTAATGAAACCTTTGCTGTGATACATACAGCATCACAAACTACGAAAGGCACAGACACACACGCACGCATGCATGCACGCACGCACGCACGCACGCACACATACATACACACATTTGGTCTTGGCCTTTCCCTGTACCTCTCTGTACTTCAATTTTGTCCAAGCATAGTCCAAACGCTTACCGTAGACCCAAGCCACCACCACGCACTCCCAGAAGGCCTGCCAGAGCAAGGTCATCCCACTGGCAGAGTAGTAGTCAAAGAGCTGGAACACATACATGCCCCCCTGGAGCAACAAAGGGAACGCACGGTACAGAGAAGAGAGGGGGGGGGGGGGGGATAGAGGGAGGAGGGAAGGAAGAAAAGGAGAGAAAATCTTTACTTAAAAACTCTCACGGCTACTCCCTGACACAATAACATTTAAACAAAGCAAGTAATCAAAGCTCTTGGTTTGATCTGGAATGTGGAATTTCAAACAAATTCCGAGCGAAGCCTCGCCATTTCTAAACCTCACCTCTGTTACCATGGAGAGGTCGATAAAAAAGCAGGTAATGCAGCAGATTGCCACGACAACCTCTCGACGAAGAGAGCCTGCCGTCGCAGTAGGGGGAAGCATGTCCATAATTCCTGTGATAAATCCTTCAACCCCGACGAACTGAGGCAGAGAGGCAGAGAGGCAGAGAGAAAGAGACACGTGAGGACACGACTAGATACAGGTAATCATGTAACACTCGTGCCTCGGCCCTGATGTTGTAGTTTTTCGTGTCTTACTGACTTAGCCATAGCTTACTGTGTGAACTAGACTCGATGTTCATGTCTATGGATAGCTGCTACTTTATGATAGAACTGCACTTTATCTGACCTGTTTGTAGTTGTTTGACCTTCAGTATGCTCTTATTGTATGTCGCTTTGTATAAAAGCGTCTGCCAATTGAACGTAATGTACTCTGCAACTGAAAAATGACATCACGACAATGGGCTATAGATACAACACAAGACCACCGGTCAAACACTGGGTTTCAGACTGTGGCAACAGCAAGAGCAGGCACTGTGTCACAACTGAATCAGATTTAAAGAGTGCTGTGCGCCCACAGATGTAGAACTACTGTTGTGTATCACTGCCATTAACATTTCTATTAATTAATATTTTTGAACTGCTTGTTAAGCAGATATAGAACAGCGCTGCAAAAATTTAAGTTTGCATATCAACGACATGAGGTCTATTGCAGATGAGACTGGAGGGGCGAGTGGTTTGTCAGTAATATCAATGATGTGAGGTCTATTGCAGATGAGACTGGAGGGGCGAGTGGTTTGTCAGTCATATCTATGATGTGAGGTCTATTGCAGATGAGACTGGAGGGGCGAGTGGTTTGTCAGTCATATCTATGATGTGAGGTCTATTGCAGATGAGACTGGAGGGGCGAGTGGTTTGTCAGTCATATCTACGATGTGAGGTCTATTGCAGATGAGACTGGAGGGGCGAGTGGTTTGTCAGTCATATCTACGATGTGAGGTCTATTGCAGACGAGACTGGAAGGGCGAGTGGTTTGTCAGTCATATCTACGATGTGAGGTCTATTGCAGATGAGACTGGAGGGGCGAGTGGTTTGTCAGTCATATCTACGATGTGAGGTCTATTGCAGATGAGACTGGAGGGGCGAGTGGTTTGTCAGTCATATCTACGATGTGAGGTCTATTGCAGATGAGACTGGAGGGGCGAGTGGTTTGTCAGTGTAGCCGGGTTCTCACACCTGACTGTCCAGTCCCAGCACCAGCAACATGAAGAAGAAGAGGGCCGCCCACAGTGGCGCCAGGGGCATGAGAGTCACCGCTTTGGGGTAGGCGATGAAAGCCAAGCCAGGGCCTGCGGTGGAGAATGTACCACTTATCAAATATTTATTTTAGAGCCATTATTGGACTGCATTGGGCTTTGGCACCAGTGTCAGAGCAGTAAATTGACAGTAGAGATCCTGAGTGCGGGGTGGCATAACTGCAGCACTTCAGAGCATGCAGTGGCAGTAAATTAAACGGCTGGCCGGGGGCAGACAGAGCGACTGCGAATGTGAGACGGCAAACAAATGCACCGCTTCCAGAAGAGAGAGAGCAGCGCACGGAACCAGAGGGCCTGAGCAGAAACACAGGGGTCACCGCAGCCTCGCTCTAATTACTGCTATTGGTTTGATTACATGCAATACGCTTGTACATAGGAAGTAAATAAAACGAAGCAGCCGCTCTGTTTTGCGTTGGGTGGGCGAGACAAGGAGACCGTTGTGTCGGATGAAGGAATGAAAGGAGAGGAGATGAAAGAAAGCAGAAGGAACAGAGACAGAGGTGTGTGTGTGTGTGTTTGCGTGGACCCCGTGCTCTGCTCCTGGCCTCACCGCTCTCTGCAACCTTGCTGATGTCCACCCCCTGTTCAGCTGCCATGAAGCCCAGCACAGAAAAGACCACAAAGCCGGCAAAGAAACTGGTCCCACTGTTGATCAGGGCAAGGACAAAGGCATCCCTACAAGAAGAGAGAGAGAGGGGGGAAAGAAAGAGGGGTCATAGAATGAAGAGAGACAAGGTGGGGACATGAGAAAAAAGAGGGTGAAAAAAGAAATGGAGGGAAAGTAAGAGAAGGAAGAGTGAGAAAGCAGAATAACAGAAAAGACAGGGAGGGGCAGAGAGAGACAGAATGCAGTGATCAGTCATTACTGCTGTGATATTTTTTGTCACAGCTAAATCTAATCCAAACTGCTCAGATTTGATTGGATAACATGTCTGCAGTCAACACAGGGTTATGCCACAATTTAATAACTAATATGCTTGACGGGCGATGGAACTAGAATACAAATGACCATATTACCATTTTACACCATGAATAGCTCCCTTAATTTCCCATTTTAAATATTTCTCATTATGTTCCCCAAGGTTTCTGCGAGCCACACAACCGGGGGGTCAGAACCCACTGGCTGGGAACCCCTGCAGTAGACGCACACACAGGTAACAGAAACCTGACCATCGGAAACGGCAGTAGCCACACATCTACTGAACTAAATTTTCATCCATCTGCTATTATTATCTTAAGTATCCAACCCCAAGCTTCACATCCACTTTGTCTGTCCCTCTTACTTGGCATAGCCAATGATCTAGTGAGTCTATATCTACGATGAACAGAGAAAAAAGGTGTAGGCACAGAAACTGGAATAGGAAGGAAGAGCACTAATGGGGTAGCTGATGCACAGTGTAGTTGGTGTTATTCATGACCTATATGACTGCCAGACGTGCGTGTTTGTCTAAATCTGCTGATATCTAATCTTGCCCTCTGTGTGGTATGATGCAGTCAACAGGCCACAAAATGTCCACACACAGTTCAGCGTGTTTTTACCCAAAGCCGCATTTCTTAGATTCTAAACACCACGTACCTTATAAAACCCTTAACTAGATGACCAAAATTGCATTCCGGTCTTGATAAACAGACCTGGGTTTACAATGGCACCCTTGTGACAGGCTAAATCGTGATTAGGTTGGGGGGTGGGGACAAGATCGAAGTGTACCAAGATGATTGCCTGTGAGTCAAGAGCTGGGTCAAACCACAAAGACAAATAAAAGCTTGGAAACTGGAGGATACACTTGTGAAGAGATACATTTAGAAAATTATGTTGTGGAAAAGGGGCTATGACATGAACGCAAACACTGAACAAAACATACTGATTTACTCAACCTTTTCGCACACGCAAAACCAATAACGTGACCAATGATTGGTCATGGTATTTGTTTTGCACCAATCATTGGTCATGTTATTGGTTTTGCGTGTGATAAAAGGTTTTGCACACTCTAAAGGTCTTAGTAAATCAGGCCCACTGGGTGCAAAAATGTCTAGCCAGACGGAAAATATTCAATTAGGCAGTTTTTGGTGGATAGGCAGACACATGGGAACTTGGACCATTGTATAAATACATTATTATATAATTACACAAGTAATGTAATAGAGAGAAAAAGAAGAGAACATGTACGTGCAGTTTCATTACAGGCACACAAACCAAGTTAGGAACTGGAAGCCCATCTGACCTTGACCTTGGCACCATTACCTTGAATTGAATAGGGTTTTGAACATAGTAATCACAACTAGCTTTTTAACAGTTTTGTAGCAGCCTGCAAAGCTGTCAGCATTAGGCCTTGACATAACAGCTGCTTTGACCTTGACAGTGTGACCTGACTATAGGTTGAAACCAGTAGAGAGACAACATTTGTGTCCAAGTTTCAGTAACATTTATCCAGTTGGAAAGTACAATCAACATTCCCACAAGCACCTGTGACTCTACTCTTTAGGCCTGTTCAAACTGTCCTTAGCCCCGGGCTAAGAGCCTTCTTAGCCTGGGGCTAAGAGAGATGTTAGCCCAGGGCTAAGCAAGTGTTCACACTTGCACATTCTAAAGTGGGCTAGCACCAACCTGTGCCTTGGGCTAGCTGACCCTGCTCCGGAGCAGGGTTAGCAGCACCGACTTGGGTTAGCCCCAGAACTCTCCCGAAACACGGTGCCAAAATAGCCAGTGTGAAACAGGGTCAGTGGCAACGATTGTGGCAATGCATAGAATTCTCACTGTCCAATCCAATAGTGTGGTACGGATGTTAGCCCAGGGCTTAAGGGTACAGTGTGAATCCTTAACCCAGGGCTATCGCTTAGCCCAGGGTTAATAAATGCTTGTGTGAAGACAGAGTGAGCTAGGCCTGCATTATCCTTTGCCTGGGACTAAGGATAGCCCAGGGCTAACGACAGTGCATTGTGAAAAGGCCTTTTAAAACCTGAAAATCAATGTGGAAAAAGAGAAAAACTTGTGTCAAGTTTGGAAAAAGAGTTGGACACCAAAAAACTGGAAACTTTTGACCAGAAAATATGGTGATATTAGTGAGAACAAAAATCTGGTTACATTTAAATCCATGCATGAATGACTGTGTCTGAGACATAGAAAGAGGCACACAAATAATACTCGTTTGAGGCAGAGCCCAGTGCGTACCTAAAAACTGTGAGCGAACACGCTTTTGAGAAGAAGAGAGTCAGTCTGTGATGTGTGAACATTGATGTGTTCAACTTAGAGAACATTTTACTGTTTGCTATCAGCAATTCACATTATGAGAAAGGAGTGCACAATCAAGACAAGTGATGATATTAATAACTAAAATTATTAAAAATTAAGGACACAATGGAATTTGCACTGAAATTAGACAAAAAAATAATAAAAGGCCTTCAGGAAAAAGGAAGCAGCAACTTGACTTGACTGTTCACTTAGTTGAACACATCGTTCCTTTAGGTACTGTGCACACGCGGGGGACTCACTGGTAGCAGTTGTTGTGGAAGCGGTTGTAACTTCCCAGTGCAGTCAGAGCACCCAGGCCAATAGCATAGGAGAAAAAGATCTGCGTTCCTGCGTCAATCCACACCTGCCAGATAGGGGGATATACACAGTCACACCCAACATTCACTTTGTGCCTCAAGGTTTTCATTTTACAATGTAGTACACAAAACACTAATGTACATCTTGCATTATTCTTAAAAGCCACCATTAAGTACATTAAGTCCAGGTGGAGAAAAAGAGGGGCGGGCCATATACAATCTGTTTAAAATAGCATAGAGAGAGCAATATACACCAACTTCAGTAGGTTCAATGGGGTTAAGTAAAAATATATGCACAACAAAAATCACAATTACACTTTTATTACAGCACCTTCACAAGTAATTTATTTCCACTTTCCCTTTTGTACCTTCAAAGAATGTCCATCTCCCCTGATTCATTAAAGACATTCATTTTTTAATTAAATTCCGTTTTGTTTTTATCATAGAATAGTATAATCATCAGAACGTAATTACTGTCTGTCTTGAGTCCCCAGGAATGTACTATGATGCTGCTGATTCCATATCCATGCTGTTAGCATGAGGCTAGAAGCTGTTAATATGGACGTAGTCATTTCTAACACCACACAGGCTGAGACTCTCTAAACTTAATCTACGAAGAGCAGACAATAACCACAGTTTAGCTAAGTGCTTGGAGCCCATAACTGCATGCTCTTGTCATAAATAATACAGAGGTGTAGGCTTCCCTGAGTGACTGATAATAAAGCAATTTGCTATGTAATTGTCATAATCCATAGAGGAGAGGTGAAACAAAGTATTGTGGGTCTTTGCATAATGGTTAGATAATCTGCAGATTGAAAGGATTCTAAATGATCTCGTGTTCTCAGTTATTAAAACCAATAAAGAGCTTTCCAATATACAGTCAAGCCGGAAAGTCTGCACACCCCTTTCACCTACTCCACGTTTTATTATGTTACAAACATATTCTACAATAGATTGAGTTCATTTTTTGTCTCGAAATTCTACACAAAATAACCCATAATGACAAAGTGAAAACAGGTTTTTAGACATTTGTGCTAATTTATTAAAAATCTAAATGTAAAATATCATATGTACACAAGTGTGCACACCCTTTGATATGACACCCAAAAGTGAGCTCATGTGCATTTTGTTTCCACTGATATTGCTTGAGATGTTTCTACAACTTAATTGGAGTCCATCTGTGATAAATTCAATTGATTGGACATGATTGGGGATTGCCAACACCTGCCTATATAAGGTCCCACAGTTGACAGTGCATGTCAGAGCAAACTCCAAGCCATTATTATCTGCAGACCTCAGAAACAGGATTGTGTCAAGGCATAGATCTGGAGAAGGGTACGGAAAAATCTCTGCAGCTTTACAGGTCCCAAAGAGCACAGCGGCCAACATCATTCGTAAATGAAAGAAGTTTGGAGCCACCAAGAATGTTCCTAGACCTGGCCGCCCGGCCAAACTGAGCAATCGGGGAAGACGGGCCTTGGCCAGGGAGGTGAGCAGGAACCCGAGGGTCACTCTGACAGAGCTCCAGCGTATCCTTGTGAAGATGGGAGAACCTTTCAGAAGATCAACCATCCAGGCAGCAGTCCACCAATCAGGCCTTTGTGGTAGAGTGGCCAGACGGAAGCCCCTCCTTAGTAAAAAGCACATCACAGCCTGCTTGGAGTTTGCCAAAAGGCAAAACATGAGAATCAAGATTCTCTGGTCTGATGAAACCAAAATTGAACTTTTTGGCCTGAATACCAAGCGCCACGTCTGGAGGAAACCAGGCACCGCTCATCACCTGGCTAATACCATCCCTACAGTGAAGCATGGCGGTGGCAGCATCATAATGTGGGGATGTTTTTCAGCAGTGGGAACGAGGTGACTAGTCCTGATAGAGGGAGAGATGAATGCAGCTAAGTACACCGAGATCCTTGAAGAAAACCTGCTCCAGAGCGCTCTGGGCCTCAGACTGGGGCGAAGGTTTACCTTCAAACATGACAACGACCCGAAGCACACAGCAAAGAGAACAAAGGAGTGGCTTCGGAGAAAGTCTGTGCATGTCCTTGAGTGGCCCAGCCAGAGCCCAGACCTGAATCCAATTGAACATCTGTGGAAAGAGCTGAAAATGGCTGTGTACCGACGCTCCCCATCCAACCTGATGGAGCTTGCAAGGATATGCCAAGAGGAATGGGCAAAAATGTCCAGAAACAAGTGTGCCAAGCTCGTAGCTTCTTTCCCAAGAAGCCTTGAAGCTGTAATCGCTGCCAAAGGTGCAGCAGCCAAGTATTAGGCTACAGATATGTAACCCCTGAATAACCTATTTTTGTCAGTAAAATAAAATTGCATATTTTCTAAAAACCTGTTTTCACTTCGTCATTATTGGCTATTGTGTTTGAGGCAAAAAATGAACTCAATCTATTGTAGTATAAGTCTGTAACGTAATAAAACGTGGAGAAGGTGAAAGGGGTGTGAAGACTTTCCGGCTTGACTGTACATAACCAGGAAAACATGTTACATTTGAGCTTTTTAGAAATTAACAAATTATAAATAAATACTCAGAATTTAATTGAAATGTTTTAAAAATCTTCAATGAGCTGAATAATATTGTTTTAAAGGACTACTTTAACAACAGACAGTATGATCTGCAGGGAACGTGTGTACCTGGGGGATCAGTGTGATGAGCACAGGTCAGCACAATGGTGTTTTTGTTCCAATAAGCATGTGCATGCTCAGTCAAATCAAACACACGCACACATGCACACACACACACACACACACACACACACACACGCACACACTGCACTCTGACCTGGGCCTCAACGAGCTTGGACCAGTCGGGCTTCAGGTAGTACACAATCCCGTCCACAGCGCCGGGCAGGGTGACGCCATGAGCCAACAACACCACTAATACCAGGTAGGGGAACAGCGCCGTGAAATACACCACCTGGGGAGGGGAGGCAGGCATAGCTACAGCTACAGCTACACACTGCCCATACAATGCATGGGCTGAACCCACAGAACACAGGTAGTACACAGTATGCACATTAATGCTGAATGCATACTGCTAAATGCAATGGCAAAGTCTGGGTCAAGCATGTGAGCACAACTGCTGGCAGAGTTTAATATGACTTAGACACATACCATGATGTGCGTGATATCCTTAACACTAGAACGGCCACAGCACGTCTTTTGGCGTTTGGGGGGTGTCACATATACTGTAACTGCCCTCAATAAAACTACGCACTTCCCCATTTGTGACTTCTCCTAAATATATGACTTTAAAAATTCAGTCAAAAAGAAACAAGAAACAAAATAACAGTTGTGACTAATCTCACATAGCCATTGGAGTCACGCCACACCATGCCACACTACACCTGTTGACGCTGGATTTTTATGTCTTTAGGGCATGGAGTCCATCGACATGATTATAAAAAGTAATTTTGATGACAATGTAAGAAACGGAGCTATATTCAATAGCCTGCAAATTATGGAACAATTATGAGAGATAAAATCTGAAATTTGGACTGACATCATAAAAAGGCATTTTATTGTAGGCGGAGTCGACTGTATAAGGCTCCTTTCGCTAAGGCCTACAATTCAGATTCATTTAGCTGAGTAAACTGTATTCTGCACTGTACATTTTGCGTGGGTGCGCGCAACTGACAATTTAGCAGCAAATGGACTTACAAGAAGAATTTACGATGCTCTGCCTTTTGGATGAAATGGAGTCATATATCTACAACGGTGCTTTTATAATGCTGTTATCAGCATAAACGCATGTGTTTTTATTTTTTTTAATAAACTGAACCATTGTATGCATATGTGCAATAACACACTGGAATTTAATTTAAAAAAATGTTACTTAAATGCAAAGTCCTCAAATGTATCCTAAAAAAATGAAATGTATTCTTTTTGTGAAGGTAAGAATTACATGGAGAAATTGCAATGTTCAACATGCTTGCACTTGGCCAACATTGGTCGTGCAAAACTGTGGCCATTCTACTGTTAAAACTATACCGAGCATTAAATGAAAAACAAATTTACTTATTTTGTGGTATTACTCATGGGAAAAGTGTTCAGAAGTGGGCTGAGAGCCCTAACAAACATGACGACGGCAACATGTTAGGTAACCTCCAGTCACCATGCAGTTTGTGTTTTAACTTACGGTAAGCTCAGACAAACCAACACGTCGGGGTGGGGGGAGCGAGGGTTATGGAAATATTTTCCTCTAAAACCTTTAAACCCTACTTCTTGATCTCAAGACCAATGGAGAAAAAAAACTTCAGCTCTCCAAGGGGGAAAAAATAGTTAATGGGCTTATGGGCGAAAAGCTGAATGGAGTTCCTTGTTCTCAGCAGCCCTCTGGTCCATTGGTCATGCTGTTAAGCACAGAGGAAAAGAAGCAAAGCTGACCTAAGCTGGATGACCAAGGCAGTGCAGGTGGGTGGGGAGGAGAGGGGGTGTCTAACAGGGCTCATAAAAATTAATTACAGAGCCAAATTTGAGATAAGATCCCCCAACCATAACCTATTCCTGCCTACTCTCCAGAGCAGGCGGCAGCAGCCTGGTTATAATGCACCTGTGTCTGCATGGCCTGGCCTTAGAGAGCGGGAATCAGCTGGCACACTGCCCTTCACACTGCTTAAACATTAGGCTGTCTTTCCAAACAAATAAACGTTAATCATCTTTACTTCCGTTTCACTCTGCTTACAGTCCAATGTGACGTCTAAAGCTCAGTGTTAGCCACTCACAGATCCCACTTCTGCTATTGAACGAGTTCGTTATTTTTTTTGCATGCTAGTGGGTGCGTGCATATGCATGCACAAGTGTTTCTGTCTAGACAGCCTGAACCTAGTCTAAAAGCTGCTTTTAGTTCAGAGGTTAAAGGGCAGGTAGTGGGCAAGCTGCTGATCCCGTAGGTTGAAACTCAGAAGAACAAAGCAGTTACAGAAAACATAGTGGTCCTGATTTCCCCCCTGCATCACCTACCGTATATGACAACCACATGCACAAAACAATAAAAGTGCACACATGCATGCTTGCAGTCTCATGCCCTCCCTCCTATCAATACACACACACAGACACACACACATCATTGTGTTCACCTTGCCAGTAGACTTAACCCCCTTCCAAATGCAGAAGTAGACGATGACCCAGGTGGCCATCAGACACATAACCATGTGACCGCTGACCTCCCCGGCCTCGTCCAACCCTCCGGACAACCGCAGCACCTTCCGTCTAAGAATGAGAGACACGGACAGCATGAGGACACACAAGTGCGCAGGTCTGAGAGTAAGGCGGACTGAGTGAAAGAGAAAAAGACACACTTAAGAAGGACACCATCACTCCGCTGCTTATATCGCTCTTTGAATGGGTTACAAACCACGAGCGGTGCAAAGATGTGAGAGCAGCTCTGAATACACGATGACAGAAAAGTAACGTCCCAAAAGTGGAAAAACAGGAAGCAGACAGAAACGCGCGAGACTGTGTTGTCAAAAGCACTGGTCAGGGGCAGAAACAAGACTACAGTCAATATAACACTGACACTCACTCCCAAAACTCAATGACAGGAGATCGCAGGCCTTCCATGTCTGTGCAGCTGGAATTGAGAGAAAGAAGGGAGGAGAGGTTGATGGAAGGTGGAAGGGAGGAGTGGGAGGAGAGGTTGTTTTGCGGGGAGGCGGGGTCCGAGAGAAGGGCGAGGAGGGAGCTGCGATTGGTGCAAGCTCTGCGGAAGTCCAGCGTGCAGTTTAGGGTGTTCCACGGGTTCCCGCAGGTGGCCCAGGGCAGGGGCGTGGAGAAGGAGTGGAGCAGGAAGTACAGCCCCCACACCAGGATCATAATGTAGTAGGTGTTACAGAAGAACACAATTACCATGGACGCCAACCCCAAACCTGACAGAGATGGAGAGAGAGGGAGAGAATGGACGTCAGAGAAACGGACGGATAGATGGATGGATGGAGGTGCGATAAAAATGTAATTATGGAAGAACAGATTAGGGTAAGAGATAGAGACAAAAGGCCCAGGAGTATACAGATTTGACAAATAACTGTTTAGTATTAGAGGAGAGTGATTCTAAACATTCTAAAGCAAAGAAGAGCAGACTAAATATATATTTATTAACACATGAATAAGGTCCAGGGGCTTTACCTTTGAAAAGTGGGGCGATGTTCCAGGCAGAGAGGCCGCCTTGTTTCATGAACTGCCCCAGTGCAATCTCCAGGAAGAACACCGGAATCCCCCCAATGAACACAATCAGCATGTAGGGGATCAGAAACACGCCTGCAAAACATTAACAACATGCACATGTGTGTATGTAATGTGTGTGTGTGTGTGTGTGTTTGTGGGTGAGAGAAGAAAGAGCATGGGGGAGAATGTGTGCTCGGAAAAAAAGATGGACAAGGTCAAAGATAAAGGGGAAAAGTAGGAGAAAGGAGAGGAAACATTGTTTCACTGCTCCTGTATTTGTGTGCAAAAAACAAACCCGCTGACCTTGAAAGTGAGTGGGACTTATCTAGAAGATGTGCGAGCTGCACATTATCCTTAAACATCATTGATACAAGAGTATTTCCTCTCAAAAATGCCAGGTCTTTGTCAGGACAAACTTGCATTCATTCTGCAGGCTGGAACAGCTGGCAGACTTCCCCTCTACACAAATTATATGTCTAAAATGCAGGGCAATGCAAAATCATATAATCTGAATTGACGGGGGATGAACCACAGCATTTGGTTTCTGACCATGTACAGAACTCAAAAGCTTTGAGTAAGCACTTTCTTTGTCACTGCATTCTCAGTATTCATTCATATAATAAGAAAAGACTTTGAATTATAAAATGACCATCTCCCCCCGCAATTTTGCAGCATTGGTTTACCTTACATAAAATCGCTGGGAAGATACCAACACCGTATATTTGGAGGGGGAGGCAGAGGCAGAGAGATGAGTCAAGTCACATGAGTGACAGCACCATAGACAGGGATGGAAAGGGAACAGACAGGCTGAATTCTCAGATCAAAAAAGGGAAGGGATTTATAAGCAGAAAAAAAAAACATGATGGAAAACAGAAAGGAAAGGACGAAAAAGGAGGGACAAATCTGCTACAAACATCTATCTGCTACACTCTTTAGCTCACATGCTCACTGTGGCCTTATAAGGAAGAATATCAGCGGGGAGAGTGAGGGAGAGAAAGGGAGAAAGGGAGGGAGGGGAAAACAACATCTAAAGACATGCGATTAAATAGAAGATATATTGACAATCAGGAGCCAACTCCACCGTTTTCATTTTCATAGCTTTTTACGTTTTTTCCTGTTTATTTGATCTCTTAAATACTTGTGCTCTACTAATCAAACACTGTGTTTGGGTTTCTGGCATAAAGTGACACTCGTATTAACAAGAACATGAAAAGCCAGGCTGAATGATAGAATAGAATACAATAACAATTTTTCCCAGGGGGAACTTCAGGATTATCTGTGCATTTTTGTGTCACACAGCAAACCACAATTTACAGAAGGCAGTGCAAAGGGTTTGCAAGATCAATCCAATCGAAATGTCTTGGAATTACAGTAAACTTCTGCCACGTGGCCTTCTTTGGTTTGGCCAAGAACATGGCAAAGAACACTGGGGAGACGAATGGGCACAGACTGCTCATTGTGTTGCAGTCCGTGTTCATATTGTATCGCTGCAGCGCCTACAGCTGGGAGAATGCACCTTTGTGCACCGGTTGGTGGAGCAGAGGGGGGAAGGCGGGGGTCTGACAGACTCGTCGGACAAAAGGAAAAACTGAAGCAAGTCATTGTTTCCCTGAGGATATGACGAGTACAGTAGCAGCTGACGGGTATCACTGGCTTGATTCACAAGATAAAGGGACAAATGCGATGAAGGGCAGTGCACACACACTTCAAATGAACAAACATCACGGGAGTGAAACAAAGAGAGGGAGAGAGGGAGGGAAAGAGTCACAGCGATAAGAGAAAGTGATGGCTGAACTTTCTTTAGTAAAGGAGAAGCAGTAGAAAGGAACGCCCTGTAGTGGGAGGTAAAGGATAAGTGGGAGAAAGGCTGTGAACGTTCCAGGGAGACAGAGTGACTATGTTTATGAGCAGCTTTATCAAGGGGAAGGATATGTAAACCGTGCCCTCGGTTAAATGACACCGCGTGCCATGGGCTTGACTACGTGCACAAAGCCATGCACCACTCCTTTGTTCTCATATCTCCTTCCCTCACTCTCTCTCCCTTTCTCTTTCTCACACAGACACCGACACACACACACAGTTTGAACTTGTTTTCCAGCATATCCCATTACCCTTATCTTCCTGCTGCTCTAATTTTACACACAGAGCTTTGTTATTTGAGAAGCAGTGTATATTGGGCCTAAATGGTATATGTGCTGCTGCATATGTATGCACTCTGTCCTGGATGGCTTCAGGCCTCACCTCCACCATTTTTGTAGCAGAGATATGGGAACCTCCACACGTTACCAAGGCCCACAGCAAAGCCCACACAGGACATAATGAAGTCCATTTGCCTGGCCCAGGTCTCTCTCTCCACAAACGGGCCATCTCCCCCAGCCGTCCCGCCGACCCCAGGTACAGCCACCAGGGGGCGCACAACCCCCCCCTCTTCTTCTACTGGGACCCCTGTCTCCCCTTCGGACAGCCCCCTATCCCCTACAGAGAAAAAAAAAAAAAGCAAGAGAAAGGAAGAGGACGTTTAAATAAAATTTCCATCATCTGAGTCCACACTATCAAAATCCCCCTTCAATCAACCATCTCCTTGCAAATTCATTGATGACCAAATTACGTAATTCACACCATCATTTCCATTACGTAAATGTTTCCTGGTCTTTCACTGGCTTGTAAAAATCTGTGAGCATTCTTCCCTCTTGCTTTCATCACATGGATGAAGCACAGACAGGCACACCTTGCTGGGCCAGTCCACTACATAGAGGAGCAGCTCTGTCCTGCTCAGAGTGCAGCATACATACCACCAATAAATAAAACGGAAGGAGACCGGCAATGGAGCGTACTACAAAGTAGCTGTCTCTGCATTTAATCCAACTGTTTGGGATAATGCTCCCTCTGCATATATACTAAATATAGGTAGTTTTCACTGTTTTAATGAATGTACCAGACACTGGCACCTTATCTTGGTCCGTTTGCGGAGTTAAAATGCGAATAAATGGTTCGGAAATCAGAAAGGGAGGGAGTGAATCATTTTTGGTTCAATTCAGTTTCAGTGTAAACATTTTTCTTTGACACCATTTTCCTACCCTGGCCATAGAGAGGCTTAAAATTGAAGTCAAATGAGTCATGGTAAAACACACCTCTGGGTTGAGCTCATGAATCAGAGCATTCAGTGTAAGATAGCCCAGAATTAGCCCTCTGAGCATTATGTATCTGCTTAAAGAACACTCTTCAAGGGTAAATTACTGTGTACAATTGTGTGACTGCATACATTCTGTACCCAATACAGAAGCAGTATTATTTAGTTGAAAGCCTCAGGTAAAGAATCTTCCTCAAGGGTTTAATGTGGAACCTGGGCTCCAATCCCATGACCCCCAGGTCCAGAGCATTTTTTAACAAATTAGGGCTGTCAACACTGGCATGAAATTGAGTTCAAATTTAACCTTCTAAAATTGGTATATTTTAAATATTAAAATATAATAAATTTGAATATATTCTAATGTAATTTGCATATTTACAGTATGTATATTGTCAGGTGCAATTATATGTATAATAATATGAAGTGAAGCTCCCTCTAATCTGCACAGTAAAGTGTGTAGCGTTAAATCAAGTCTTACATAGTTCATGTGTCCACTCTGGCCATAGTGTTACTATGTTAGAGTTGAATTAACACTGGACATTTCACTGTGTGTCATCGGCCTAAATGTTCTCATCCACAAAGATGTAGTATAACAAAACAGGACATTGACAATAGTGCTGAAAATGTATGCCTAAAGAGAGGCCTTTTTCAGTTACACATTATGCAGTAGTAGCTCTACACTGTATTAAATTTATGTTTGTACAATTGTGCAATTATCTCAACAAACAAAATTGACAAACCGTTTCAAAAAATAAACCCAGAAAAATAAAGCATGTTGTCTCAGCACTGTAGCTTAATTCGCCATGGCTCATCATTTATTAAGCACAATACAAGATGTGATTAGAAAATTCAGAACCTAAAACTAAGAGTAAAATTCTCTAATATAAGTTTGAACTTAAATGAAATAAGTTCAAACGATGTTCAAACATTTCATGTTTTCTGACAGCCCTGGAACAAATAGAAAGTTTACTTCCTTTTAGGAAAGCCTTAATATTACAGCAGTTCCAGAGCCTCTAGCAGTCCAGGTCTTACTAGAAACAGGTTAGGTCACTCAAGTCTAACTCATTGTGTTGCTGCTTCACTACCAGACCTGGAATGGTACACATTGCTCTCAATCAGTAGTGTTATTGCCATTGCTGATATAGCTCCATGAACAAGGTGGTGTGGTGTACTGCTGTGGTTACTGTGGTTAATGCAGGGCCACATGTTACCACCTCCGTATAAAATGAAAAGAATAATGAAAATAGCAATGCACCAAATGTTTCTTCAAAAACAGAAGCTGTAATCACGAAAGACTTGTGCACTAACTGCATGTTTTCAACAACTCTGCTTAAGAAACTGATTGGAACACAAACCTTACACTTATATTCAACCTAACCAAATAGAATAGGCACTACAGAGTGATATGTGCAGAGGGGCCAGAATTCAAGCCCCCGTGGTCCTCCCCATGAGCACATGGCTGTCTGACTGAATGCGTTCTGTGTACTTATTCAGACATGCGCTTCCCAGATTGTTTCCCTCTGCCTATGTGTCTCTCTCTTCCTCCCATTCTCAATATTTGCCTTGAACTGAAATCAAAAAGAAAAAGGATTCTATCTCCTTCATCCTTCATACTGAGGTTGTATAGTCACATATACACACATTCCCTTTCTCTTTGACTATAACTGTAAAACAAAACACAAATTCTGACTCTTTCTTTCTCCCTCTCTCTCTCTCTCTCACACACACACACACAAATCATAATTTCTCTCCTGGAATATCAATGTTAGGCACAGCAACCCGGATGCATGAAAGGAAAGCAGTTATTTCCAGATTAGAGCAGTCAGAGAGCCATCTAATGTGTGTGTGTGTGTGTGTGTGTGTGTGTGTGTGTGTGTGTGTGAGAGAGAGAGAGAGAGAGAGAGAGAGAGAGAGAGAGAGAGAGAGAGAGAAATAAGTAATGCTTATGATTTCTCTCAATCAAATTTATCCACAACGACCATGTGATGTTAAGAATAGCCTATACAAGCCACTGGCCACATACAGTGTAACTGAGTGTAAATAAAATCAATCTTAACATATATCAATTGGTATATATTAGGTCATATATGCACTATATTTCACAAATTAAGTTACTTCACAAGTAAAAACCAACAGCATTTAAATATTCTAGTTTTGTCTGATGTGTATGGCAAGAAACAAATGCTGCAGATCATGTTTTGCCTCAACAACAAGCTAACGCTTTCATATAACGGGAAACTATCTCATTGATATCCTCAATAACTGCTGGTTAATTTAACGAACCGGCTGGAGTTGCGAATACTTCGCCGAAATCAATAGGCTGCTGACGTATAGTAAGGTTAACATTATAACGCTATTACCAATTCGTAGCCTACGTACATTGTAGGCTTTGGACAACTAGCCAACCTTACATTAACCTTGTCGATATTACTTTCATTTGTGATTAATTTGCCATATGGGTCAATTAACCTGGGAAGTTTAAGCTTTTTAATGGTAGGTATTGTTTGAAAGACATACACAAACGTATGATGCGTTAAAAAGTTTTAGTGATTAGTGTTTTATATTTTTGTCTGAAGCACCTATAACGTTAGCTGTCGGAACAGGTGCGCATAGCTGTCAATGTCATGTAGAGTAGAGTAGGTGCTACAAAATGGAAGGATTCTGATGGACATTTTAGCTTAGGCTACTTGTGAGGTGGTAACCTCTAAACCTCGTACCTAGTTATAACAGCATTTAAACGGTTTGCTACGTTAGTTAAGAGACATAACAGTAACGTTAAGTTAAGTAGTGAAGCGACGGTTAGGCTATGTGTAATCCTGTGCCTCTAGTTAGCTTTCTGACCAGTATTGGTTGAATGCCAGTCCAAATACACCGTAGCTCGTAGAAATCATTGGCTATGAAACATATCAGTCCTCTAACTCCAGTCATCAGCTCTGCGCGTACGTCCCGTGACCAGCTTACTAGCCAGTTTCCAAGTACATTACCGTTTACTACCTGGCGTGGACACTGCACCGCTGGCGGCCAGTTGTAGGCAACCTCTTCGTTGCTTAGTATTTTCTTTAATATGGCTAGCTAACAAATAGCAATATAACTATTAACAGTAACGTTAATGTTGCTAATTTAGCTATCTAAATATGAGAAATTCGACAGAACCAATAATAATAATAATAATATCACAATCTATGGCTGTAATAAAACTTACCTGGAATGTGCTCTTCCACCTCAGGCGACATTCTGACTGGAGGGCTGGTAACGTTAGATAGCTAGCCCAAATATTTTAAATAGAATTTATAAAATTATATGGAATTATCGTTCAAAAAAATTTTAGCTAACGTTAGCAAGTTAGATATATTTAGTCATCCAGTTCCTTTTTTCTTTTGTTTTTTTCTCTTTTGTTATTAAAAATATTCTTTAGCTATATTTAGCTTTTAGGCTAGCTATAGCTAGAGATATTATTAGCTAATATTTACAATGCGTCGCAGACAGACGATGGGGACGAAGGGGAATCAAAAGCAGTCGACGAAGCACTTGAAGGTAAGCCTGAAAAATCTCATGGATGAAAATTGAAGGAAAATAACTGTAGGTCAAGTGGTGACGATCGGTTTTTCTCGTTTATTCGAAGGTCCCGGAGCTTTTTTTCGTTCTGTTGAGTGGACAGGTCTGTCGCTTTGCTTGAAGAACCGGGGAATGTGAGCTCTTGGCTTCGCGATCAGTCATCAGTTGCTCCCCCGCGCCTCCCCCCACGCGCGTCCCGTCCCCCTCACTGATTGGCTCATCTCAGCGCGTTCCGCTGCACGGACTGCAGCATCATTTTTCTGCTTCACTTCTTTATTAATGTAGCTACACTGCTTCACGTGCGCACATAGTTTAAGGTTTTCTCCTGCACTAATCCGCATACATTAGCTAAAGTCGAAATATTCAAGCGGGACAAGAGTCTCGCTTATAAGCTTGTTCATTCAGACCATTCATGCTATAGCTGGCCATGTTAGCTACAATCAAATTAATAGTCAATGTATTGTGGTAGTCTGTGTGACCAGAGCAACACACCCGATGAGACAAGGATTGTCTTACTACATTGCATCCTGAAGACAGTAAAAGGACAGCCTAGGCTACAATTAATCATGAACTACCCCCCCTCCTCAAAATTATTTATGAATGGACGATTAGACCTACATTAAGGACGACATTTTGATGAGCTTCACGAATGATTTATCAAATGGATCAAAAATATATAGCTAGTTAACTGACATCCTAGTTTATTTTGTTATGTTACTAACGGTTGTTTGTATTAATAAATACAATGATTGGTTTCTATTGTTTGATACAGTCCACGTTGCCTGTTGTAGGCTAATAGCTAACTGAGTGACATGCATAAATTTCTTTAGCTAGCGAACGACCGGTCCTGGAAGAAAGCATTCTGGGTAGATAATTGTATTCAACCAATAAAAGGCAGGTCGTTTTGGAAACCAGACTGCGTTGCCACGACAGACCTAGAGAAGTCTGTAATCGTGTGAACGTCACGCAAGACCTTCAACCCATTGGTCTGAAAGAAAACGTAGAAACGGCATAGTTTATTCCACAAGTAGCCTTGTGAAGGAGCAGCACCAGTTAAGATAAAAAGCACAACGTATCCCATTTCTTCTCATTCACCATTCATAACTGCTTCGCAAATTGGAGCAGGGGTGCGACGCGTCCCAAATCTAAGATCAGTGAGCTAGTTAGAGTCATGTAATAATGCAGAATGTTTACACCCAATCAAAGCATCAACATCAAATCTCAACATATTCTGCCTTCACATGAATATAATTTAATTGCACTTAAATACGGCCACGTTTTTATATCTATAAATTACATAAACGTATATGCACGAAATAGCTTACAGGAATTATACTACGGCAAGGGTAGCCGAAGCCCCATCATTTCAAATGCAAAGTAGGCCTGCATAAAATTCCTATCCAGTCTCCATAACAAAATCTCGCATATGATGATGTTTTCTTGACGGGTATAAATCTATATCGATACTATAACCTCTCTGCATTTGAATTGATCTATATGGGAATTGGGTAGGTCACATCTGTCACTTTACATCAAGGCTTGCATAAATGTAAAACAAAATCATTAAACATGATTGCAACACGTAGGCTAAACGCACATCGCAAGTGCCTGAAACAGCGCGATTGTGTTTCTGCAGTCACGTCCATTGATTTGTTGCAAATGTAACACTGTGCAGTACGTGCGTGCCACCTAAGTAGCTACTCCACCTACTGTAAGGCTACGGGGCCTCTTTTTAAAACTTAGCCACTGCAGTCAAGATTCACCCGGACGTCCCGAAGAAGTACCTCGACACGATCTTCAATGGTAGCCTACTACAGTGACATTATGATCATTTTTTTAGTTTGGTTTTTATTTGTTAAGCAAAACTAAATTGATAGTTATGGACTACAGAATCTCAAAGGTTGCATGTCTAAGTTTGTAATACGAGTCCGAGAGGGAAGGGGTATGGAGTGGCTAACCAGCCGGTCGTAAATGCCGCGGCTTGTAAATGCTTTTCAGTCTCATGTAAATACAGATCTCTAGAGCGTAGTACCGTCAACGTTGTTGTCTGTGAAGTGAGGGTAAGTGTAAAAACCAACTTTGGTATGAGATACGACTGACAAAATTGAAACATGGAATCTGTCATTGACACCAAAAAATAGAATTACTCAGTTATAATAAAAAATGTAATTAAAACGTTTAATAGTGCCCTATATTTTCCAGTAAAAAAGAAAAGAAAAAGAAAGTGCATTCACAATATGTCCACAAGAGGGCTGTAATTCCACTCAAAGCAATGATATCACGACAATAATTAAATTAACAGGGGTCTGCTTTTAAATGTAGGCCCACTTTGGGTCCATAATTTAGACAGTGTTTGTTAGTACTGTATCTGTACGGGAAATAACATGGTGTGAAACTGAAGAAAAAAATCTAGACTGAGATTTAGAATTTTTGTGAGATTTAGAATTTTCATTAGTTCGGGTAAAAGGGAATAGATCCTAAATAGAACTACATTGCAAGAGTTTGAATTAACCGTCACTAAATAACACATCTGTTTAAAAGAAAGATGCAT
Organism: Ilyophis sp. 1 JC-2022; assembly: GCA_022702515.1. Taxonomy (NCBI): domain Eukaryota; kingdom Metazoa; phylum Chordata; class Actinopteri; order Anguilliformes; family Synaphobranchidae; genus Ilyophis; species Ilyophis sp. 1 JC-2022. The sequence goes on from CM040402.1 coordinate 48,237,949, forward strand.
AAGTAATGAATTACAAATAATCTAGTCACTGACTGTGATTTTCTTAATTAGCATTTTATTATCTTCAATAGTCAAAAGTGATTCAGTGCATTTTCAAAAGCAATCAAATACATTATATCTGGATTGCATCCAGCATACGGATCCATGTTGCAGCATCATAAAAACATATTTAAAGCAACGTACAAATAAATAGAGATAAATAACAAACAATTGCAATTTTTTAACAGTATAGGCATAACGATTTAAACACTTCAACAGTGTTTGTCTGTTTGCCATGGGTCTGGAACATGGAGGTGAATAAGCAATTAGGACAGGGACACAATGACAAAAAAAACATCAACACACACCTCATATCAAACCACATAAACATTACTGTATATGACACTTTAATAGAAGTAAACTAAACCCTGAGACCACGAAAAAGACACAAATTAAACTAGAGGTGGCAGGTAACACAAAGCTTACAGCCCATATCGCAGATAACGGAGTAATCTTCCAGAGCATGTCCAGAGACCACGTGTGAAAAATGGCAAGTGTGTAATTAATGAGTGAATGGACTGGGAGCAAAACAATGAGGGAAAAAACATGTGCATATAATTTATAAACAATCCCTGATAACTGTACAATATGTGAGATAAATTAGTGAATGCTAAAGAGTGGTTATGTACCGAAGGTCATACAAATAGTTGCTCAATGGACATTCAAAATAGCTGTGAGAAATAAATATTATGAGGAATATGCCAAATGTATTAATTATTTCACTGTTGAACGGACAGAACGATAGAGACAGTCATGTTTGGAGCCCATATTTGAATTCAATCAACCACAGAGATAGTATCAATTCGGATCCTGGTTGATTTTAATAACCAGCTAATTTCCTCCGGCAATAAGTATGGAACAGCCAATCAAAATCACTTATTTAGTTAATTAACCACAGCAGTGATTTTTGTATGATCCTGGTTAATTTGAGTGTCAATGTGCCTTCTTCCTGTAGTATGCAGCAAGCAGCCATGCAAGAGCCTATTTTCGGTAAAGCGCTTCATAAAGCGATTCTTGTAGTGCCAACAACCGATCGACAAAGACAATCCCGCCTCAAGATATCCATCAACAAAATGGCAACATTATTAATGGCTTTTTCATACCTCAATACATAATTTCAAGCAACATCTAAAATGATTTTATTCTGCCATCAGCTCTACTTGCTAGAAAGTCTAATCAACAGTTACTCATGCAAAGTACTCATCCACACTGTGAAAAGTGCACGTGTAAACAGAGTAACGGAAACTGTTTGAAGTTCCCTTTTGGAAATATACAGACGGGTGACAAATTCAAGAAAAACCTCCTACAGTTAAGGGGTTCGGTGCCTCTGTTATGCTGTGAGGGGGCATTTTCCTGGAATGGTATAGGTCCACCTGTCCCCCCTTTTTAGAAGGAAAGGGTAAAATAAACAAAGTTATTTTTTTTTTTTTATATTTATATTATATAATGGTGAAAATCTTTCTATCTTGGTGTGAGTGGTTCCAGGAGGTCCCCATCCCCATCCACACAGGGGGAGGGGGGGGTGAATGGTTTGATGAGAATCATATGCTATGGCCTTCGCAGTCACCAGATCTCAACCCAACTGAACACCTATGGGAGATTTTGGATCGACGTGTTAGACAGCGCTCTCCACCACCATCATCATCATCATCATCATCATCAAAACACCAAATGAGGGAATATCTTTTGAAAGAATAGTGTTCCATCTCTCCAGTAGAGTTCCAGAGACTTGTAGAATTTATGCCAAGGTGCATTGATTTTTATTTTGGCTTCCATTTGTGAAGCAACACTAAATTGATAGTTATGGACGACAGAATCTCAAACGCTGCACGTCTAAGTTTGTAACACGAGTCCGAGAGGGAAGGGATATGTGATAAAAAGTTGTGATATTGTGATGAAGTGCCCATAAGTGGTCCATGCAGGTTATGGAGATTGTTTCAACACTTAGCCCCTATAGAACTAAAATGGTTGAATCAGTTCTGTGTAAAAGTATACTTTGTTTTCATGTCTGTTTATCTGCCTCATTTAAATTTAAGCTAACCACAAACAACAGTTACACAGACTTCCTTTGTTGTTTCTCATGGACAAGGGGTTTTTCATAGGAAAAGTCAGGATAGATTTTAAGAGTCGCCATCCCATGGAACACACATTTCTAAATGCTACTACATCATGTAGCGTTTGCTTCATGAAATCTGGATGGAGCAATTAAAAAGCATGTTCAACCCTCGCAAGACCCGTTCATTCGGAGGTGACATCATCGGGCATTTGCTTTGAGAGTACATTCAGCTTTAGGCGTAGGGGTTGGTGTAAAAATGTTTAGTAGTCGACAGGCTACCAATAGGATGACAGTGGGTGTAGCTCAACTCTGTGCCCAGGGCTGACCCTGGATTAGTTATGACATTCACATTCTTAATATTTTGTTTTGTGCAGGCTTGAATAAACGGGTCCTCAAGAAGAGTACAAGGGTGGGGAATACCTTGTTAAAGTGGGGAACATGAGTCTTTGAGTTTAAGGGTGGCTGTGGACTATAGGTCCTGGTGGAGATCTCTGTGCTGTTCAGGGTTACCCTCGCTGGTGTCTTTCTCATCATCCTGCTGTGGGGCCACCAGCTTCTGGTAGCGAGCTTGGCGCTGGTGGTCCGGGTCGATGTTGATCCAGTTGTTTGCGACCCACTTGGTTCCGTGGGCGAGGACGCAGTCGCCGTGCAGGGAGTACTCATCCAATTCACCCACCCAGCCTGTGGGTCACAGTACAAGCCAAAAAATATTGGGTAAGTACATCTGCAACCTTTGAACCCCTCAGGGGAGGCACTAAAGGAGGAGTTATTTCAATCAAGCACGTTTACTGCTTACATTACTGAAATTGCATTTAAACAGGTCAGGGGAACCCAGAACCAAATTCTTATTTATAGCGAACAGACCAGGAGAAGCAAAAAAAGAAGGGATTAAAGGGATAGGGATGGTCTGGCTAATAAACGGCTGGATGTGATTAGGTAGCCTGATTAAGATGGGGGGATAGTGGAATTGGCCAGACCTCAAGGATGCCTCATCAAACAGACCAAGGACAACTACTGTCTGCAAACAGCGAAATGAGCTCTCTAATGTTGTGCAGTGAGCGAAGCCATTATTTAACACCTTATCCAAAATGTTAAGGTGCTCTCACACAGATTTTACATGGGAGGAGAGGCACATTCTGGCACATCATTTTCTACCAGCAGAAGCCTTTATTTAAGTGGATGACTCCCATAAACGTAATGATATCCAGGCCATATGACAATGTAGCGATGAATTTCATAAAACTATATTTTATTTGTGCTTCAGATACCTTGTGGGTTTATATACACAGATGACAACAATATAAAACATGTCTCACAGTCCAAAGATGAGATAATAGACACATATATTATAAAATTTGCCAATCTTTTGGCATTTAGTAAATTTGAGGACACAGAAGCAGTGCGTTGTATAACAAGTGCCCAGTATCTTTCCCCCGTCTCCATACGTTTGTATTACCGTACCTTTGCCATCAGAAAGGTGGTTGTACCAGAATATGGCAGAGCCCTGCGTGGGCTTCACTCTCAGATTTCCCTTGTCACAGCTATTCTGCATGTCCAGAAGATTGACACCATTCTGGAACAGAGCCTGAAGCAAGCAAGCAAGCAAGCACGCACGCACGCACGCACGCACGCACGCACGCACGCACCTCATTAAACAGTGCATTTCTGAATGCGATCAGGATTCAGATGAACAACCACTCTGTCCAACAAAGTGTCCGGATTGTATAAGAGACTCACAGAGACCTCAGCAGCTGAACGGCATGTACTAAAGGGACACAATCCAACTGGTCTATACCAGGGCTGGGACGGTTACTCCAGTAAACGAATACTCACCGACAGATTCTTAATCACTTAGAAAAATAATTTAATTGGGAAATCTACATTATTATTTTTTTTGTATAATGAAAAAAAGGCGCAACTAATCATGCAAAAATGATGAAATAATGGCTAACATCACACTGTGTGTGCGAGAATGGCACATAGGTTCTTGTGTATACTTGCCCACTCACATATATGTATTCATATGGTATTTGCATCAAGTCCTTTATCTGTAACATTACCCACCTTTTCCTCATAAGTCCTGTTGTCAGCCACAGGGAAGGTGGTTTCCCCACCACTTTCCACAGAGGTCAGATAGAACACAACTGTGATGTACCTGGAGCACGGATGACACGCAATTCACAAGAGAACTAAAATGCTTTACTTTCTAAAGCAAAGAAAAGATGCAACAGCCAAATAAACTAAGCCTGTGGGGCACTCAAAATTATATAGAAGCAGAAGTTTTTTCTGATGTTTTTCAGATACAGAATTTTTTCCCTCCATTTTCTCAAACTTTTTCTTAATTTCTATATTTTATGATCATTAGAGGATCACAATGCCCATAATATACTGTGCTTGATTGTCATGCACCCCGCATACAGCCACGTTTACACTGTAATAATATACTGTGCTTGATTGTGCACCCCACATACAGCCACGTTTACACTGTAATAATATACTGTGCTTGATTGTGCACCCCACATACAGCCACGTTTACACTGTAATAATATACTGTGCTTGATTGTGCACCCCACATACAGCCACGTTTACACTGTAATAATATACTGTGCTTGATTGTGCACCCCACATACAGCCACGTTTACACTGTAATAATATACTGTGCTTGATTGTGCACCCCACATACAGCCACGTTTACACTGTAATAATATACTGTGCTTGATTGTGCACCCCGCATACAGCCACGTTTACACTGTAATAATATACTGTGCTTGATTGTGCACCCCACATACAGCCACGTTTACACTGTAATAATATACTGTGCTTGATTGTGCACCCCACATACAGCCACGTTTACACTGTAATAATATACTGTGCTTGATTGTGCACCCCACATACAGCCACGTTTACACTGTAATAATATACTGTGCTTGATTGTGCACCCCACATACAGCCACGTTTACACTGTAATAATATACTGTGCTTGATTGTGCACCCCACATACAGCCACGTTTACACTGTAATAATATACTGTGCTTGACTTGTGCACACCTCATACAGCCACGTTTACACTGTAATAATATACTGTGCTTGATTGTGCACCCCACATACAGCCACGTTTACACTGTAATAATATACTGTGCTTGATTGTGCACCCCATATACAGCCACGTTTACACTGTAATAATATACTGTGCTTGACTGTGCACCCCACATACAGCCACGTTTACACTGTAATAATATACTGTGCTTGATTGTGCACCCCACATACAGCCACGTTTACACTGTAATAATATACTGTGCTTGATTGTGCACCCCACATATAGCCACGTTTACACTGTAATAATATACTGTGCTTGACTGTGCACCCCACATACAGCCACGTTTACACTGTAATAATATACTGTGCTTGATTGTGCACCCCACATACAGCCACGTTTACACTGTAATAATATACTGTGCTTGATTGTGCACCCCACATACAGCCACGTTTACACTGTAATAATATACTGTGCTTGATTGTGCACCCCACATACAGCCACGTTTACACTGTAATGACAATATAAAGGCGCACACCGAATATAACACCGAACGGCAGGAATAAACAAAAATAAGCAAGCAGTGACGTTCTTTGACTAATCCACAAAGGATGCATATAGACGCGTCTAGAGATGGACAAGCAGACACAGGCACATCAGAAAGACACACGCATAGCCGTAGCTGCACCCTGACACCTGCAGACAGACACAGATCCAGAGGACCCTCTCACTCTCTCACCGGCACGGCGTCTCGAATCGGGCGGACACGTTGACCGCCAGGCGGGTGTGCGAGCAGGCGGTCTCGGGGTGGACCGGCCCACTGTCGTGGTGGGCGTGGTGGTGACCCCCTTGTTCGTAGCGTACCACCTGCAGAGGTTCGCTCAGCTCCACCAGCAGCGGGGGCAGCTGAGTCAGACGGGTCACTCTGAGGAGGAGGTGGAGGGGAAAAAAAGAATAAAACAAACTAAGGGACAGTTAGGCTGTGGAGTGGATTGAGCTAAACAGGAAATCCTCCCAGCTTATACACATTAACTTCAGTTTCTGTAGACTTAATAAACCTAATAGCCATGAGTCTAAAAGCTTTTTTTCCCCCACTTTGGAATCATATTACAGGCAACTGCTTAGAATTCATAATCTTTCTTCCTGCCTGGTGAAGCACTGTCCACCACCACCACCATCTTCCCAACATATTATTTTCAGTGTTTTACACATGCCTGGCTGCCTTTAAGGTGGATAATGCCTGTACAAATATACATGTACTGTAATATGTGCACTTTGTATTCATGTTTCCTTTAAAGGACTCATTTTACCATAAATAGAGAATAATGTTGGTTTGGGGAAAAACTCCTGTAACAGCAGTCAACCTGTTCTGTACGGATTAGGCCTGTATGTTTTGTTCACCTTTGCATCCACCAATTGTTTTAAAGTATTAAAAGAAAAGTGCACTGTTCACAAACAGTGTGTATTTCTCTGTCATGAAAGGTACTACAGTAAATTAATTTAGTTAATTTCACAGGTAGACTGCAGACTGTATAAGAGAATGTCCGTTTATGGGGCCGGCTATAGACCAGACAGGCCAAATACAGGAAAGCTCAGCCGTCCGCTGGTATCCCTCTATTAGTATTTCACAGCTTGCTGGCCATGCTGGCAAAGCAACAAGAGACCTTCACAGAAAGGCAGCTGATTGAAACACCTGCCGTTACCTTTAGCTTGGTACTTTTACCTCAATTATATCAGAATGTCTAAGTTCCTTAAAACTCAGTATTGAGAGTGTGAATTTTCTGCGTTCAGAGAGAGGCAGATGTGAGGCCCACCTGTTCCTGAGTAACTGGAGGACACGGTGAGCCCCCTCACCCTGGTACAGCCAGGTGTGCCTACTGTTCTGCACCAGCTGGGGCCTCTTCACTCCGAGCGACGTCGGTAAACGCCGCAAATCCCTGGTGCTCAGACGCGTGAACTCCTCCAGGCTCAACGGGCCTACAAACAAACAAGCATGAAAGAGGACAGGTAGGTGGACAGCCAGGCAGACAGATGGAGAGATAGAGGGAACCAGCCAGGAAGAAAGAAAAAAAATGTAAAACACATTAACACAAATTAGTGTGTACAAAAAAATGGACTGGTGAACACGCCAATGGCCATAGAGGAGAAGGAGCCATTCTCGGAGTCAAATAAGTATACATAATTTCACAAACACATACGCATAGATCGACAGAGGCAGGAATAGTTGAGACGCCAAGACATTTGTGGCCAATGCCAAGAGGTCCATTTCCTTCTGTCCTTTTCTCCCTCTCTCTATTCCTCCATCCCTCCATACCTCCACCACCACACTTCTTTCCTGTCTCACCACACCCTCAGAGGGGTGGCGGGTAGTAGCTGGGTCTAGTTACTCATGGCCCAGTGCACGTCCGGCTGTCTGTGTGCTCTTTCCTCTCTGGAACCGAGCCACGGCAGGCTAGCGGGCCAACACAATACCTCTGTTGAGGGGGTGTGAGGGGGTACAGAGAGGTTTGAGGGGTGTGTGTGTGGGGGGGGTTGTAGTGGAGAGAAAGGGTTGAGGTTTTAATGAGTGACGCTGGGGCACATCTGCAGCTTTTTGCACAAACACTGTGCAAACCCACAGAGACAGGCTGACACACAGACAGAAGCACAAATGTAACCCTCATTAGAGCCTGGTGATCAGTCTCTTACCATTATGGTCTGGGTTGGCTTTGAGTCCAGCATAGATCTCCTGCAGGTTCTCTGGGGTGAGCCACATTCCGTCCCGAGCGTGTGACTGGGTCAGAATCTATGGGAAATCCCAAACAGAGACCCAGACTGTAATGAACATGCTAGGGAGACACAGTTAGAAGACTCAGCTTGCCACAAATGTGTGAAAGCCTCCAGCTCTCCCTTGAACAAGACCCTTCACCTGAACTGCTTGAGAACATACAGGTGAATGAATGAGTAAATTGTAAATGAATGGACACTAATCATTCTAGAGGATGTACAGTAAACATATAAATGAATCACTTAAACACAGTCCCTCTAAAGGACTCAACTACTTTCAAAGTGCAATTCATTCTATATATTGATTTTCAGCAGTAACAAATTATTTGTATCCCTTCTCACTGCTAAATTTCATACACTAATCCATCCTGCTCCTGTTTTCACAAAATCTGCCCTTCATCCATGTCTTTTTCCCCCCATCCCTTTACTCTAGATCCCACCAAACATCTCTTCACCGGTCCTCCACCCTTTACCCCAGACAGTGCCCTGCATCCCTACACCTTTCCTGCACACGTGCCCCCACACCCCCTCCCAACACACACACCTCCTGAAGCTGGAGTTGCCCGTCCTGGTTGAGGTCCAGCAGGTTAAAGATCTCCTCAGGAGGGAGGTCCAGCTGTTCCAACACCTCCCCCCGGCTCTCCGTGAGGCCCTTCAGCTGGGCAAGCTGCACCACCACGCGGCACTCCTCCTCCGACAGGAAATCTGGGATCTCTGCCGTGAGGACAACAGTGTTACTGCCCCATCCATAGTTCCATACAGCCGCCTTTTTACTTTTTAGACTTTGCTATAAGTGAGCAGTGGCACAAAGGGTACCATCGAAGTTCAACTGTGAAAGTTCATTTGAATCTGGAATAAGTTCACAGAAATTCACTTTCTGTGACTATGTTTTCAAAACTGGCACTCGTGTGGTCTTGTGTTAAATATGTAACGTCACCAAAGAAACATTTTGTATAACAAGAAATAAAGAGGCAGAACAATGCGAGAACAATGGATGACTACTAATTTGTTACATGTATCTTGTTTTGTAAAACTGAATGTAATAAGAGCAATAGAAGCAACAAAGTAATATACTTGTGCCTGCTGTTCTCGTGTGTTCACAAGAGAAATTGGATATTAATATAGTGTAGTCTGTCATCCTCAAGCTGTGGTGGCCCATCAAAACCACAAATGAAGAGCTGTGGAGGATAACAAACCAGGACAGCATAGCTACCACCATCAAAAGGAGAAAGTGGAACTGGATAGGGCATACCCTTAGGAAGGACTCAAACAACATCACTAGACAGGCCTTGGACTACAACCCGCAGGGGAAGAGGAAAGCCGGTAGGCCGAGAAACACCTGGAGACGTTCCACACTCCAAGACCTAAAGAACATCGGAGTGAGCTGGCAAGAAGCAAAGGCCCTGGCCCAGAAGAGAGTGAGATGGAGAGCTCTGGTGGACGCCCTATGCCCCTCAACGGGGTGAAGAGGATTAAGTCAAGTCAGTCTGTCGGTATTTGGACAAGTGATACAATTTTTGTTGTTTTCGCTGTACTGCAGCACATTGGGATTTAAATGGAACAGTGACTATGGTGAACCGCGTAGCAATAGTAGCCCTTTTCATACATAGTTGACGAAAAATAGTTGACGAAAAGTAGTTAACATAAACTTAAATTGTCATCATATTTAATATCTGGTTGCATATCCTTTGCATGCCATGACATCCTGATGTCTGTGACCCAACATCAAGACTCTTGAAATCTTATTTTCAGATAATCCTATATTAAGCTGTAAATTATGCTGGAACAGTATGGAACACATGGTTGGCTAAAAGTCATCAAGGGTCTGAGGTATCAAACAAGCCTCAAATCATCACTCTGCGGCCAGATATGCAGTAGATGTGGATGTATTACTATAAGGGTTTCTTCTTCTGACTTATTTTTCCGTAGAGTTCAATAGAAAAATTAGTTCGAAAAAACAAGGCAGGAAACCCCTGTATCTTCACCCTAGAAGAACAGCCCCGTATCCTTGAACTCCCAAAATGATGAATCCTTTAAATGACTAGAATAGCAACTCCATTCAATTAAAATCAAACAAAAGAAATCCTGAACTAATGTTTTTAGCCTGGCTCCCTCTGAGGAAAGTGAAAATTTAGCCTTAGACCGTTTCAGTGCAAAAACACAAACAAGATATACTGCATGTTAATAAGCATAACATGTACTAGTGCACAGGTATATTATAACCACACAGACGGAATTACAATGCACCGTACAACAAGCATGCCATTATAAAACGTATATATTTCCAATATGGTTAAAAAAAAAAACTCACTCAATTACCATTACATTTATTTTAAAATATTGTGTCCTATCCAGTGCTGCGTACAGAGCTCTTAAGTGTTTGGGGATGTTTGGGGTAATGAAACTCCCTGGAGAGCCATTCACTCCGCTAATGAGCCCAGTGGTGTGAATGTGTTACAGGAGGGGAGAGAACTGAGCCGCATTGTCTTGCTGGGTGGGAGGCACTTGTTGCTCTCATATTTGTTAGTGCCATCATTACTATCATTGCTATTCAGCCTCTTTTCACTTGCAAAAAAACACTCCCAGCCCTTTTTACCCTTCAAGGGAACAAAGCCCTCGTGCCCATCCCCCCGATCTCCACCCGACCTGCGCGACTCTCGGCGACTAATAATAGGCCACTCCTGGCCTTTGAGCATTTTCCTTTAGATTCCCACTCATGCAGAGCTCCATTTTAGAGCCTTGCATTCTCATTCACCTCAAATTAACCGGAGCGTTATTTCCATCTGAATATACAAAGTAAACAAACATACACACTGTGGGTCACACACCATTAGCCATAAAACTAAGCTCTCCCAACGATTGGTTGTTGCACATGTATTAGTATGTCGTAGCTGTACAGTTAGTGTAGAAGTGATGAGTGCAATGAATGGGGAGAACAGATTGGTTGTATTCCTCTCTGTCCTTTCCATGGCCTGCCAGTCTACAGCAGCTGCTGGTCCTTGTACACAGCACGCTAAAGTGCCAGCAATTCCTAAGAAACGACCTGCTTCTGTGGACAGAAAAAAGGTTTCAGGGAAACAGCAGGGGATAGAAGCATGCTCTCCACCCCCCGACACTGGGGTTAGTTCATGAGATTACCCACTATATTACAGATTGAATTACTTTTTTTATTTTGTTATCTTTACTTCAGACTGGTCTCCTCGGTAAAGCACTCACTTTCAACCAGAGCAGAGTCCAATGAGATGTATTGACATCTACAGTATGTTATCTTTGCATTCTGAGGAAGGCCAGAAAGACTAAAATGAAAATGCACTTAAGGATGATATACTCTCCTAAAAGCAATTAATAAGCAATTTTCTGCTTTTCAATGTCCTTTAACGGTTCAGAATACATTGGAGAAAACTACATCTTAATGTTTAATGTCTTTATGAAAATGTGCCATATTTCTATTTATGATAAGAAGAGTGTGCATTTCCCTAATGAGGGCTGACAGTTTAAACGAGTAGGCTTTTTATGAGTTGTAAAAAAATTGTTCTTACTTTTCTGGCTAAAATGCTTATATCTAGTTCTTTGTACTCTTTATGCACATTGATAGAATTTCAAGGTAAAAAGAGCATATTATTTGTTTTAAAATTTTTATTAAAACACATTTGGGACTTGGCCCTCTAAGCAAAAAGAAAAATATTTGTTTGTGAGACTTAGTTTGTTCTTGGCAGTGGAAATTAAGAGTAAATTTACAAAAAAGGAATGTCCACCATCACAGGATCCTACAATGCATTCTCATTTAACAATTTGGAAGCTAAATGTTTCTCTAAATTCATAACCAACCCACTGCCCGTACCTTCAGAACAGCAATAGGCCCCAATCAGTCTGAGAGAGAAGACACAGCGGTGTGTGGCGAGAAAGGGACCCCGCTTTCGATTTCCAGCAGTGAGGCGGAAGTGATAGCGTGTGAAACCGTCACGCAGGACATCATTAACGTCCTGCACTCACACACACACACAAACACGAGACTTTCATATAATGGGCTAATGAGACCCTTTCCACTGACCCAACCCCAAACACCAATATTCTCCACCCCACTGCCTCCCCTATTGTTAAACTAGCCAGAATGTAAATGTGGACACACCCAGCAGAGAAGGGTAGCATCCCATCCCTGTATAAATACACCTAACCAAGCTGAACCGTCGCACTGTCTCAGAGCCCGGTCTCCCCCTGGACACACGTATACGCACGCCCGGACCTGCTCCATCTGCCTGGGGACGCCACGCTCATCACCCTGCCTCTCGTGCCTGCTCTGTACTGCCATTTAATTGGATGATGCCCATTGCCTTGCTGTTCCCTGCATACCCCCTGCGCTTGCCTGTGCTCCAGGTGCTGGTGCTGCTGCTCTGGCCGGTGCCGGTCTCTGGGGCGGGCCTGAGGGGGGGGGGAGGCGGGCACTGGGAGCCGCGTAGCTCCTCTCGCTGCCTGCCCATCCCTCCCAGCATGGCCCTGTGCTACGATATCGGATACCCTACCATGCGGATGCCCAACCTGCTGGGCCACGAGTCCCTGGGAGAGGCAGTCCAGCAGTCCGCCAGCTGGCTGCCTCTACTAGCCCGGGAGTGCCACCCTGACGCCAGAATCTTCCTCTGCTCACTTTTTGCACCCATCTGTTTGGACAGGTAAGCGCAAAAGGCCAGGCCTGGGGGATCAACACCCCAATACATCAGAATTGTTGTTACTACTACAGAAAATGTAGTGTAAATGAATGCAAATGTAAAACTGGATTAACATGCAAAATTAACTCATTTTTCCAAAATGGCATCTCTGCCAGAACATCCGTCAGGATCAACCACACAAGCCCAAACCAGACACTGATACTCATTGTAGTGCAACTCAATAAGTTTCTTGGTGGTTTTTATATTTTCTTTGCTGAAAAATGATCTAATGTAAGCTGATCTGGATAAGCACATCTGCTAAATGCTGAAATGTAAATGCTACTGTGTGATAGGCACCAATAGCTGCCCTGGCTGTCAGAGAGAGTAAAACTATTTTTGAGGAGGAACTTTTTATTTCAGAAATAATACTTTTTTATAAGACATATCGGATTCCCTGAATGCTTCACACATAATTATGTGAGCTCTACACAACAACTATAGTAAAGTATGCTAAATTTTGGCTTGTGAGAAATATATATATTTTTTTAATCAGAGATTTTGAATATATTCTTCTTTTTGTATTCTACACTTCAATTATGAGTAAATATTTTATAGATATAATTTGCCTGTGTTATCATTAGTTTCTTTAAAGATGGTTCAAAAAGGTAATTTTAGTATTGCACTAACTTCCATGAGCTGATAGGTATGCAAGTACAAAACTTTAAGAAAAATTCTTAGCTTCAGAATATTTTAGGAAAGGTTTACTAAAATCAAGGCGAGAGCGGGATTCTTTTCCATACTGCCCATTGTGAAGAATTTAACACATTTTCTGATTAATCAGAGCAATCCTGTGTGATCCTCTGATCTTTGTCAAACCACAGGGATGAAAGCTCAACAGGGCTCATGCAAATCCAGCCCCACAGCTAAGGGGCACCGTTGCCGTCTTCTGAGCCAACCGGCCATCAAAGCAAAGTCCTTTCCTTTCAGCTGCGCTTTTGCCTTCACGCCTCTTTAAATGTACATTATCAGATCGGGCCATTGTCTTTCCTCTGCCGACTTCTGAAGGCTGGTCTCTTTAATCCATTCATAGTCAACTTCCTTCCTCTTTCCTCTCTCCGTCTCTCCCCCTCTCCCCCACATCTCATCTGCTCAGGGTCGTCTCCCCATGCCGCAGCCTGTGTGAGTCGGTGCGGGACAGTTGCGCTCCTATAATGGCTTGCTATGGATACCCCTGGCCCGCCATTCTCAGCTGTGACCAATTCCCTGCTGACCACCAGGTGTGCATCGCTTCGGTCACCAACAACACGGTTCCCAATGCCGGCGGCCGTAAAGGTTAGTCATACGCGCCGAAACAACGTGTATTACCCACCCATCCCATCGCTTCAAAGTGTCTGCCTTGCCTATTAATGAGCTTTGTTTATTACCTTGAAAACTCTGTGGCATGTGCACAACCAGGCCCTGGCCTCACTGCACACAGGTCTTTATTTGTACATGCCCCAGGTGTAAATCCACCCCCTTTATAGCCCAGCGTAGTTTTTTTTCCGAGGGAGCCAGTTCAAACAGATCAAGGTCAGCATGCTTACTGACCCGTTGTCACATTGTCATTATAAAACACAGTATTTCACATTTTTCTGAGCTTCAGGACTTGCATAATGAGCATTTCCTTATATTAATTTCTTGAACATTGATACTTTAAACTGTAATACATTCTGAGAGAAAAAAGTCGCCGTTGCACACGTCATGCATAGTGCCCACTGTACAAGCCTCTGGAGGCAGTGTTATGACCTGGGGTTGCTTCAGTTGGTCAGGTCTAGGCTCAGCAATGTTATGCAGCAATAAAATTAAGTCAGCTGAGTACCTGAATGAACTGAATGACCAGGTGGTTCAGGGAGCATGAGGAATCATTTTCACACATGAATTGGCCACCAGAGTCCTGACCTTCACCCCATTGAAAGTCTTTGGGATGTGCTGGAGAAGACTTTACGGAGTGGTTCGACTCTCCCGTCGTCAATACAGGATCTCGGCCAAAAATGAATGCAACTCTGGACGAAAATAAATGTTGTGACGTTGCATGTTGTGAGGTTTTCAAAACAACGCCACGACGAATGAGCGCCGTAATCAAAGCTAAAGGCGGTCCAACTAAATATTAGTGTGCAAATTTTTTTTGGACCAGGCAGTGTAGTAAAAACAGCATATAAATACGATTCCTTATAGGTCATGTGACACATACAAGTAGTTATGTACAGAATGTGTATAAGCAGATTTATACGCGCACTTTACTCTTCTCTAGAGATATAGACTCTTATGTTATATTCTAATTCTAATAAGGAACTGAAAGATTGGTCGTGTTTAGGTCGTGTACACCACAAAGCAGAAATGAAATGACTGCATAGTATTGTGGCACTGCATTTCGACCCAGAAATGGTCATTTTTAGGTTATTAAGTAAAAAAGCAATAATGAGTGGAAACAAATATGGAGAAATGTGTCCGTGTGCTTCAGCTGTACCTCGGGCGAGCTGTCGAGATTGTGAACTGGAAGAGGCAAAGTCTGCAAGGGATTTGCTGGACACCTTCTGCAGGAATGACTTTGGTAAGCACTTCTACATTACCCCTCTAACCCTTCCTACCAAGCTCTCCTGTACTTTTACCTCATACTCTTTGCTTCCATGCATGTCCTCCATTTCCTTTGACAATAATATAATTCCCCCTCCTCCCTGCCCTTTCTATCTACTTCTCACTGCAACCAAATTATTTGTTTTCCCACACACAACCTCCATCCACCTCCCTGCCCTCGATTTCACATGGCTTTTCATACAAAGGGGTAATCATCACTCCCACTTCTCATAAGCTTCACACCTGTGTGTTTGTCATCTCTATCCTTCAAACATCTGTTTCAACAGCTAAACAACACCTATCCTTTAATTTCTCATGGAGATTATTCTGCTGCTCTCTCACTAGTGAATCCACATCTTTCACGCTAACCAAAATCATTAAATGCGTCTCCTCTGGTGGTGAATCAGCACTTAATTTCCACTGGTCAATAAGCGTCTCTCCTCGTTCCAGTGGTGAAAGTGCGCCTCTCGCGGCTGAACTCCAGCGGTGTCAGCCTGGCCCCGTTCTCCCTGGCCAGCAAGGTGGCGGTGCTCAAGCACGGGCCGCTGCTCGGGGGACAGATCCGCGCCCGCCTGCAGATGTGGCTGGACCGCGACGCGACCTGCGTGCACAACATGACGCGCCGGCAACCGCGCGGCGGCACCTACCTGGTGACGGGGAACGTTCAGGGCGAGCGCCTGGTGGTGGTTAAAGCCTTCAGCTGGCACAAACGCGAGCGCAACCTAATGACTGCCGCGCGGAAATGGAAACGCCATCGATGCAGAGGGTAGCGGCGAGAGGATCGATGACGGAACATAACCGGGCCGGGCAGTGCGCTAGAACGGCTTGGTAAGGCGGCCTTCGCTTTTCTGTCACTAATGGGAAAACGCAGCCCGAGACACAATCAAAAAGAGGATATTTCTACACTGCACCAGTTTCACAAGACTGACATAAAAAATGGGACTCCGTTATCCATCTTCAAATAAGTTAGGTCTCAGTATCTCCTACAAATGTTTAATATAAAAGGGTGTTACTGGTCCAGAATGTCAAAAAGAACATCGGCAACCTAACGGGGCTGACCATTTTTCAGACGTTTTGGCCTCTTCATGGAAGCCCTCCTCTCAGCTGCTTGTGAGTGCCATCTCAGTCTAAATCAAATCATGCTGCAAATCAAACATTTAATATGTCCTTTATAAAAAAAAATTATGCCATTCAATGTATATGTATATATATGTAAATTACTGTTCTATATTTGTACTGAAATTAAATCTAATGCAATGACAATTTTGTTCTATTGTGAACGTGTGCTTTCCCATGACAACAACCACCCTGCTGACAAACTACCTTGATTCATATTTTGTGGGTTAAATCTGGCAACAGACATACCAGACATTCCCTTACCCTCCTCACAACCCTCCACCCACTCACCCCAGAGTTACCGCTAATATCTCACCAAAAAGCAATGGCTTTAAGCTCAAGGTCCGCATCTTGTGAACTTTGTTGGGCACCAGAGAAATGTTCTGAATGTGTCCTACCTAAAGATGGATAAAGACATAAAAGGTTGTTGAGGAATGCCTTACAAGAAAGGCCATATACTGCAACTAGATTCATTTTTACAGAACATCAGCAATATTCCAAATAATAATAATAATAATAATAATAATAAAGATTAACGTTAAGATACTTATGACAGCTTCAGGCCTCACCCTTATCCCTTCAATGCGTGGAAGGTGGATCTTTACCGGTGACCCCAGATCAGGAGACTTATGTGGGTCAGAAAGAGGCTGGTGAGTGCTGCTGTCGCCGTTTATCGTGGGGTCCCCACCGGATGTACCAATTTCTACAGGGCCATTGTTATAGAACACGAAGAGCAGCAAGCAAATAACGTTGATGATATAAACGTGAAAAAACACCATCACCACCACAAAATAGGTACGAGAACAGATACTGCTCTTGTTCAGCAGAATCCGATTCTGACGGGGAAGTGGCGGGAGAGTCGGAGACACATACGTGCCCGATAAGCACTGAGATTCCATCATACTGACCTGACAATTTATACACAAGCTTCTTTTTTTATTATATATGTTTTATCCACCCAAGTGATGCTCGGTCGTTCCGTTAGCCAACTAGATGCCACGAATATGCGACCTAGCTAACGTTACTTTGCCATCTTAACTAGCTAGCAGGCCGGCACGCTCAGTCAGTGGTATGTTGTCATTTTTTCATATAACTAGCAAGCTAGTTGGGTCGCTAACCAACACAACGGTTTTCATATTTGAAAACGTGCTAGCCACCTTACGTTGGATTTCTAACGTTTGCTAACTGTCAAACCATTTCACTTCATAGCAGTAGCTGTGGTTTTGGTTCGCACTTCATCACTTAACTTTTAACATTACTTAGCGTTCGCTAGCTAACCGTAATTTTAGAGGTAATGTATATAGTTAGCTGGCTAGCTACCTCGACCAGCCAATTAAATGGAGCTGGTTTGCAACATGGATTTAACAAGCTAGCTAGCAATCTCAAAAGCAAAATCTAAAAGCATCAAAATATCGAAAACATTTAATGTAATAACAAACACCAACATTCTTTTAGTGGTCTTCTAGCTAACCGGTCGTGAGATTCGTGACATTAATGAAGGGACAAGTTCCCGAAAAACGACGCCATTGCCCTGACAACTGCGCAGTGGAAAGCAGCCAAGACATTCCCAGGATTAATTGACAGATTTCGGAATGAGCGAGATGAATACCGCCCTCTAGTGATGGACATCCACAGCTAAAATGGTCTTCAGCCAAAGCTGCTGTTGTCCCGAAAACAAAACAAGTTTGGACCACTGACCTTCTAAGAAAAAAATTAACTAATGCCTCGGAGATGCTAGTTAATTTCTAAAAAAATATTGCTATCAAATAAATATCAGTAGCTATTCAGTTAACCACAGTCTAAACAAATGAGCATAAATCAGCTAAAAAAACGATTCAGACTGGCTACCTAGAGCCAAGGTTGAGTAAAAGAGACTTACAGAATGGTAGCCTACACAATAGTAATGTTTCACTATTACTGGAAAAGATGAGACAAGTGTTCTTCTTTAATGATAATTTTGAATTAATTAAAACTATTTGATGGTTCAAATGGGACTAAGAATGAACTTGGAAATTACTAGTCACTTATAATAGTGGATAGGCTTACCGATTAAAAAATATAAGTGTTATATTAACAAAAATATGAAGACAGAGTGCAAGGTTGAGACACTGACTGAGAATTATTCATCCACTTGATGAATTTTGTCTTATTTGAATGATTCCACGTTTCTATAATTCTATGAGTGATAGGTAGGCTAAATAACTCCTGAGGGATGCGGCATAATTGGACATAGCCTAACATTGCCCAGGTATTCTTGACGACACATACCCTGTAATATAACTCCTCTGGATCCACCAGTTGTACACAGACCACTCAGCAATTATACAGAATAATGTATTACGGAATAAATATATGTTTGGGGGGGACGTGCGAACAAATTCAGTCACGGTACAACCCAACAACTGATTTAGCAGACCAGACCCAAATAGCAAAAATAAATTATTCAAAAATGGTTATTACCACAAGATGGCAGTATAGGCAGGGAAATTGTGATACACGGATTCAATGCGTGTGTGTGTCACTGACTTTTCTATATAGTTCAGTGGTGTATGTGTTTAGTGCCCTCCATAACATTTAGAACAGACTTATTTTTTCTTCATTTGGCTCTGTACTCCACAATTTTAGATTTGTAATCAAACAATTATGGAAGGCACTATATAATAACCCGTCAGACGGGTGACAAATGAAAGGAAAAATCTAAATAAATGAGTGGAGAAACAATAAATGCAGATGTGGGGGGCATTTTTCTGGCATGGTTTGGGTCCACTTGTCCCCTTAGAGGGAAGGGTCACTGCAAATCAATACAAAGTTATTCTGAGTGATCACCTTTATCCTATGATGAAACATTTATATCCTGATGGGAGTGGTCTCTTCCAGGATGACAATGCCCCCATTCACAGAGCACGAGGGGTCACTGAATGGTTTGATGAGAATCATATGCTATGGCCTTCGCAGTCACCAGATCTCAACCCAATTGAACACCTATGGGAGATTCTGGACCGACGTGTTAGACAGCGCTCTCCGCCACCATCATCAAAACACCAAATGAGGGCATATATTTTGGAAGAATGGTGTTCCATCCCTCCAGTAGAGTTCCAGAGACTTGAAGAATCTATGCCAAGGCGCACTGAAGCTGTTCTGGCGGGTCGTGGTGGCCCAACACATTACTAAGACACCATATGTTGATTTTTTCTTTAATTTGTCCCCCGTCTATACTATATATAGAATTTTTCTATTGAACTCTATGGAAAAATAAGTCAGAAGAAGAAACCTATCAAGTTATCCATCCATATCTACTGCATGGTATCAGAGTGATGGTTTAAGGCTTGTTTAATACGTCAGACCCTTGATGACTTAGAGCTATTTAGCCAACCATGTGTTCCATACTGTTCCAGTGTAATTTACAGCTAAATCTAGTCCCAACCCCCAATTCCCATAGAGATCCATTGAAATGCAGAGACGTTATAGTATCGCTTGTAAGAGTACCAGAAAATAAGATATCAAGAGTTTTTTTTATGTTGATGGGTCACAGACATCAGGAAGTCATGGCTGCAAAGGATATGTGACCAAATATTCAAAATTACTTTATTCTATATATAAATGCAGGGGTGCCAAACATGGTTTTGTTAAAAATAATTATTTCTTGATGAGGGATTTTTCTTTCTAATAATAAATTTACTTCAATTAAAGGTTGAATTTTTTTTGTGTGAGATTACGCTAATTCACCAAATGGTGAATTTTTTATAACCCTTTTAACTCATCTTTACCAGGGGTGCCCCAATAATAGTGGAGGGCACTATATCACCAATTTCAACGAAACCCTGTTTTATTTTAATTTTAAATTTTTTACTCTTCAATTATTCTGGGAAAATAAATGTTATATTTTCTCATTTCACAGCTCAGTTCCTAATGCAGGTGAAAATACATATTTTTAAACCATAATTCTTATGTTGTTTTCGATTTAGAAGGGAGATGTAGTTGACCTGTTATGTTTGAGACAATGCTGATCACAAAATAAATAATATTGCAATCAGAATTGTCTCAAAGCAAGGTTACTTACCAGAGCACCAGAAACCTTGCTGCTTCCCGTGAAACTATAGAGTGAGACAAGGGGTCCTTAGAATATGGCTAACACCTTTTATGACTGAAGAAATTACATGTTTTAGAGAAATCTGATGGTGTTGACAAAAATCTGGGACACAGCTTTCATGGGCCAACATTTTCATACAAAAATATTTCAAAACAAAGAGGATAATACGTGTACATTTTCACACCTATGTTATCAGTAGGAATTTGCAGTTTTAGGCTTTGAACACTTTTCTAATACTTTGACAAGGCCACAGTGTTTCCTGGCAATAGAAAAAAATTTAATTAGTCCAAAAAATTTAATAAACTATATTTATTTCATACAGAAAACACATGTACATTTTCACTACAGCAAATTGGTTTTACTTTGTTGTTTTAAGTAATAATTGTAATATTCTTTGGTAGGACACAATTTGTCCCAATTGTCAAGAATGGGTGATTATATATGGGGGGCTGTAGCAGTGTAAACACACTTTACAACAAATACAAATCCTTTAATATCATTGTAGATATATCGCTACGCCTTAGATTTGTATCTCCATAATCCTTATATAGTATCTGAATCCTCTTATTGTGCTGTTATGCATACTTGAGGTTGAAAATGCCGACATTCTATGTCCTGTTCTTCAATTGTGATTTTTTAAACATCTATTTGTAGGCTACTTGTCTTGATGGTAACATGTGTGTTTTTATTTTTTATTTTATTTTTATTTTTTACTATTAATCATTCCGGGTTGTAATTTCTGACTTAATGATAAATTAAGTTGTTGAAAAATATAAGGAAAGAACTGTGGTCTAATGAGCCATGATTCTCACTGCATCATCTGTCAATCGCACTGGCTTAATATTTTACCTGGGCAAAGCCTGCTTGGAATCAAGCTATCAGTGGATTAAAATACATTGAATACGTGTAATACATTGAATCAATTGCAATAAAGTTGGAGATTGGAACCAAGCAAATTGTCATTGAACGCAGTAATAGAGAGACAGGACAAAAAACATGACAAAAATATAGAGCACGAGGTAATAAGGCAGCCAAGGCATTCTGCGCTTGCTTGTGGAAAAGCGCCTCGGGAATACACACACACACACACACACACACGTATACATAGCTACCACTTGCGGTGTTTTCCGGGATCCTTCTGCCGTTCGCAATGTCGCTTCTTGGATCTTAGCAATGCTCTCAAATATGGATCCTAACATAGGGAACTATTGTTTAATACGATCGATGAGTAAGTTATGTAGCCAGCTAGCTAAAAGTCGCTAGCTAACTACATAACAAATCAGCTGCTATATTAATTTATGGATGCGCGAGAGAATATTTTCTATCTTTTTTTTGTCGTCGATGTGTATGTTCTGTCTTGTTTTGAATCCACGCTAACTACGCAAACGTGTCGCAGTGGATACAGTAACGTAGCAAGAGTGGATCGCTGTCCCGACTGAAACCATTAACTCGTCTCTTTTTACATCAATTTAAAATATAAATCGGTAAGTACAATTTACAGTCATAGACAATCATATATTTCTAATTTGTTTCCGCACACGTTCGTTAGGATCGCCGATTACCGTGTGTTTAGATTTGCAGTTTGTGGAATGTTGTCACAGGCTGGACAAAGTTTAGCTAGACTGGATCATTTCGTGTGCTAGCTAGCTAGTTGACTATTTTTCTAACGTCACTGGACTACATTTCGGTATATTTTTCAGCTAAACTATCGTACCTATATGTCTGTCTACACTGTAATAGTTACAAAAATATCTCGATCGTATTAGTTTTTCTTTAACACTACTTTAAGAGACATCTCACTATTTCTGTAGCCATTTTAATAGCGAGCTAACGTAGCTCGCTAATGAGTGCGTACAAACTAACGTTAGTGGTTAGCTAACCAGAGTATCTAACGTCATATATCTTAATGTGATATAGCAAGCTGAAGTACATCACATTTCAAAACATAACAAAATGTCCAAGAAACGATATGACTAAGTAATATTCAACCCACTCGATGGTTAAGTTACCAGTTTCGTTGTGGTTGCCCGCTTCCCATTTTATTATCACGGCGGTCTAACTTTGTATCCACAACCTTCCTACCCCGGTTGTATTGGAGACAGGAAAACTCGGTGAGAGAGAACCGGTAAAGATTGCCAAAGGCCTAACGTTAGCTTGCTTATTGAGTTTTAGCTAACCAGGAAAATATTAACTTCACAGTCGTGACCTTAGCTTTACTTTCCATTAAATGGCTACGATGCGTATGCACTTGTATGTATAACATTAGTATGTACTTGGGTTTGTTTGCTTGGTTGCAGTCAATGCAGTGTCCCAACTTGCTAACTACTAATGTTAGTGAGATGGTACCAACGTAGTAACGTTACCGACAGAAAGCTAGTGTCGTTATAGGTTTGGCGAGATGAAAATATGGAATAATCGGTCTAATACACTAGCGTTAAATAACATAGACAACCAACTGTCATTATTTTTTGGATTTAATGCGAAATCACGTTAGTTAATGGTGGGATCTGGTTGACCGGAGGATGCCATTTATTTAAGGGATTGATTTAGCTGGGAATACTGTGATGAAAAGCTTATATTCCGATTCCGATCAGCGAGTGATTTGCACCGTAAAATACCAATCGATGAAATGTCGAGAACAGCCGTCCCTTACCGCATAGTCTACTGTTTATTGTCTCTATTTATATGTGCATGGTTAATGGGGGAGTAGAGGACAGAACAGAGTGAAATTCTGGGGGTGCTTATTTCCATACCCGCGGAAATGTGTTTGTGTTGCAGTGTTCGTTTAAAATGCATAGGCACATCTATACCGTCTATGACGAAAGAGGAACTACCAGAACCCGTCTAGATCCAGGGACACCTTGATTCCACTCAGTTCTCTGTATCCCATGCTCATGTTTACTCCTGTCTCCTTAGCCCTATTGGTTAATCTTTACAGGCAAAGGAGAGGTCAATAAACTGTGGCCACCAGAAAAAGCATGCTCTTTCTTTCTTGCATATTCTCTTTTATTTAGCTGTTTATCCTCATGCTCACTCTGCTTTTCTCAAAACTCTTATTATTTCTCTTTTAGTCCTATGCAATTCTCCCATTCTGATTGTTTTCCCCTTTCCCAATCACTCTTATGTCTTTATGTAAGCCCCCTGCTCTCTGTGGTTTTCTGCCCCTTGGAGGGAAGGGGGGGGGGGCACTGTTAGTCTTTGCCCACCATAGATATTTTCCTGAATATCTCTCAAGGCCAGAGAGAGAGAGAGTGCGTCGAGAGAGAGAGAGAGAGAGAGGGAGAGGGAGGGAGGGGGGGGGGGGGAATTGAATGAGTGGGGTATGGGACGAGGAAGAGAATAAAGGGAAGCTGGGACAAAGAAAGAGAGAGAGGCAGAAAGCAGATGATCCTGAAGGGCAGAGAATGACGGAGGGAATGAGAGAGGAAGACTGAGTGTGTGTGTGTGTGAGAGAGAGAGAGAGAGAGAGAGAGAGAGAGAGAGAGATTTGTGGTGGCTGAAGTTGTCGTTCTGTGGAAGGGATTTGTGATCATTTTGGAAAAGAAGCTGTGAATGCAAAAATCATGTCCCCTTTCCCTTAGAGAGACTGCAGATTGTGGCAACCTAGCAACCCCAGAAATGCCTGCATATAGAAAAAGAACCTGGTTTTGAATAAGTAAGCTGGCATCGTTTCCTGTTAATGTTGTACTTGCATGCTCACCTCTCCTTGTCAAATGAGCTGAGACAAACTCCTGTGAATTCAGCTCTGATTAGCAACTAGATGAAGATTCCAAAAGCTCTCATTCTCTCTCTCTGTCAACCATGCTCTGTTATTTCCCGTTTGGTCTTACACAAATGAGAGGAAGCAAACACAGACTTAGCTTGTTTGAAAAAATATATTTTTTTGTTTTCAAAATGTATTTGAAGACGAATGAGGCCATTTAAAAAAGTTTTTATTTTTTATTTTATAGAGTTCACATATTTTTCAGTTCTACAGCAAGCTATTTACCTAGTTTTTTACCTTAAGGTATTTGTATCTGTGTGTTTTCTATGATGTTGACAGGCAATGTTGTTTAAACAATTTAAGTGACAGAATTTTTGGTGTTTTGGCTCTGAACAGCACATTGGATTTTAAATGAAACAATTAATATGAGGTTAAAGTGCAGCCTAATTATAGGATATTTAGATCCATTTTTACACATAGCCCCCCACCTACACACACACACACACACACACACACACACACACACACACACACACACTACTTACGGACTGCTCTGTATATCTGTACTGGGCTATCACAAACTGATCTCAACTGCACTGTGCTTCTGGGACTAAAGTCTATCAGTAGAGGAGAGGCATTTATAAGAGAGGGTCACACAGAAGAGAGACGCTATTTATTTGTAAAGTTTTTCTGTGGTCCACAGCTCGGGGAAACAAACTGGGACGTCTTTGTTCTGTTTTTAGAATGATGAAGAGAAGAGCTTAATTAGTGCCATAGACCTACAGTGTGTTGAGTAGAGAAATGAGGGGGGCAGATGTAAGACAAAGGGATTGCTATATAGGGAGGGGGTGCAGGTTGGAAGAGAGATATGACACTGAACGGAACATCTCCCTGGGGAACCTTCATTTACTCACCGCTAATGTGTGTGATTACATCGGTCTCCATCTCCATCACATCCTCTCTCACATCCTCTTTCCTTCTTGCCGCTCCTTTCACCTCACTGCAGTGCAGTGCGCCCACGTGCAGCGTTACACGGTTCCAGGGACCGCACGGGTGTGTTCGGTTCATTCTCACGTAGGCTTTCAGGAGGAAAACGCCGACCTCTGGGGCATGTGTGTCAAACGGGTGCTGGTGCCGCCATTGCCTCACATCCTGCTGGCAAAGGAAGGGACGGCAGTGCGGTTGCCTGGGCTTTGTGGAGGTGTCACTCGCCAGAGTCCACGTTTGCCCCCGCTCTGTGGGGACCCGGGTTTGAAGGGGGGCTGATGAATTATAGACCTCAGAGCTCATGTTGTTTTAACAGAGTCTCTGCAAATTAAGATAAGGTAATGAGCTAAAGGCCCTAAACCCCCCCCTGAGTACATGTGCGTGTATCTTTTTGTCCGTATGGGTAGCAGAGCAGAAGCAACTTTATAGGGTGCCCACTTAACCTATGGCGAGCAGTCTCACACAAGGCCGCTGAAGGGGTGCAAATGAGGATGCAGTGTGTTTAAGTCTGATTAGCTGAAAACATGAGCTCTCTTTCCCTTCTCTTGTCTTTTTCTTTATGCAGTCAGACTGACACCAGCTGCACGCTTAGGTCTCTGGGGAATGTTATCATATTTAATATATTCACCATTGACAGACTGGCTGACTGACTGAATTTATCATAAATGGAACCCTGCACGCTGGTCTTCTCTGCTAAATCTATGCAGTCAAAGAGGGTGCAAGAAAAAAAAAGGCCCTCCTTTACATAGCGGTGGAAGCAGCGGAGTTATATAAGAAGAAACTAGAGCAGACTGAAATATCCTGAAGTGTCCTCCCTTTGAGAGAGGGAATCCGGGAGAGCGAGCCTCCCTGCAGTATCATCTCTCTCGCTCGCTCTCTCTCACTCAAGCTGCTGCAGCTCCTCTTCTCTAGAGGCAGAACGCAGAAAGGGCCAGAATCCTGCAGAGGAACCCGCTGAGGAGGGACACGCTGTAAACCAGGTCTGAAATGATACTCTTGGATGTTGAGAAGGCGCCTGTACTGCTTTAATTGCTGTATAAGGGCTCCTGCCTGCAGTACAGCATTGTGAGGAAACGGCTGTGGTGAATGGATGCCATGTCTCTTAGGCAATCGAAACTGGTAGCGTGTGTTGATGATGTTTGATTAATTGACCGGATAACCCCGCTCCCAGGTAGGCCTGAATTGTTTCTGGTGCGTTTGCATGAGCTCATAATTATAGTTGATAACGTCGGAACCGAGTGACCGTCCAAGTTCCATTTGGGAAGTTGTGAAATCAGTAGCCAAACTTTGACTTCTGCCATTTGACTTTTATCTGGTTCGGGGCAAGAAAAGGGCAACGTATGAAAAGTAAGGTGTTAAGTGGATGTCACAGTGCTAAGGGAGTCTGCCGTCTGTCGCCTATAGAAGCCGTATATGATTCTGGACCAATATCAGTCGCGTATTTTCCATTGTAATTAAGTTAAACAGCAGCAGGGTTTATGCATGGGAGACTTAATACCTACAGAGCTCGGCACCGATCCTGGCCCTCAGTGTGAAGCTCAAACCGTTTGAGAACATCCTATTTTTCTCAAGGGAAGATCTGATATTTTTGCTCAGTTGAACCTTTATATCATTTAATAGCATCCATAAGGATGTATGCATACGTATATTGCATGCAACTTAAATGTGGCTCAAATTTATTCTTAGTAATCAATTTAGCACACTGCAAGATGCAGGATAGCTCATGTCATGGCAGCACAGAAGGAGCTTGGGTACAGTCAGTAAATATGTATGAAAGCTAAAAAATAGTGATGAATTATATAACCTTCATAAAACTTACAGGCCTGACAGTGATCACATGCAAACGTGTTCACATGGGGGAAATATTGTCTGGTGTCTTTAGCGATGCATCATGATTTTGGGGTCGTATTGGTATCGGGTGATAACAGGCTAAAAAGACGTCGGTTCCGGTCTGATGCTAAGGCTGATATGACGATGCAACATACATGCACCAGAGGCAACACATTTGATGCGTTATTGATTCTGTAATTTAAATGAAAAGGCCATGGATAAAAAGTGGCTTAATCTAGTCATCTGTACCTTTTATGTATTATTCATTCTCCATAGTTTTACCACCAAAACTCAGTATAGTAAAGTAAGTCTATAGTTTAAGGTTGAATTATTTTGTTACACAAAATTTGTTACATTGTTCCTTCATAAGCTGATGTTGCTCGTTTACGTCTTCCATGAATGTGGAAACTTAGTTACAAATAAAATTTGTATAATAAAAATCGGAGGTTCGGCATCATGATTGGCTAATGCTCCACAACAAATCTTGGTTATATGTATTGGCCCCCTGAATTTTTATATTGTGCATTTTTCATTTGAATTCATTATATTCAAATGAACGCCTCAAATGAGAAACGGAAGTCTCCAATGCAAGTTAGAACCTTAAATCTAACCTAGATCAATGTTATCTGTTCTATGATGGCATATTGTGTTGCGATTTAAAGCATTTTTTAAAAAACTTATGAATATTCAGTGTGAGTTGTTTATTGCTCTGGAGCAATACAGCTGCTCGTAGGGCCACTTTGGAGCTGGTCCCAGAAAAGCCTGCAGCCTAGCTCAATATGCCCACCACGCCCCCCCCCACTTATTTCCCTTATGCCTCAGAATAAAATTGGTGATCAAATCTTTTGTTAATTAATTGGCTTGATTAATATATTAATTGCTAGCAGCTCTGCTCATTATATATCTCACCATGAGCTTCTGAATGTTTGTAACTGGACAACAGCCATCCAATGTCACAGACTATATTATGCAAAGAATCAATTTGGTGACTTCTCCTTTGGGTCCATTTCTCCCTTACGTGCTCTGTAAACTGTCCTCCATTAAGGCTGCTTTTACTGTGTCTCTTCCCTCCCCTCATTCCTGGGTAACTGTGTCAGAGCACCGCGCCCCGCCCTCCCGTCTCGTCGGCTGTGCCACTAATGACAGTTTCGGTCAGGTGTTCAGAGGAGAACACAGACCTCCAACCCCCCTCCTCACTGCCCCGCAGACGGTTATCTGTCATTACTGGAGCGAGCCCGGCCCTCCGCCGATCCCTGAGCGCTGAAGCTAGGATTAGGTTCTGTGTCTCTCCCTCGCCCTCTCGGACTTTCTCCGTGGAAGCGGCATATCTCGTTGCCCGGGCTCTCCCGGGGATCGCGGTAAAAGGGTATGCTGTTTCCCAGAGCATTCAAAGGCTCTGGGAACTGGTTGGCTGGAAGGAATGGGATCCCTTGGCGACAGACAGTTTATGTCTGCCCCCCCCACCCCCCATTCTAGCTGCATACCCATGGAAAACACGGGAGTGTGCACGACTGTGGCGCTGGGTGTCGCTGTAGTGTAGTGAGAGCGTTGGACTGTTCCTCAGGTCTGTTGGTTCAAGTCCAAGTGGGTCTCAGCTCTTCCCTTGGACCAGGTACTGCTTTTCCAGCAAGCACTGATTTCAGACTAGAAGGAAATGGGCAGAGATCTGCCTGTTGTGCTCTTTCCCCAGTTCAGTCGAGTACAGTAGAAAGACAACAAATGTTCTCACTTTTACTAATCATAAGGCACTAAAGGAAGATTGTTTAATTGTCGTAGAGATGACATTTGTAAATGGTGCAACCAATTTGTCTTTGGTCCAAAAAGGAGATGGGTTACCATGAACCTATTTCAAGACAAAATCTCTAGAAACTCTATTTTGAACTCTGTTATTAAAAAGTATTCAGTTCGGTCCATAAGTATTTGGACAGTGACACAATTTTTGTTGTTTTGGCTGTGTACTCCAACACATTGGATTTAAAATGGAACAGTGACTATGAGGCTAAAGTGCAGACTTTCAGCTTTAACTTGAAGGTTTGTACATCCATATTGGGTGAACGGTGTAGCAATTATAGCCATTTTTATACATAGCCCCCCCCCCCCCCTATTTTAGGGGACCAAAAGAAATTGGACAAATGAACATAAACCTAAATCAATTTATCATATTTAATATTTGGTCGCATGTCATGACTTTCTGATGTCTGTGACCCAACAATATCAAAAGACTCTTGATATCTTATTTTAAGGTATTCTTACAAGCAATACTATAATCTCTCTGCATTTGAATGTATCTCTATTGGAATTAGGGGGTGGGTCTAGATTAAGATGTAAATTACATGGGAATAGTATGAAACACATGGTTGGTTAAATGGCTGTAAGTCATCAAGTGTCTGAAGTATCAAACGAGCCTCAAACCATCACTCTGCTGCCAGATATGCAGTAGGTATGGATGGATCACTTTAAGGGTTGTTTCTCCTGACTCCATAGAGTTCAATAGGAAAATAAGTCAGGAGAAACAATGCTTATAGTGATCTATCCAACAAATGTATATGTGGGGTAGGTGGTTGTTTGTGGTAATGTTTGTGTTTGAGATGTGGGATACTGGTCCTTCATAACTGAAGATTATTTGTGGTTGATGGGGTGAGAGTATTTGTTAAGGCTGGTGTTTATTTCTGAAGTGATAGATGATAATTTTGTGTTTGGGTATTCTAGTGGCTCAGTGCTGCTAAGAGCTGTGGCTCTTTAAAATGGCAGCAGCTCTTCCATAGGGTTGTGCATGCTTTGCTGTGCAGACATAGCCCAGTCGCTGGCTAACAGGTGAGTATATGGGAGCACTGCTGCCAGAGCCAGTTGAGGATTTCAAAGGAAATGTGAGAAAGAAAGAGTGGAAAATGACAGAGTGATGATTGATGATGGCGTGTTGTCCTCCCAGGCCCGTCGAAGCCCACTGGGGGCGCTGGCCGGATGGATAGGATGAAGATCATCAAGCGGCGCCTGTCCATGTCGCTGCGTAGCGCCAGGCCCGTGGACGACTCGCTGTCCGAGCTCGCCGAGCAGATGACCGTGGACGACCCCGCTGCCGCCCGCGACAACGGTGAGACCGCGCGCACTATGAGCTTACGCCCCTCAGAAGGGATTGTTAACTGTGACACGCATCAGGTGCGTCAGCCGTGTGGACCTTATCACTGGAAGTGCTTTAGAGCTCTCTGGGTATTTGAAAGACTGTGACTATGGTTCAGTGTCATGGTTCAGATCTTTTTGAGACAAGATCAATCTAGTGGATCGTTCATAATTTATCATGGAGCATTTAACCAAAATAAAGACTGAGGATTGATGACATCATGGGCGATAGTGTAGAATAATGGATAGGGAATTGGGCGGGATACCTACAGGCTGCAGGTTTGATTCACAGGTAGAGCCCTGCTGTTGTAGCCTTGAATAAGGTGCTTAGCCTAAATTGCTGCAGTATAGGCTATATCCAGCTGTGTAAATGGATAGTATGTAGAAATGCAAAATGTTGTGCAAGTCCCTCAGCATAGTGTCTGATCAATGTAATGTAACATCATCATCATCATCATCATCAGTGCTATCATCAGTGCAAGCACTTACCTTCACCCTAACACCTTCACCCCTGTACGCTGGGACATGAGGAGGAGTTGGAGGAAGAGGAACAGTCATTGGCAGTAGAGACATGAGGTGGCGACAGGCGTCTTTACATGATTTTCTGAGCGTCCGTCCTGTCTTTTTACCCCACTGCTCTGGTGTCAGTACTTACATCTTCAAGTACATCTGGCAGTTGGTTATTACTGATAATAATGGGATATCATTTGCTCATTCGGTTGGTCTTTGTGACAGGAATGGCCCCGGTGGCACTGGAGTAAGCTCTGGAGATGAGGAGAGTGAGTTGAGTTTTAGACGCTCTGTGAACATGCGGTGACAGGAATCGCAGTGTTTTGGCCCACTTTACCACAAGCACCCTGTGCGTGGACTTGTTAGACATGACCTCATTCGCCACGTGCCTTTGTACCTTTCTCTGTTACAGAATCCTGGTGAGCTCCTGACTGCTTTCCTTATGGTACTATCAGCAGTTGATTGTCAGATGGTGGATCTGTTATTCTGTACCTCTGTTTTATGGTTCTGTCCAAAGTGTATATGTGCAGAACTCTATCGTAAACGGCAGCGTTGGGGGAGGGGGTGCTCTCTGGTGGTGACTAGAGGTACTACAGAGAACCTGTGCACTGGTGTGCCCAATCTGAATCATAGGCTGTTGAAAAAGTAGATCCAAATCTGTACCGTATGATTTTACTGATGACAGACCTAGCAGGAGAAATTATTTCAAAGTGTGGAACATCCACTCAAACGGCTTGACCCGTCTGATTCCCAGAGAGAAAGAGAGTAATCAGTCTTGAGCGATCATATCTATCTATTATAAACTGTAGCTTTTATTGTTTCCTTATTTGCCTTCTCTGCAGTTTACTGCTGTCTTCATCTTTTCGTCTTTGTTTGTTTTTTACAATGTACTGTTTTACATTTTTGCAGCTTTGGTACACTGCAACCAGTTCTGTGTCATTTTTTATTCATTATTATCTACTTTTTTGTTACTAGCAAGTGGTTTGTGATAGCTTCATGAAGAGAGATATGGACTGTGCCTTACACAGCCTGCAAAGCTGAGGGCTATTTAACACTGCACTAAATTTACCTCTCTCTCTCTCTCTCTCTCTCTCTCTCTCTCTCTCTCTCTCTCTCTCTCTCTCTCTCTCTCTCTCTCTCTCTCTCTCTCTCTCTCTCTCTCTCTCTCATATCAGTTTGATAAAGCAGCAGAGCTTTAAAGTTGCAGAATATATCCCATAAATCTGCCGGGTTGCTAATTGGAAGCACGGTGAGAGATTGAGTGGGAGGGTACCCTTGCAGAAATGCGGTGTGGCTGTGGGGTGGGGCAAGGCATGGCAGGGCGGGACCATGGCCAGGACAGAATATGGGGTGAGGCTGGGATGGTCACAGCTCAGATTTGGGAGTCCTCCAGTAGCCTTTGATTTATATTCTGCTACACTCCCTGAAAGGGCAAAAGATGCTGAGGAATCAGGATTTTAGTGACAGTGAGGAAAAACACACACACACACACACACGCACAAACACACAGACATTTGCAAATGTAAATGGCTTGAGCCTTAGTAATATTGTATGCCCCACATGCTTCTGAATTATGAAAGCTGTGACATTTTAGTTATTTGACCTCTGTCACCAAAAAGAGCAGAAATAATTGGACCCTGCAAAGGCTTCATGTCCATATGCTACATGGCGGGAAATTTGATTGGCTTGCGTGTGTGCACCGTTCCTTCAATGTTTTATCGTTCATCAGAATAATTTTTTGTTTGTTGTTTTGTTTTACATGATGAAGAAATGACTAGCATAGCCAGCGCTCTGTGCTTAGTGGCTTGTCTTCTCTTTTATCCATGTTATTTATTTTAACTCTGTGGAGTTTAACCAGCATTCTCACCTCAAGGCAGTGGTGCAGTGAGCCATTTTGTCATCTGAAGCCATCTGAGATTGCGCTCAAGGCGATTGTTTGGGATCATACGCTCTGATTTCAGTGCCTTCTTGCTTGAGTTGTCTACAAAGCTAGCATTTTAGCTCCAGTAGGCAGCGACTGGGAAGAGACAGTATCCTGTAGGCACTGGCAATGGCTCCTTAGCCAGAATTTTACCACACTTGCTTAACTACCATTGTTTAGTGTCCACTTGGTTTCTTTTTGGACGCGTGTTTTGGACTGGGCAAAGAGGCACCCTCCAGCATGCCAGCACAGACACAGCCCACTCCGAAGCCCGTCGAGCAGGCAGCCTGAACCTTTTAAGCAGGTGGGCCTGCTCCCAGACTCCATAATAGAGCTGCATCACACCAGGCAGAGTGCTAAGAGTGGTCCGTGCCAGCGGGTGCCCAGGTCGTCACGGAGATGAGCCCCACAAGCTCTGGCTTGGTTTTAAAGGCCCTGGTCATGTGACCTCACTTTCTGGTTTAACCCTTTACGTCGTGTCCAGTGTATTGGGGAAAGTGACTGAACGCTTTCAGGGTTTTTTGACATTATTTCCGTGTATGTTTTTTTTTTGGCCCAGACACTTTTGATGTGCACTGAAGGATAATTTTTCATGTATATTTTTTTACTTAAAAAGTGGTACAAGCTGCTTTGGAACTACTTGAAAGGTACTTTTTTTGCTTTAGACCACAATCTCAGAATGCCCTATACCAGCCACTGTAAAACCAGCAGGACCTCAGAAACCTTCTGTAAATACTAAAATATTCTTAATTTCACACAAAGGCTGTCTGGGCCCACCGAGAATTTACAGTGAAACATATAATATAAAAAAGAAACCAAGAAAGTGAACTATGAGAGGACATGCATGCACATCGTGATTAACTGTGCAGCCTATGCTTCACAACGTGTTCACATCCTCATTTTTACCTGTGTAGCTGTGCTTCACATCCTCATGATTACCTGTGCACCTGTGCTTCATATCTTCATGATTAACTGTGCTGTCTGTGCTTCATATCTTCATGATTAACTGTGCTGTCTGTGCTTCATATACTAATGATTAACTGTGCTGTCTGTGCTTCATATCCTCATGATTACCTGTGCAGCCTTGCTTTAGTTCCTCATGATTACCTGTGCAGCCTTGCTTTAGTTCCTCATGATTACCTGTGCAGCCTTGCTTTAGTTCCTCATGATTACCTGTGCAGCCTTGCTTTAGTTCCTCATGATTACCTGTGCAGCCTGGCTTTAGTTCCTCATGATTACCTGTGCAGCCTTGCTTTAGTTCCTCATGATTACCTGTGCAGCCTTGCTTTAGTTCCTCATGATTACCTGTGCAGCCTTGCTTTAGTTCCTCATGATTACCTGTGCAGCCTTGCTTTAGTTTCTCATGATTACCTGTGCAGCCTGGCTTTAGTTTCTCATGATTACCTATGCAGCCTTGCTTTAGTTCCTCATGATTACCTGTGCAGCCTTGCTTTAGTTTCTCATGATTACCTGTGCAGCCTGGCTTTAGTTTCTCATGATTACCTGTGCAGCCTGGCTTTAGTTCCTCATGATTACCTGTGCAGCCTGGCTTTAGTTTCTCATGATTACCTGTGCAGCCTTGCTTTAGTTCCTCATGATTACCTGTGCAGCCTGGCTTTAGTTTCTCATGATTACCTGTGCAGCCTTGCTTTAGTTCCTCATGATTACCTGTGCAGCCTGGCTTTAGTTTCTCATGATTACCTGTGCAGCCTGTGCCTCACATCCTCAGGTTGTTTCATCTGTGACCGGTACTCCTTTTTCTTTTTTGCTTTATCTCTCTTTCGACCCTGTCTTTTCTCACGTACCTCCACCCCAATCTCGTTTCTCTCCCACCCCAATCTCTTTTCTCTCGGCCCCTTTGACTCCCGTCTTCTCCCCCCTGTGTTTTTATCTTTCTTTCCCGTCCCCGTCCGTCTTTACCCCCCCGCTGTCTCTCTCAGAGCCGATGGTGTGTCCCGCCCGTCCCCCTCCCTCCCACAGTGCGCCCTCCTTCCTGCGTCAGTATGCGGGTAACCTGGGGCGGGCCGCCCTGCACCGGGACCTCGGGGGGCCGCTGGAGAGACCCTTTCTGGCCCTGCAGAGGACCGGATCTCTCGGTGACTCTCACTTTCTCTCACTCTCTGCCCATATCTGTCTCTCTCACTCTGTCTCTCTTTCTCTATGAAATTACTACATGTTTTTTTTTCCCAATTATACAAATCAGTTATGGATTTATGACAGAATGTCTGGTATTATTAGAAGTTAAATAAAGGCAGGCTTTCTTTGTCATTGGCAACAGTTCAGGTACTACTTTGGCTAAAAGCTCAGTAGTGTATTGAACTCCTTTTTTATCTGTCCTCAGTTCTGTCACACACATTCCATTTGGACAGAAGGTTCACAGGGCTGTAATTGCTTTATTTCCTGTGCTGCATTTTACTTTTTAATGTGCAGTTGTGTTTGATTGCCTGTACGCTGCTAATCTCTCTCATTCCTCATTCGCTGTCCATCTGCACTCTTATCTTTATTCTCTCTCTCTCTCTCTATCCTTCTGTCCATATTGATTCTCGCTTGATTCCCGTAGTTGTTGAATGTCTTTGTCCTCTGTGGTGTCTGTAATTTTCCTCACGCAGCTCAGTATAGTAGTCCTACAGTGGGACGTTTCTTAAGTGACTTTGCCATCAGTTATTTTATTTTGTAGCGGATCAAAAGCCAACAGCACACGTGTCATTTTCAGATTTACAGCATATCTGAATTTACAATTGAGCTGCCTTTACTCGGCCAGCTATTCTGCTTACAGAAGATCTGCTAGCTATTCTATGTGTGTACGCAGATGTTGATAGAAATTCAAACAAAAATTGTATAAAATGCTTCAGCCAGCCCAGTAATGGCATATCTGTGCTATTTCACAGGGCACTGTAACACCATATGGTGTCCGTCTTGCGGTTGAAAAGACATTTTAAATTCTCATATTTACATCTTTGAACACTGAGGGATATGGATTTGTCTTGAAAGAAAACCTTCCTCACCTTCCACAGCATTCTCCAGCAAGATGTCGCACTTTCCATACATCGCATTAGATGTTCTGTGACTGCATTGTGGAAGCGGTGAAGGCAGGTGCTTTTGAATATTCATTATCAGGGACGTTGTTACTCTCGGTTCGGATTCAAATCATTTTGCTGAATCATTGTAATCACAAACACTTCAGAATCAGATGCATTCCAGGACTGCCTGCCTGTTCGCACATGTTTAATTTATTAAAAATAGTGATGTAGAGAAATATTAACTAGCTTTAGCAAAGACAGGACAAAAAGGAGTGGCAGGTTTTTTTTCATGAGAATGTAGTGCAGATATTTACTGAAGGCAATGACCGCAATGCGAGCCATATTTTCCCACACAATGTCCAAGCGTTTGTGTAAGCTGCCTGCTGTGGAGGCCTGCTTCCTGGATGTATTTTGTACATCGCCTGAAGAGAAAAAAAACCATCATACACGGCAGGTTTAGAAACCTGCTGCGGAGGATTCATGCCGAGCATGCACATTGAGACTGCCTGACATTCTGGGTGGCATATAACAGGAAAGTATAGAAACTCGATAGCATCCGTTCAATAGGCTACTGTTTGTAACTACTTGGCACAGATAATCTGCAGGCTGTGGTGGCACCACTACACTACACACAAGTCAAAAGTACGCTGCAGCGTATTCTAAACTAGTTTTCGCTTGTGTTGCGCAGGCGGAAATGATCGTGTGCTTCTCGAAAGTAAGGGCGGAAAGGCAATTTGTGGCTTTGGCACTCAATTGAGATTCCTTGAAAGGCCACTAAAGTTACATATTTTCAGCTGTGAGGGAGGGGGGAGAGAGAGGAGGGGAGGGGAGGGGTGAGGTGAGGTGAGGTAAGGTATAAGCTTGAACTGAAGCGCTTCACAGACCTCTAGAAACGCACAATGTGGCAGCGCCCCAAAGAGAGGGGAAAAGTAAAACTAGTTCCAGTGTCTAAGCCACACAGTGGCGTCATGCCCTGTAAATAAGCAAAGTGACTGTACCTTCCTCCCCCACAGTGCTGGATTGGTAAATGTTTAGAGGGATGACTGGTTAGGGATGGGCGGAGCTTACCTTGTGTGTTTGCCCAGGCTGACTCATCACAAGGGAAGTTGCCTCTGCTGAGCACATGACTCGCCCGGGCCTGGTGAAACTCGCCGGCGTGTGGGAGTCCGTACCGAATCTCGGGGCGGCGAGAAACGGAAAACTTTGAAGCCTCCTTTAGCTTCCTCACATTCCTGCCCGTGAGAGAGAGGTTTGGTACTGCTTTGCTCTTCGTGGGGCCTTGATTTTGTGTGCGGTTTGTTTATTAACAATTTATTTGTGTGATTGGCATTTGTGTGACTGGCAAGCGGCACTGTAGGATTGTGGGTTTCCTCCAGCACGCAGACATGCACTGTCATGCTTACATATGTGTACACGTTCTCACACACGTGCATACTCGCA
This sequence comes from Ilyophis sp. 1 JC-2022, assembly GCA_022702515.1. Classification (NCBI taxonomy): domain Eukaryota; kingdom Metazoa; phylum Chordata; class Actinopteri; order Anguilliformes; family Synaphobranchidae; genus Ilyophis; species Ilyophis sp. 1 JC-2022. The sequence continues at coordinate 48,274,834 of CM040402.1, forward strand.
CACGCACACGCAGGAGAGGCGCAGGCCATAATTTTCCTCCACTCCCTTGTGATCAGTGTGTTGCTTCTTGAAACCTTTTGCGGTTAAACGCAGTCACTTTTTAAGGGCTGACACAGTTGTCTCCAGGGGTAATTACATGATTATTGAACTATAAACTCCACTTTCTCAATCTTATTTCTGGTTTAATCTCATCTAGTCGTTTTCACGCTCTTTTTTCGCTCAAACGAGGCCAATGGAAAGCAGTGAAAAGAAAGAGGGAGGGATTCAGGGGAAAGGGAAAGAGGGAGCAGTAAAGGAGGAGTAAAAATTGAGAGCTGAGGTGCGAGTGCCCCCTCCAGTCTGTCAGAAGAGGGGGAGTGAGGGCAGACCTTTGTGAAGGAGTTTTGAGGGTCACTCGGAGGAGGAGGTGCTGTTTGTGGAGGAGGACTGCGCTACTCCTGCTGCTGACTCACCGTGTCCTCCCTCTGCAGTCCGCTCACGTCCACGGCTAATGGATCGGGATGATGGTGCTATTTCACCCCCCCCACCACCACCACCACCACCACTTCCTCTCACAGCTCCTAATTAAGTCTCTTTTCATTTTGTAAAGTACACAGACTGGAAATATTAGTCAGAAATATATTTTTTTTACAAAAGAGATTTATTTTTCTACTCCTTTCATGTGAAGGAGTTTTATGGTCTGTATTTACGGTCAGTTGTTTCTTGCCTTCCACATGCAGTCACACGGTCCCTGGTAATGCTGCCGATCGCGGTTTTCCCCAAGACTTTTAACCAGACCCGGTCCGTAGTATCATAACATAATGCCGTGGAGCCGAGCCACGTGCTGCATTAAGCTGTGCTCCCTGATGGATTTCATATCCACAATTCAATGGAGTGCCACTTTGGTAATGTAGTTACCCCTGTCCAGCAAAGAGCTTACTCTATAAGCTGGGCGGGGCCCCCAGAGCCCCCCGGCACGCCGGGCTGCGGTGGACGCTGAGGCGGAATGGCGCTTTGCTGGTCCACGCTGCTGCACAGCCCTCTTGTTGCTGGGCAGGGCCGCCGCCTCGTCTTCAGACAGATGCAGACAGTGCAGGTTTGTGAAGCGAGAGGGCATTCCCTTTCTCCCTCCGCCTCTAAATCCTCTCTCTCGTTTACGTCAGGGATCGTTCTGCAGGAGGAGGAGACCGCACAGAGGAAGCGTTTTAGGGAGGCTGGATCACATTTCCTTCTAAGTAGATCCCAGTAGTTTTTAAATGGTTATGAATTATCATTAACGGTATGTAATGGCCCTGTCACACTATTGCGTATCGTACTAGCGTATGCCAGCGTATGAAAAATATCACTCATACGCTGATATACGCTGACATACGCTAGGGGAACGTTAGGCATAGGTTGTATACGTTTCAAGCACGGTCGCATACGGTGGCATACGCTGGCAAACGGCGAGGCACAAAACGTTTTTTAAGCATGCTTAAAAATTTTGTGCATTTTCGGACGTATGGTTTATACGCTAAGCATATGCTAGGCATACGCTAGAATTACACTAGAGGTACGTTACTCATAGGTCGAGTGCGCTGGTCATACGCTGACATACGCTGACATGAAGGTGTGCCGTACAGTTATTTTATGAATTTACATGCGCAACTCATACGTTTCTCTCATACGCAGTAGTGTGACAGGGCCATTAATGGTTGGAGTTAGGCCAAGCAAAAAGTTGGAGTGTTTGTATTTGATTCAGGAATAGGTAGGGTAGATTTATTTTATAGTAATTTGTAGGTTGGGACGAAATTTGTTTCTCACATTTTGAATGTAAATGAATCCAGCATAATGTTAGAATTGATGGATTTTTGGCAGATTATTGCCAAAAAAAAGAAATTGTAATCGTAAAAACATCATATTCTTTGAGTGTGATGATCTTTACTCCACTATTGACAGGCAGTTGAAGTTCGAGGTAAGCTACCTGTCTTGTGAGGACAGATATTTAAAGATTCACCCTGAAAGGTCTTTCTTCACTGTAAATTTGAATACATTTTCTAATATTTGTTTTCCATTCTTATGCTCTGTCCCTTTGCAAACCAATTCACCCAAAGGCGGCAGTAATCATTACAGGAAACTGCATTCAAATGGTTCAGCAATTTTTCTGATAAAAAGACTGGTGAGGGGTAAATGATTTAACATCTTTCAGATCTATTCTGATGCCTACTGATATCATCAGCTAGTGTATGCATATTAGCCTTTAAGCTTTCAAATGCTGCTAGCGAACTGTAATGAGCATAATTGGTGCAAATCCAAAACACATATTACAAGCTATAGTACATCTAATGCAATATTTAATGCTTCTGCAAACATGATGGACACAGTGGTTGGCAAACTTAAGTATGTTTTTGAAAATATGTGTTTCAGCTTGGTTGGATCTAGTATCTTATTTGTATATAGGTGCTTTGAAATAACAGGTTGGACAGACTGGACAGGTTACTTAATTTTATTTTATTCGTTTCATTATAATCAGATAATTCGTTGTCAGCCGTAATGCCCTTATTCCAGTAAATCATGATAAATTTAAAGCGAGACAACGGAATACATTTACAAAATTAGATGTTAACTAAGGCTTTCTATTCTTATTAGTATTTTTTTGTCATTTTGTGGCATATATGATGGAGAGAGCACTGTGTGGAAATGTGCTGATGCCAATCAGAAGGCTGTAATTTCTAGGCACCGGCCTTTCACTGAGCTCTTCCCATGTTGACTAGCAGACACAGGGGCTGCATTCAAATAGTCAACAAAAAACTTTTTCTTGACCTCGATGGAAAACGCGGACCGGAGGAACAAAGGCTCTGACTGCCATGGGAACGGGTTGGTCAGACCATTCGATCCTCCGGTCCACGTTTTCCATCCAGGTTAAAGAAAAGTGGTTAGGAAAGGAAAAGGAGGTATTTTTTTGACCATTCGAACGCAGCCAGGAAGAGAAGCACACAGCCACTGGCGTCTATGTGCCCGTGAGGTCTCATTCTGTCGTGTGATATTGACTAGGGTGGGCATGCTGCTTCATTTGCCTTCAATTTGAAATTGTTAGAGGTTTAAAGGTTACATTTTTTTATTGGTAACCAAGCATTTTCGGTGTATTTCTGGGGGTCATGTGATGGTTCAGTGTGTCTGGGGAGGTGATGGCAGGAAGCCGCTCGGGAGAGGGAGGAGAGAGGGGAGGGGTGAGAGCAGGAGATGCGTGTCACTTTTGCCTGTGTGCGTGTCTATAGGCATGTGTGGACGTGTGTGTGTATGTGCGTTTGTGTTGGTGTGTGTGCCTGTGTCTGTGCGTTTGTGTGTGTGTGTGCGCGCGTGCCTGCACAAGTTACTGTGACAGTGTGTACATGCTGATGTTTGTATATGCGAGTACATGCATGTGAGTTTGAGACTCAGATGGGGCTGCCGCTGCTCTGGGATTCTCCCCCACTGCTGCCTCAGTAATTGAATAATGAGATTGAGGCCTCATCCTCAGACACAGATAAAGGGTTTAGAGGTAATTACTGCAGCGGAGACGCTCTGCTCTCCTGTGTTACGCGGAGTTCTTCCTTCACTTCCCATAATCGCTCCCGCTCATTTCTGTGTTCGGCTACGGGCAGCTCTGATGCTCTGGGCGGAAACGGGCTCGGTTTTGACCGGGGCGCTTCATGTTAGCCCAGGGAATGCGCAGGCGTTGTGATGGTGTGAAGTGGGGGGAGGGGAAAGAAGGAGGGAGGGAGGGGTGGCGACGGAGCGTAGAATGAAATGCAATAAGAGAAAAGATGGAGACCAAGAGAGGGAAGGAACTTGCAGGTGAAGATGTGGATTTTTTTTGTTCTTGTCCACAGACACACACACACAGGAATTGTGTATTTAAGAGCAGATTGAAGTGAGGAATGGTGTGTGTGTGTGTGTGTGTGTGTGTGTGCGCGCTAGGCAAGCATGTTTGTTGATGAATTGCTGTAAATAATAACTCCATCTCTGAACTTGAGGCAGTACATTGAATGAAAACCTTTTACTGCTTCTGGGGGGTGCTTGTGGGCATGCATGCATGAGTGTGTGTGTGAGTTCGGTGAGTTCAGAACAGTCGTGACTCAGAAGGTAAAAGATCGCACTGCCCTGAAACAGAGGGTATTTGATGAGCCCCTCCCAGTGGCTACTGCCCTCACTCAGTCATTGGAGAATACCTTTAATACCATTGTGATGTCATAAATGAACCAGAGGTTATGTTGTACACTTGCCTATCATGTTATAGCAGCTAGTAGCAATGATAGCCATAGTTGATATGTGTACGGTTACATGTAAACGTGTCAGATTACATTTCATCTATCTATCTATTTTTAAACGTTATGGATTTCTACAAATTTGGAGGTTGTTCAGGTATTGGAAAAATGATTGGCTAACTGTCATTATGTTTAGTAAGCATGTTGGAGTTGATCCATTCTGGCATGATCTAGTGTACTCCCCCCTGACATCCCCTCCCCCAGTGGTGTCTCGAGGGGCCGAGGACTTCATTAAACCTGACCCTGAGTGACCCTCTCAAGGTTTTTTTTAATTTTTTTTTAACTTGCACTCACAATTTAACATGAAGGTCTAACTGAATTTGGATATTCATATTGAATTTGCGAGAAAAAATATGCAAATATTTGAAAATTAATGGCTGGAGAGGTGCGTTTGCTGTTGAACACGCAAAAGAGAGATTTTGACTGGAGATGCTGTCATAAAATCGTTGTTTCGCCAAAAAAAGCAATCGCTCGGCGTTCTCAGGATAATGGCATGTTGAAATTGCTTGTGACTATTTTTTTTCAACACTAAAGAGGCTGTTTCATTCAGCTCATCAGATCAATAATAGCCAAAATGCCACCGGAATGTAGCAGTGCTTTTAGACTCATATTTATGTAGTAAGCTGCATTAAAAGTTTTTTTTTCATAGTGGTCAGTCCTAAGGATTACAGTGTACTGTAAATACACTGTGTGGTGGTAATCACGGTACAGTAAGGTAGCTCAGTGTCTTGTGCTGTTTCTTTGAAGCTGATTGATAAATCATTGGTATGTCCAACAAAACGCAAACTGCTGGTTAAAATCTTTTCAGATGAGAACATAGATGACTTTCAGTTGTCCAGGGCCTCATTAAATCTGGCACTGCACTCTAAATCACCTGCACTTACCTCAGTTTATCTGACTAGACATCTGTCTGTCCGTGTGTCTGATGGGGTGAGAGTCTCAATAAGTTATGCACTGAAGTGCCTATAATGAAGGCTTTGCCGAGGTGCCTTTGTGTGCGCGTGTGTGTGCGCGTGTGTGTTTGTGCGATCGATCGCACTGGGAGCATGTGTGTCTCAGACAGGGCGAGCACGGGCCCAGGCACGGACACAAGGACAGACTGTTTGTCCTCAGCCTTTTCGCTTATGGTGGGGCTTAGGATGCTGGTAGGGCTTGTGTGATTGGCAAGGGGCACTCTGGGATTGTGGGATTCCTCCAGCACACGGACATGCACTGTCATGCTTGCATATGCATGCACGTTCTCACACACGTGCATACTCACACACACACACGCACACGCAGGTGAGGAGCAGGCCATTATTTCCCTGTGCTCCCTTGTGATCAATGTGTTGCATTTGGCACCAGTACACCCTTGTGATCAGTGTGTATATATCTCCAGTACTCCCTTGTGATCAGTGTGTTGCATGTGCCTCCAGTAGATATCAAGCCTAGATATTAGAGGAATGAAAGGCAGAGCTTGCCTATTACTACTGTTTGCATATCTACCTACACAGTCCCAGCGGGTATGAGTCTGTGTAAAACGCTCTGAGCTGAACACTCATTAACTGGAACATTGGAGAACAGTGGGACTGAGCTCTTAAAAAATAAATTCAAGGTTATCCTTTCACACAAACCAAATGACCCCTAATTATTTTGACTCGAGCAGTGGGCTTTGCCATTCTGTTTTGTATAACATTTTTTAAAACATATTGTATAACATTCAGTTTTCCACAGTCATGTCCAAATGATTGCCCTTTTCAAACTCAGAGTTACACTAAAGACCTGGGGCCACATCTATAAAATGTGTAAAAGAACGCTCAGGGTGAAAGTCGGAAATTTGCTTAAAACAATTTTTGCATTATCTACCTCTGCCTTTCTGTCACGGTGTCGCCATATCACACGGACTCCAAACATTGCGTACGTATGGTGTCCATCGTGTGCAGAGGTACGCAGATTCTCTCAGCACGTGTTATATTATACGTGTTATATATATCTGAATTTCTGTGTGGAAACTCGCTTACGCAGCTTTCTGAGGGTATTTTTCTGCTCAGCACTGTTTATACATGTGGCCCCAGGTGTAGCAAATGCATAAGTGCAACACTATTGGTTGTCCTTTTTCTATACTTTCCAGTGTGGACGTTTGAAAGGCACACCACCCAATACACACACCACCCAATACACACGCAGCACGGTTACACACAGCACGGTTACGCACAGCACGGTTACACACAGCACGGTTACACACAGCACGGTTACCCACAGCACGGTTACACACAGCACGGTTACACACAGCGCGGTTACCCACAGCGCGGTTACACACAGCGCGGTTACACACAGCGCGGTTACCCACAGCGCGGTTACCCACAGCGCGGTTACCCACAGCGCGGTTACCCACAGCGCGGTTACACACAGCACGGTTACCCACAGCACGGTTACACACAGCACGGTTACCCACCGTGCTCTTTGCAGCTGTAGTAGGCTCATATTCTCTTGGAAAGATGGATCCTGTCGCCTCACCTCTCACCCTGCCTTCCACCTCTCCTCCATCTTCTCTGTTACACAGACCGATCAGGTCCCCACAGCCTTCTGATCATGGGCCCAGTGGCTTGGAGGCTTTCCCAAGGCTTGTCTGAGAGGTGTAAGCAATACTCTTTCTCCTCAAGATTGTGTTGGGTATTCAAACCCGATGGCAATATTCCAGCAGTATTAGCGAATGTGTCCATAATAATGAAAATTAAAATCTCACTATTAAACTGGACAGCAGGCCTTGCTGAGGCGTTTCTGGCCACGCGTGTGCCTGCCATGTTTGCGCTGCCTGAGAGAAAGCGTGTGGGCTTCCCCCCTCCGTCCGGTCCTGTGTACGCCTGCTGCATACTGATGGGGGTTGTAGTCATTCACACGCACACGCACACACACACACACACACACACACACACACACACACACACACACACACGCACGCACACACACACACACACGCACGTGAGGAAGGGTCCCCTGCACTCCCACCAGGACCCTGTCCTGCTTATGCATTATGGGGGGGGTTGAGTGCCAAAGGGTTGATTATGCCTTTCTCGCTGTGTGATTTTCTCTACCGGCCTCCTGTCTATGATAAATAATGGCCTATGTTCTCTGTCCCGGGGGGAGGAGAGAGAAGGGAAAAGTGAGGGAGGTACTCTAAGCTTTGCATAGAGAGGGAGGGAGGGAGGGAGGGAGGAAAGGAGAGTGAGGTTTAGGGGCCGGCAGGTGCTACTGTAGAGCATTGGGTTCCACCAGGACTGGCTGCACCTCGCTGTCCTGCTAAAGTGGAGGCAGACAGACACCAGGGAAGAACTGCAGAGAAGGTTTGTCCTCTACACAAAAGAGAGAGAGAGAAGGAGTAGGGATGGGAGAGAGGGAGAATCTCAGTGGGGAAAGGGGGAGTGAGAAGGAGTGATCAGCACTGTTTTCGCGACAGGCACGGCACAAGACGGGACGACGGAGAGGAAGAGAGAGAGAGATTAATCTCAGCGTTTCATGTCTGCAAACAGGCAACCCAGACAATAGACACAGAGGGAGAGAGCGTGCGGAGAGACAAACGGAGCTGATAGAGGGAGTGGCGGAGAGGGAGAGAGCGCCAGGATCCTGCCAGAAAGCCGTATACCGAATAATATCAGGAGAAAAGGGGACACAAAAGAGCGAGGGACCAGAGAAAGAGAGCGCTGATAGACGGATAGGGGAAGAGAAACTTAAAGAAATAAAGAGGGCGAACAAAAAGAAGAGGTTATCAGAGGGGGAGGATGAGAGGGCTGTAGATCGTATCTGCGGTTTAGCTGTCCGGGTGGTGGGGGGCAGGGGGGGTGTCCGGCTGCTCTGAGCTCTTCTCTGGAAGGACAGCTGATTTTATTACAGCCTTGCAGGGTCCAGCACGTGTGCACTCGATGAGAGAGAGTGCTTGCGCAGTGCCGTGTGTTTGTGTGTTTCATGTTGTGTGTGTACAGTGCGGCCAGCACCTGTGCACTTGCGTTGTGGTCGGCCTTCCTGAGTCAGCACACTGTTTCTGACTGCAGCTGCGCAAGCCCACACAAAGAGAAAGAACAAGAGAGAGGGAGGGCGACGGGCACGCTTACTGTCATTAGTGTGTGTCCAGTTTCCCCCTGGGAAGTTACCTGTGCTGAGGAATTGTTAGTAATATAGTTTTCTATCTCAGGAACCTGCCCTGGTTAATGCTACGTGGCAGTGGGAGAGTGAGCATTTCTGACAGAAGTCCACAGGAAGGGAGGAGGCTGAAGAGGTTAATGAAAAGGTGAATAGATTGAAGAGGTTGCAGAAATCCAGGCGGGGGTGGTGATTGTACATGATAAAGCGGTGCAGCCTTTCAGCTTAATTCAGAAGTTTTTTTTTTAATCCAAGGAGCAACTTGGCCGCTTGCGTTTTTTCCGGTTGCTGCTGAAAACGGAGGTTTTCTTTCCGATTCGAGCCCTTCCACCGAGACGGTGGCTGTCTCCCCTCACGGCGCGCCGTCCGCCGGCTCTCCCCGGGGGCCCAGGATGGGGGACGGTGCACGCGAGCCCCAGCGGCTCTCCCCTTTCCGCATGCTGAAGATTCTGGAAACCTGCCGGCCCACGGGCAATCGTATTGGTGAGTCCGGGTCACTGGCCGCTTCCTCCTGCGGGAACCGGCAGAGTCGGGGGGCAGATCCTGAAAGTTTGGCGGCTTCAGTAAATGCGAAACCTAAATTTTTTTTTAAAAACATGCACTTTTCATATTTATGTAATCGAAAGGAATTTGAGATCAGTTGTCTGTGATTTCAGCTGTGCCTGTAATTCTGATTAGGGGTAAATATGGTTGCTATGGTTACGCCACGTTTGGTTAGTGGAAAAGCTTCAGAGAACCAAAATATAAGGAAAGGTAAATATGGTTATGCAGTAATTTGGAAGTGGAAACCCTACTCTTGCTGGTCACACTATAAGGTCGGGCAAACGGTGGTTACTATAGTTACAGTGCAGTTTGTTCAAGGTAATACTGGGCAGTGCACTACAATTTGAAAGGGGATTATGGTTAAATAAAAAGGCCTCGTACAGGTTATTCAGCTATCACTATAATTCAGCATAGGAAAAACCAGTAATCATGCTAACATATTTTTGGACAGGGAACACTGGTTCATCAACTGATGTAGTTCTTAAAAACGTCATTATGGAATGTATCCTGTGAGTATGCAAGAGAGTACAGACAAATTTACGGGTCTCTTGGACTACATTTTTGGGATAATTTTATTTTATTGTGCTTTTGTGGAACACAATACAAGAGTACAGTATATAATGCATAACATCGGCCCCCTGGGTCTTTAGCCCAACTGTAATTTATCTTAGTGGCCTTTAGGTGTCAGATACATTGCTGCTGTGTCATTGTGTGTGTAGGTATGGCCAGTAGGGATTAGGCTTAACAGAAGGGATTCTGCTTTAGTCAAATTATTTTATTTATGTATTTATATGGATTCCACCATCAGTTAGAAAAAAATTGTAACTGGGCACATTGAGCCAAATAATAATTTCCAGTTTTGTAATAATCTGGTAGTTATTTATAATTTCAATCTGATGAAGGCCATGGTGGCCGAAACATCATGTTTTAACCAAGAAATATTTTTCTGTAATTTTTGCTATATATTTTTGGGCAGCACCTCGTCTCCAGCTGCTTGAGCTCAGACTTTGGACTATCTTTACTCATTTTAATATAAATTCTCATTCTGATGAAGCATGTCCTCTACATTTTCAGCTTTGTTCTCCTGCCCTGTGTATGTAATGAGCCTGGACTGGGGCTCATCTCTGGCGTGACTGCCAGTCCGGGGTGTGTGTGCGTGCCGGCGTGTTTATGAAATATTACCGTTGACTGCGTTAACAGGGCTGCGTGCTGGCTGTGTTAACAGGGCTACGTGTTATGAAACACCTCTGTTGATTGGGTAAACAGGCCTGTAGCCAGTGGCAGCTTGGGTGTCTCTCCGTGCTGGAAACCTGGAGTCTTATTTCCACGTCCTGGGAGCCGGGACCTCTGGGTGTGCGAGAATGCGTCAGCTGCAGCAGCTGCTTAAGATGTGTTGCGTGGCCTTCTGGGTGCTGGCAGGCCTGTGGATGCCTGTGTCACTCATACACACATGGTGGGGATGGCTCACTTCACGCTGTCTTTGCCCTTGAGAACGGTGAGCAGAGCGGCAGGTAGGGAGGGGTGAGGGATAAACGAGCACACTGCTGTATTCACGCTCGTAGGGGATTTAAGAGTAAGCGTACACACTGCAGTGATAACCACCGCAGGTCCCGTCTGTAGATGCAGCAGTGGTGTAGAAAGCAGGGGGAGATCCTCTGATCTTCATGCTGACCTCTCTCTCTCTCTCTCTCTCTCACACTCTCTCTCTCTCTCTCTCTCTCTCTCTCTCTCGCTCTCTCTCTCTCTCTCACACACACTCTCTCTCTCTCTCTCTCTCTCTCTTTCTCGCACACTAGTGTTTTTGGGCTGACAATGTCCACATAATATAGGCTATTTAATAGTGTAAGGGTAACTAACGTCTGTTTACTGGTAACAGGGCTGTTATGGGGTAACATAGGGTAACGGATGTTTGACAGTAACCAAACTGTTTAAGGGTAACAGGGCTGGTAATGGTCTGTTTATTGGTAAGAGGGCTGTTATAGTGTAACAGATGTGTAACAGTAACAGAATGTTTAATGGTAACAGGGCTGTTTAACGGTCTCAGGGATGTACACACTGGAAAGGATCGTGTAGTAATTACATCAGATGTGATGGATGGCTTCAATTTCCCACAGTTGTCCATCTTAACCAACAGCCTGGCTTAAGTCTTCTGTCATCGCTGCTCTGGATGCTACTTAATTCCTTTAAAAAAAAAAACCCCGTCTCAGTTATCCTGTGTTCTCACATATCTCATATAGTCTCGGTTTCATCTATTTAAGTAGCAGTTTTTTTTATTGAACACTGTAGCAAAGTTCAATTAAAAGCAGGCTTGATTTAAAAAAACAAACAGCCAGGCTGTCTAAGGGATATTTAAATAATTCAGTTATTTAGGCTATATGACTGCTGTAAAAGGAATCCTGGTTTGGCGAGTACTATTACTGACATCCGCACGAGCAGTTGAACCTCAGGAGATAACCTGAGACAAGCTGGATGAAACAAACCCCCCCCCCCCCCCCAGTCCATTACATCAATCTTGGACACTTTACGAGGGGGAGACCCAAGCGGCATGCTGGGTAGTATAGATCCGTTAACCTCATCATCTCGCCAGCGGTGTCGACAAGTTTTATGGCCTGGCTGTGACACCCCTGCTAGGCCCATGGTACAGTCCGTCGCGTGTGCAGCAGATCCACTGCGTCGTGGAGCGGGGGGGGGGGCTGCCAAACGCTCCAAATTCCCTCATTTTCTCAACATTCAATGGACAAATAAAGTTATTATTCTGTACGTACAAACATTCATCTACATCTTGTTTTTTTGGCAGCCTCACAACTGAACAAACCTTTCATGGCTGTATATTATTTTCATAATTTCATTGCTGTATTTTGTATCTTGTGTGGTCATCACATGCACCATATCCAGTCAACAGATCGCTTGCCGCCCCCATATAGATTTGACATTATTTCTATTTTGTCTTTGACGCCATCAGACAAGGTCACTTGGAGGGCATGGTGGCAGGTGACCGCTGTGTACAGTTCCTCTCTTGCCAAAAGGCATTGAAGTTGGGAGGATTTGTTTATAGTATATAATGTTCTGACCACACTTATTTGTGTGCATTGTAATAAGAAAATGTGCTGTGTGCAGTTTTCTAAACTGCTTTATGTTGCATTGATCAGAAATTGAATCTCTCATTTTTTCATGTTTTGATTCTGTGAATTTGTCTGTTTTTATTTGTTTTAGTTGTTGTTCCAAGGCAGGGAGAGAATGTATTTTTAATGTTAACAGCATCCATTTCAGCAGTGTCCCATGTCACTATTATAATTCTTCATCTCTTATGAAAATTGGCCTGAGTGAGAGGGAGGTTTGAAGGTTAATGCCTCTCTCGTTATGTATCCTTTATGGATGTCATTAGCTAATGGTATTAAGACATAAATTAAACACTTTTCACCAAAGGCACAGGCTTGTCTGAAACCTCATCTGTCCTTGCCTCCACAAAGCTCTCCCGTATACTGTATATGCATAAATCTAAGTGCACTCCTGAGACGGTATACGTGTGTGTGTGTGTGTGCCGTGGTGTAGGTATTGTCCATGAGAATGTGAAGATGGGCTCAGACGGAGAGAGCGACCAGGCGTCCGGCACGTCCTCCGATGAGGTCCAGAGCCCTGTCCGGGTCCGCATGAGGAACAACAACCATCGGCGCATTTCCAATGAGGTACTCGACTGGTGTCTGTGACCCCAATATCTACTTGGATGTCTTGCACTGGGCAGACCGCTTCACAGTTACACTGCACAGGATGTCTGCACTACATTAACTGCACTGCACAGGATGTCTGCATTACATTAACTGCACTGCACAGGATGTCTGCATTACATTAACTGCACTGCACAGGATGACTATATTAACTGCACTGCACAGGATGACTACATTACATTAACTGCACTGCACAGGATGTCTACATTAACTGCACTGCACAGGATGTCTGCACTACATTAACTGCACTGCACAGGATGTCTACATTACATTAACTGCACTGCACAGGATGTCTACATTAACTGCACTGCACAGGATGTCTGCACTATATTAACTGCACTGCACAGGATGTCTGCACTATATTAACTGCACTGCACAGGATGTCTGCACTACATTAACTGCACTGCACAGGATGTCTACATTAACTGCACTGCACAGGATGTCTACATTAACTGCACTGCACAGGATGTCTGCACTATATTAACTGCACTGCACAGGATGACTACATTACATTAACTGCACTGCACAGGATGTCTACATTAACTGCACTGCACAGGATGTCTGCACTATATTAACTGCACTGCACAGGATGTCTGCACTACATTAACTGCACTGCACAGGATGACTACATTAACTGCACTGCACAGGATGTCTACATTAACTGCACTGCACAGGATGTCTGCACTACATTAACTGCACTGCACAGGATGACTACATTACATTAACTGCACTGCACAGGATGTCTACATTAACCGCACTGCACAGGATGTCTACATTAACCGCACTGTACAGAGCGTCTACATTAACCGCACTGTACAGAGAGTCTACATTAACCGCACTGTACAGAGAGTCTACATTAACCACACTGTACAGAACGTTGACATTAACCGCACTGTACAGAGCGTCTACATTAACCGCACTGTACAGAGAGTCTACATTAACCGCACTGTACAGAATGTCTATATTAACCACACTACAGAACATCTACATTAACCGCACTGTACCGAACGTCTACATTAACCACACTACAGAATGTCTACATTAACGGCACTGTACAGAACATCTACATTAACCACACTGTACAGAATGTCTACATTAACCACACTGTACAGAATGTCTACATTAACCACACTGTACAGAACATCTACATTAACCGCACTGTACAGAACATCTACATTAACTGCGCTGTACAGAATGTCTACAGTAACCGCGCTGTACAGAATGTCTACATTCACTGCGTTTCCCAGCATTCCTAGATATACTGTACTATTCAGATTGCCTACTTCTGTTATTTTGAGAGAAAAAGTGATCCCACAGCACATGGTGAAATATGCTGTGAAAGGCCTTTGAAGTTTGTGAGTGAGAGCACTTTAGTTTTGTGTTTGTGTGTATATAAACAGCTTTTTTCTGTAAAAGTGCATTTGTGTGAGTGTGCGTGTGTGTATGTGTGAGTGTACGTGTGTGTGTGTGTGTGTGCGCATGCGTACACATGCATGTGCGTGTGCGCGGCAGCTAAAATGTTAACGCAGCAGTGTTGCAGGAAGTGCCTGTGGACACACAGCCGGCTGCAGCCATCTCTTACCAAGAGCCACTCAAGCTGAAACCGGATTAGCTGCCTAATCTAAATGCTGCTTGTCACAGAGGAGGGAGGGAGAGAAAGGGAGAGAGAGAGAAAGAGATGGAAAAATTTCCTCTCAGCAAGCTTGGACAGCTTCCCTACCCCCCATCTCCTACTGTCTATTTTCCCTCCCTCTTTCCCTGCTTCTCCCCGTCTGCGGTGTTCAGCATGCCTGATGCTCCCCTCCCTGGTTCTCTCTCTCTGTGGGTGAGGGTGCTCTGTGGTGCTCTGGTGCGCAGGGTACATTAGAGCGGGGTACATTATTAGAGCGGGGTACGGTGCGCGCTGCTGTGGGTTGTCTGGCACAGGAGAATAATGAAGGTGCTGTTGGAGGTTCCCTGTACTGTGAGTACTGCCCACTCTGCCTGGGCTGGCTGTGTGTGCGTCTGTGTGTGTGTGCATGCGTGTGTGTGCATGCGTGTGCGTGTGCGTGTGTGTGTGTGTGCATGCGTGTGTGTGCGTGTGCGTGTGCGTGTGTGTGTGTGTGTGTGTGTTTGCGTGTGGGTGCATGCGTGTGTGTGTGTGTGCATGTGCGTGCATGCATTTTGTGTGTGTGCATTGCTGTTTGTGAATGTGACTTGGGGAAGGGGGTTTTGCTTGTATTTCCATTCTTTTGACATTGTAGGATTTATAGTATGTATGTATTTTTTTACAGTAAAAACCCTCTGACACATTAACAGATGCACACTACCTATTAACCAACACATTGTTGTCCTCATAAAAACACATTTATATATACACTTCTCTTTTTCACATACACAAACATCGTGAACAGTAAGATGTCAGGGACATATGATTCCTGGGGGGATCTTGGGCCTTGTCCAGGATGTGCCCCCATGGAGACGGGGCTTGATTGGCAGCTTGCCTATGGCTGGGTACATGTAAGAACATGGGAGGGAGGGGTTGCCCTCAGCAATTATGCTGCATGCTGGGAGATGCAGTACAATATGATAGTGGCATAAGGCCCAGCTGCACTGAATAATAATGCGTTCATACTACAGCAATAATGATCTACTTATCCTGCAGTCATAATAAAGAGTATTTTTCCTTCAACAAACAAAATATCCTCCTTTCCCATCATAGACATTTCTCTGGTCTCCATTGTGGATTTGTTGACTCACATAGAAAACCTCAAAAGTAGTTTCAAAGTACCACAAGTCTAGACCAGCTCATGTATACGTGCCAGAACAATGCAGAACTTGTGCAGTTAGAAACACCTCTGTTGCAGATTGTCCGAATAATTATGACCATACAATGAGGGCGTTGAAAAAGTAGAACAGAGTGCTGCTGTTCAATAATTATAAAACACGTTGGCATAAAAATACCCATAGATCATTTTTTTTCTCATTCATCTTTTGATCTGAAACTAATTTCTTGAAATTAAATGTCACTAAATGTCACTAAAAATGTCTAATTTGACCTCTTCTGCCAATATTTGGAGGAAACTGAGTCTGTCAGTCAATTACAGTTTACAGATATTAAAAATATCCCTGATTAGTTGGACGTGACGATATGTCTGAATGGCCCGCATTGTACTATTCACTGATCTATTAATTTCTGAATAAGATGTATAGTCTGAATTTCATATGTGGTGCTATTCAAACCTGAATAAAATGTATGATGCAAAAAATTGTAGTTACAGAACCTGAGCACAACATTGAAAATAAAGGGATGACCAAAGTCCTGTGGCAGGTGGCTAATTCTCACGGTGTTTTTCAGGACATCAACAAGCGACTCTCCCTACCGGCAGACATCCGCTTACCAGAGGGCTACTTGGAGAAGTTTGCTATGAACAGCCCTCCCTTTGACAAGCCCATGAGCCGACGGCTGCGGCGAGCCTCTCTGGTGAGTGAGACCCGCTCACACTGTGCACGGGGCCTTCAGTGGGGCCTTCGACAGGTGTCACACCGTCGTATTGTGCACGAGGCCTTCAACGGGGCCCTAGCGCGTCACCTCGGTCATGGACCGCCAGTCGGTGTTCTCCAAACGCACACATGTTTTCGTTTGTTAACTCCCATGTTGACACCAGGTCGTATGACAGCCGTTGTTGCTAAAACATTCAATGTATCCTCATATTTTGTTCAAAACTAATTTAGCGCGCAGACCCAGTTTATTCCTAAAATAAAACGGTAGTTTTCCAGGACACCATTTGAAGCTTAGCATATATATTTTAGACCTATATTTTAGTTCTGGTGAAAATTCAGTAAATTTTTACAGCCATTTAGACATTGCATTGATTGTCCTGTCCTTCTTGGAGGTGTGTGTCACTGATGTATGAGGATTGAGACCGAGCAATAAGCGAGAGGAACATGTGCTGATCCTGTTTCCACTGCTTGACGTTGAGCAATGCAGTGTGTGAACAAACTCTCTCTCTCTCTCTCTCTCTCTCTCTCTCTCTTTCTCTCTCCATTTGTTCTAAACCCAGAAATAGTTTGGGAACATTTTTCAAACAAGTTTTTATCCCAATTTGGAATGCCCTAATTACAGATCCGTCCCATCGTTGCAGTGTCATCCCTCCATCGGGGGGAGGCGCACTAGCATGCACATCTTTGAACACATGAAGCTAGCAGCACACCAGCTGGACCAGAGGGGTTGCTATTGCGCGATATGGCAGGAATATTCCATTAAAAGAAAGGTGTGAATTTCCTCTGATTTAGGGTGAAACAGAGACTCCCTGCTGCCCTTGTTGTGTGCCGTGAGGTTTCCACATTAGCGCTGTTACTTTTCCTCCTCGCAACTGCTTTCTTTTTGCTGATTTTCGTGGAGCCTGAGGGTCCGGGGTCGTCTGGGGGGGAGGGGATAGCTCATGAATATGCAGCAGCCTGCCCTTGCATCACAGCAGCACACAGGAACACTCTCTCTCTTTCTCTCCACACGGTTCCCATTTCCTGTTGCTTCTGAGGTGGACCAGGCTGAAGCTCCTCCTGTTTGAAGTGGTTTAACCATACAGCTCTCACTGCACTGCCACGAGTCAGGAGGGAACATGAAAGAGCCTTTGATGAGAAACGTGACATTTTAAGCGAAGGGGGGGATTCTGTGTGTGTGTGTGTGTGTGTGTGTGTGTGTGTGTGTGTGTGTGTGTGTGTGCGTGTGCGTGTGCATGTGCATGCATGCGTGTGAGAGCTTGCCACTTTTTGTCATGCCAGACCCTCATTTCCAACATTAGCTACAATTATCTTTGTGATGGCTTTTTCATTGTAAACATGGTTTTTTTATGCGTGTTTTACAAACCTCACAATTGGGTGGCAGACTAACTTTGAATGATTTCAGATTAACCCACATCGAGTATCCCTTCCAAAGCATTCCACTAGTTGATGCAGATACTAGAATTGATTTGTCAACAGTTACAGTGTTGAGTGGTTGTTAAGGTGATGTTAATGTAGGCTTGTAGTTGGTCACACACACCCACATCATATATTAAATATATATATAAAAAATATATATCATTGAATTGTGAAATGGTTTGATAGCCACTCTGTCTGTCTGTCTGTCTGTCTGTCTGTCTGTCTGTTTGTGTGAGGTGGGTGTGGGTCAGTCTTGGTTATCACAGTAAGCAGGTAAGAAGGCAGTATGGTGATGTAATTGGCATCTATAATTCAGCCTGTCATTTGGTAGTGTGGGGGCGTCCCATGGTTGGAATTACAGACCGACACTTAGGACAGATTGAAGCCCGTTGGAGTAAAGAATGGAGAAGGAGGGCGGTGGAGTGATGGGATGGGGAGATGCAGATGGAAAAGAAGAGCGTTGGGTTATGAGTTGGAAGACTGAGGGAGATGGAGACAGATGGTGAGAAGATAGGGTGATGTTGGCATTGGAGCTTCAGAAATCAACTTCAGTCTTTGAAGTTCAGTTTGCAGACCTATATTTATTTGTCAGCTTAGACGTGGACAGAGGATGCAGCGCTTTTACCATTATGTATGGGGCTGACGGCCATGGCCATTCGCCATACAGCATTTAGAGGTTCTGTAGACTGTTCAGATCGTAGAATTTAATTAGCTGCATTCGTTAACTCAGATTCAAATAGTAGCCATTGTATTCTTGGTTTGTTCAAGGGGAAAGGAGTATAGTCAAGCCCCCCCCCCCCATTCTGCCACCCCTCGAAGATCACCAGGAAAGCTTGGGATTTCTCAGTAGATTTGTACAAGTTATTCAAGTCATCCGATGTTCCCCAACACCCATCGCTAGCATCTTATAATGTGTGTGACATTTTTATGAGACCAAAGGGTGACCCTGGCAGCCCTGTTGCTGGGCACTCCACACGGACGGGGCATGAATTTGTAATGGTGATGCGCCCCTCATGTTACGCCACCTCTTGTGAAGGAGGTGTTGCTGTTGAAATATTATCCTCTAAGAAAAAATTAACGAAGGAGCTACTGAGAACGGAGGAGTCTTCTCTCAGATTCTTATCTCCGCATTGCTATCAATTATTCACCTCGTCTGCTAACGAGATTTGTTTACCACTAAGTGAATGAATAATGGCTCTTTTATAATACCAAACTGCACTGCGTAACAGCCGCCATTTCCTGACTGAAATCAAACCTTTCAGCCTCCCGCGAGTGTCCATGGGACACTAACTACTAACAGCTAATAGAGAAGCACCATATACTGTGAAAATTAAAACGGTCATCTTTTTGTTGCCATTTTTGTCTTTCTTTTCTGTTTATGTTACCTTGCAAAGCACATAGAGCTACAATCCATTGGTGCTTTGCCGGTTCAATTTATTATAATTTTCATATTATAGTGGAAATCTTTTTTAGGATTCGATGGCAGACTGGTGTGTTACACACATCGAAATAACTATTTGTTAGCATCAAGCTGTCAAATCTCAAGAATATTCTGGCTTGACTCAGTTGAGTAGCACTAGAGAGTAGCTCCCCTGTTATATGGCCACTCTGCTGTGGAACCAATCAACTAATTCTGGGTCAGTTGTGACGGTAGTCTTGTGTACAGCATGGCTGCACATACAGTACGTGACCCTGCCATGAGGATGTCATTGTAGCGTTCTTCCTCTGTATGTGTGGTGACCCAAAGCCACTTCTGACGCCCTATGACCTCCAGCCTCCGGCTGCTCTCTTCCACCGTAGAGAAATTGTCATTGGTTGTTAGTCATGCTGTTCTTTGGTAAAGTTTCCCACAGTGACGAGCCCGACCACGTCCTTGCGTGTACATAAATTCCCCCACGCACACTGGCGTGTGTCATTGTCAAATAAAAAATAAAAATTGTGTTTTCCCTCCCCTACTGGATTTTGACCTAATTATGCTTCTCAAGCCAGTGATGCGTTTCAAATCTAATAAACCTATTAACATCAGTCCCCATGTGTCTTGTGTGCTGATGTGTCCATGTATGCACATCTGTAAATATAGTTATATTCACAAAACTGCCATCTGGCTTCTTATTTATATAGAAGGTAAGAGGGTCAGTGGAGACCTGCTAGTTCAGCTAATCCGTGTGTCTCTGAGCGACAGCGTCTCGGTGGAGTGATGTGAATGGAAGAAGAAGGGGATGCCGCCATGCGTCCCGTGCCCTTCACCCGGCGTCACGTGCGTAAAATAATGCGAAAGGCCGCAGATTTATTTTGTGTTCGCGGTGCCCGCAGGCACGCCGGCGGACGCGTTTGTTCCCGACTCATTCCACATGAGCGGCAGCCCCCACCCCCCCCCACAAAAACATGCCCGCCCGATCCTGACAGAGCTCATCACAAAAACAGACAAGCGAGGGGCAAGGGGAGGGGGAAGGGAGGCGAAGCGTTGCTCGTGAGGTCCGCGGTAGCATGTGCTGCCATTGAGCACGCTCAGCCGCGCCACAAACCAGATTCCTGGATGCATCGGGAGGCCGGACTGCCTGAGTGCCACAGTCACGGTAAACATGCCTGGTTGGTTGTTTGTCCACAAGCTTGAAGTATCATTGCGAGGTAGAACAAGCCCATTAAAGGAGACCTAACAGCCACAGACTGATGGCACCAGATAGATATTGGGAAATATACAGGGTTTGACAATTTACAGATGTGTTTGTCTGCTTACACTTTATTTATTTATTTATTTATTTATTTTTTGCATGTTTCTGAATTTATCGTGTGTGTGTGTGTGTGTGTGGACATGCCTTTAAACACATCACATGCTTCATAAGCTATCTTGGTCACTGGAGATATTTGCTTGTTATTGTCACTGTGCTGCTAGATTTCGTGGGATAGTAATATATATATCCACTCTGACCTCTGACCTCATGTTTGCCATGTGAGGCAGAGGTGTACTGAGTCTTTGCCCATGTTTAGACTTGCAGAAATGTAGCACATTTTTATTATGCATTCATTATTAAGAATAAGTTATTCATTCAGTAGATCTGGAAGACCTTTTCTTGTTATCTTCCTGACATAGAGCTCATGCATTCAGTCAATGGTGACAACCTGGCTTAAGTAACTGAACAAATAAAAAGAGAACATTGTGCTCTACGGATCCCGATGGGATTTGTGTATAGGCCACATTTTGAAAGTCGGCATTGTTTCTTTGCCATTCATCATTTTATGTTAAATACTTGAGGTTCCGGATGAATTTGCAGCCGTGGCATATATGCGCACCCTTATGGGCCATAGGCAGCATTCATCTGTACGTTGGCCTCCTGCGTGTGTAACACGACACTGACTCCTAGTGGTAGACAGCAGCATGTGCCGCATGGGGGAGACTGGCAGGAGGGGGTTGAAGCCACAGGGAGGGGGCTGTTCATATAAAACAAATAATTAAAAAAACATGTCTCCACCTAGAGCGAATGTGATTTTCATTAGCCTCGTTCCCCTCGGTTCATTGGCCCGTGCGACACACCGCCCGCGGCTCCAGATGTTCTAGAAGGCATTAATCTGATTCCTCCGTCTCACCTCACAGGCTGTCGCGGGTTGTCTGCCATCTTGGACAGGCTTTCTGTCTTACTCTAACCCCGCCAACACCTCCCCCCATTTGCGTGGCCGTCGGTGTCCTCTAAACTCCCCAGAATAAGCGCGTCGCTGCCACGTGAACGCTGCCCTGTTTTAAAGAAGCAAAGAGCATATTTGGAGGGCAGGGTGCCATTTCACACAAGTGTTACTGTTGTTCTGTAAAGAGCTACAAAGAGCTGATATAAGTGCCCATTCCTTTAGATGGCTGACCTGCCTGCAGTCAGTGCTGTGGTCTTGGTGAACTGTGGGTACGAGCATGACTGATATTAACTGAACGCAGGACCAGTGTTGGATAAAGGCTAAAGCAGGACCCAAAATACTGTTTTCTTTTTCTTTCCAGTCGGAGATCGGCTTTGGCAAGTTGGAGACATACATCAAGCTTGACAAGCTAGGCGAGGTAAGAGCGTATCGACCTACAGAGGCACAGCGAGGCCCATAGGGAACGTGAAGTCAGAGCCGTTACACAGAACTCTCCCCACAGAGAGAGCCAGAGCCAGTGATTCCACCTACATACAGTTAAAGACATACATACACACAGCTTGGACAGACAACGGGATTCATCCCACAGACAGTCACACATCACAGCCAGTACCAATGACTCACTCATTGTATAGAGGCAGCACCGTGGACAGTAACCAGAGATCTAGAATAACACAGTGGACTTAGCAATGGACCCTGTCAGATACACCGTGCACAATGAACGTCCGGGCTGGCAGGTATTGCTCACAGGGGAGGTCGGAAAGGAAACTCATCCATCAAACGCTGCAGGATAGCAGCCAGCAGATAGATCGATCCGTTTTGGGTGCTTTGGGCATAATCTGCCCACTGGCTGAAACTGTACATCAGTCCAAATGTGCAAACTGAACCAGTCCCTACATGCGTTCATTGACTTTGTCAGTGGCTTGGCTACATTAACCCAGTTTAATGAGCTGCTTTTGTCATCCATTATGTGATCCTCAGGCATCCATTACAATCCTGGAAACCCCTTAACAAACAATGCGTAAGGAACATGATCTTTTTCACATCCGTGACTTTCTTTTTTTTCTGTCTTGTTTTCCCTTGTGGTCCCCTCTTTCTCTCTACATCTGTCCGCCGTACTTCCCTCTTCCTCTCTCTGTACCTAGGGGACGTACGCCACTGTGTTTAAGGGCCGCAGCAAACTGACAGACAACCTGGTGGCCCTGAAAGAGATCCGGCTGGAGCACGAGGAGGGGGCGCCTTGCACTGCCATCCGAGAGGGTAACACCCCCCCCCCCACACACACACCCCGAAACACACAGCCAATCAGCAGCAGACACGCACTGCCCCACCATTCGTGTGCTTGAACTGGAATGACTCATGTTTGTGTTCTGCTGGTTTGGCTTATCAAACGAAGAGTAGTTCTTGCGGCCTCTGAGTGCTGCTGATGTTTTTAAGTGGAAGATTATTATCAGAGTATAATTGTTCCTTTTACTGTATTTTTACTGTAAATCAATACATTTTGAGTAAAACTATCATTTTATCTCCTTCAGTGTCTCTCCTGAAGGACCTGAAGCATGCCAACATTGTGACTCTTCATGACATCATCCACACGGACAAGTGCCTGACGCTTGTGTTTGAGTACCTGGTGAGTCAGTCCGTCTGTCTGTCTGTGTGAGGGTCTCTCCCATATTCTCTGATGGCCCCTAACATACCCCCCTCTCTGTGTTCCAGGAGAGGGACCTTAAACAGTACATGGATGACTGCGGGAACATCATGAGTGTGCATAACGTCAAGGTATGTGTGAGATACGCGTCTGTACACATGTGTGTTTGCATAGGTGAGTCTACGGCCGTGTCCGAAATGGCTTCCTATTTACTATGTAGTGTACTATTTTGGCCGTCAGCCATCTTGGTGTAGTGTCCTAATTCTCAAATCAAATTTCGCATATGTTTTAGGGCACTAGAAATATCCCACAATATATACAGTTTGTCCACTAAGCTAAGTGGCACAGTTTGCTAAAGCAGTCTCTTATTAGTTGACATTACTTACGATTCGCCAGCCACCATGTCTATCGGCCAAAGCACCAACAGCAATATTATATTTAAGTGAGCTGCAGCTTGTTTATTGGCCATTGTGTGATAATATTAGGTTTAATATCGACAGCAGGACCTCTAAATGAGTCATGTTTAAGAACCGGCTAGATGGTATGTTAACGTACTGTAGCTGTTTTGTAGCTACTTGCGACAGACTTGTTGCCTAGGCGACGACGCTGAATGATGACAAAAGACAACGTCTGCTGTTCAAATTCATCGTTTCTTTAGTACACTATTTAGGTCTCTATATGGGCATTCATTAGATGGGGATTAGGGATTAGTGAGTAGTGATCCATTTCGGTCACGGCCTGAGAAGCTGAGCATTTCTCTGCTCTTGCTGCGCTGCAGATCTTCCTGTTCCAGCTACTGCGGGGCCTCTCTTACTGCCACAGGAGGAAGGTGCTGCACAGAGACCTCAAGCCCCAGAACCTGCTGATCAACGACAAGGGCGAGCTCAAACTGGCCGACTTTGGTGAGACGCACAGACTGACACAAACACCCATTCAAATCTATATTCCAGGAAGCCACTCGCATAGACTGACTGACAGTTCTTGGATTTCTACAGTAATCTCTTTCTGTTGCAATACAATGCAATTCCTTCCAATATGGTATCACTGTGATCTCTGCCGGCACCTGTCTGAAGTTTTGGGAATTGAGCTGGCAAAGAAGCTATTCTCTTCATTATTATGTGTCACATATCAGTGAAATGCATATCAGTCTGAGGGAAATGAGGTCAGCCTCAGTTTGCATCAACAGCAATTACTCTCAATGGGCATAACCAGTCAAATCAACATCAGACTTACAGTTTGTGTACTGAATCCAGTAAATATTCACACAAGAGTGTCAGAAATCATGCTGCGAGTCAGGAAACCATTATTATTTGTCACAGGTCTGGCCCGGGCCAAGTCGGTGCCCACCAAGACGTACTCTAACGAAGTGGTGACGCTGTGGTACCGTCCTCCTGATGTGCTGCTGGGGTCCACCGAGTACTCCACACCCATTGATATGTGGTGAGACACACACACACACACACACACACTAGTATGACACATGCATTGCACAACAACATGGACTACCCCTTTCACATGTCTCCTCTCCTGTCCTCTACCTTCATCCTTCCTCTCACATCCTTTGCTCTACTCCCTCTCTCATTTACCTCTCTCCTCTGTTTCTGTGGGCACTCTCTCTCTCGCTCTCTCTTGCTCACTCTTTTTTCCTATTTCTCTTCCATGTCCTGGAGCCCTGACCTCCTTTTTTTGTCAGCCCCCTTGCCCTCTTTTTCCCTGCGTTCATTCCTCTCTCTTCTCACTCTAAGTATTTGTAATTCACGCTTGGGGGAGAGGAGAGCATGGCAGCGCTGCGGGGTCTGCCCTGGGCTTATTTTCCTCTTTATTTTCCTCCCCTCAGATTCTGCATTAGTACACACTGTGTGCTTTCAGCTCCCCGCTCCAATAGACCTCCCTCCCTGAGGGGGAGGCCATATCCTCCCCCCCCCTCTTTATTCTCTCTCTCTTATTATGTGGGTCACGTGTCGGAAGCAAGTTCTGCCTCCGCCTGATGGCGCTGAGAGTAATGACCGGGTCAGGACAAGTCCACTCTCCTCTTCTTTCCACAAAGAGAGGTTTCAGGGTGGCGCAGGAATTAAAAGAGCCCACACAACCACACGACTCTGTCCGTCTCTGGACATCGCTGTATTCTAATCAGAAAGCACCTCAATTTAATATGGGCAACAGATACGTTGGTACACGGCGGTAAAAACACAATGTAACCTCACGTTCGTGAAACTGAAACGCACTGATATGGTAGCGACGGACTTTTTTGGCTACTGAGTGTAGTTTACTCCCCAACAGGCCTGGCGCAATAGATCTGTATCACACTGGTTAAAATCTTGTTCTCTTCACAAGACAGATGTATGAATGGACCATCTGGGCCGACTGTTCTATTTAAAAACATATATACATGTATATCTGCTTAGTCTTGATTAAACAGTGGAAGAAAGACTGCTGAAGAGAAGTTGAAATTTAAACTGTGGGTAAATATCAGTATCTCAACACTTCCACAGTTGCCAGACTGCTATGTGCAAATTAAAGTTAAATGCGCTAGATCTCACTCACACCTCTCTTATGTCGCATCTGTGGTTTGTTTCTTGTTTTTTTCTCAGGCACTTTCTAAGCATTGCAAATAGAAAATACTTTTCTTTTTGATCATTTTAATCAGTACCTGTATGTTTGTTAAATTGGCTGTGTGCTTATCTTGGCCTTTTCTTGCTCCACGCTTTATCACTGAAGTGTTACTTGCTATTCTGTACCCACTCTTGTTCTTTTTCTTACAATATGCTCTATATGTGATAGCTTTGTAAATCACTCTGGAATAGTAATTATATGGTAATGAATAGCAACATGTGTCTCTCCATTTCTCTCTCTTTCCAGGGGGGTTGGTTGCATATTCTATGAGATGGTGACAGGAAGGCCTCTCTTCCCGGGATCCACTGTCGAAGATGAACTGCATTTGATATTCCGTATCCTAGGTGACATGCTTGCACAACTCTGTATTTATATGTGCATTTAATATGGAGTGTTGACTGTGTGTAATACAGTGTTGGCTGATACTTGAGTACATGTTTGTGTGTGCAATGCATATGTGTAATGCATTCAAATGATTTACAGTCCATGTCTACTCCCACTTAGGCACTCCCACAGAGGAAACCTGGCCAGGAATCACCAGCACAGAGGAATTCAAAACCTACAACTTCCCCCGCTACCATGCTGAGCCCCTCGTCAATCATGCGCCAAGGTCCGCCTCTCTGTCTGCCTATTGGTCTATCTGTGTGCATCTGTCTGTCTCTCTTTCTGACTGCCCGTTTGTGTCTGAATTTGAATTAACTGCCTAACTGCCAGCCTTACCTTACAGCCTTACAGACAGACAGACATGCAAGCAGACACACTGCTTGCTTGCATGTCTGTCTGTCTGTCTGTGATGCTGAATAATGCATATATTGTATATATCTCATTAAGATATGCAGGCAATATGTTTGAGATAATGTGATTAAAATCCCATGACATTTATATGGACTAGAGTTTATTGTGAGATTTATGTGCATTATCATAAATACCTGTCCACAGGGGTAGTGCAGTTTGTGCGGCTATGTGCAGTGGAAGAAGGGAATGCATTTAAGCGGGAGATATCCTTATAATGTTGTGGATTTGTGTTTAATACTGTTTTCAGTCCCCCAAAGGGTCAACATTGCAATTCTTGTGTCGATGTGTTTAAATTCACATAACGGGGAACAGCACTTTGAAACAAACAATGACATTGTTATTTTCGTGTCATTGTTATGAGTATGTATTTTTTATTTTTGTGCATGAAGTGTGTGTGCAAATTTGAAAATATATTGTTACTAGTGGACCTACAATGTGGGAAATTAACACACTTTCTGTGGACAGTAAGGATTGCATTTCACAAAATAAGGGTATAAGCTCTGCCATATTGCAAAGACTGCAACTGGTAGTCTAACCCTCTAATCAGCTCAGCTTTTACCAATTTAACTTGCTAATTATCATTGTAAATTCAGCAAAATCCCCAGTTATCGACTACAAAGGCATTTAATATCCTCGGATTAAAGGTTCTACTTGAAAATGCCATTTGTTATTATTGCCGTCATTAAAATCTTTGTCATTATTTTCTCTCACAGGATAGACAGTGACGGGCATGACTTATTATCATTACTTCTCCAGGTAGGTGATAGAAGCCACTTCTCTTGGTTTTAGTTTTTTACAGAATTTATCAGTTTGCTTAATATGGTGCATTGAGAGGACAAAGTGCACGCACTTGTTCATGTCTGATTTAAAGCGTGTGCGTTCAGTCATGTCTGATTTAAAGCGTGTGCGTTCAGTCATGTCTGATTTAAAGCGTGTGCGTTCAGTCATGTCTGATTTAAAGCTTGTGCGTTCAGTCATGTCTGATTTTAAAACAGTTAATTTTCACTTGTCTTCCTCAAGTTTGAGGCGAAGAAGCGAGTCTCTGCAGAAGAGGCCCTCCGACACCCGTACTTCCGCAGTCTCGGGGAGCAGCTCCAGACGCTACCCGACAGTGAGTCCACCCTCCGGCCGTACCTGCCGAAGGCTTCTCACTGTACCTCAGGTCCATCAGATAGTTCCCCCTGTTCCTCAGCTACACCTTGAATAGTTCCCCTTACTCTTCAGTTATATTTAATGTACATTGTAAAGGTCCATTTTACTGATTGGGAAACTTTCAATCTGTTAACTTAATCTGTTCAAGTATTCACTGGTCTTTTTAAGTTAATTGAGTTACAATATAGACATTTGGTGGAGTTATAACAACTTATTCCATTTTTGAAGTTACTACTCACTACTTGCTACTCACTGCTAAATAAATTTGGTATAATTGCATTTACATTTTACAGTGTAGTTCCCCTATTCATCAACTACTGAGACATTTTTCCAATGTTGTTGTTAATTAAAACGAGATGGCACAGCTTTCCATCTTCCCCGAACCTGAGTAGGGTACTTAATCTCTTTCATATGTCATATTGAAGTGACCGTCGGTTTCTATTTGTTGTCTCGTGTACGTCTATCAGTTCTTCTCCATTATTATTGCAAGTAAAATGGCACTTTGAGCTGAGTTATTTATTCCCTGCTGCTGTAACCTGTTAAGGGGACAGATTTGGGCATCACTCTTATCCCAGTTCTCACTCCTTTCAGCTGCATCCATCTTTTCTGTGAAGGACATCCAGCTTCAGAGAGATCCAGGGAAGAGAACAACGGCGTATCCAGAAACAGGTAGGCAATCCTGTGGGTAAAAGGGCAGAGGGAAGGCCGGTACAAGGCAGGGGTCAGGAGAGAGGACAATCTGAGAGGCAGAAGGGTTGGCCTATGGTAGAGATACATGTATGACACCCGTCTGTATTAAAATCCATCCTCTAACAGCGATGGGTCTGTAGCCAACTCCTGACTGGCAGCGGTAGGTTCTGCCTTGGGTTTGCGAGCGGCTGCTGGTTATTGGGTTTGCTAGTTCCTCCTTTGTCTGTCTGTCTGTCTGTCTCTCTCACCCTCATAATTTCATAATCTTGTTTTTTGTCTGTCACACTCTCTGTGAATCTCCTTCTTCCGCCCGTTCTCCATGTTTCTCACCATCACTCTGAGCGCCGTTGTTATTACTCATTGTGTCTCAGGCTCTGTTTCTCTCACGGTCTGTGCGCTCATTGATGTCACCCCTGGTTCACAACCCTCCCCTTGTCCCGCTCTAGCAACAGCCCCATGAATACTCATGAGGAGCCCCCCAGTTTTCCCTCACAGCTCCTCTTAAGATGGTCATGTGACTGCCAGAGGAGGCCAGCACCTCATGGATCTTCGTGAAATGCTGGGGGTGGAGAACTATGTATTTTTGTAAATGGAACTCCTTGTTGGCCGAAATAGGGTGAACCAGGTCATTCTGTTTCTTAATGACATCTGCCTATCTGGTGTTCAATGGTTCTGTCTGTCTGTCTGTCTCTCTCTCTCTCTTGCTCTCACTCTCTCTCTCTGTCTTTTTTTCTTATTTTTCCTGTCCGTGTTGTGCCCCTCACCCCACACCCATCTCCCTCCAAACCCTACCCCCTCACTTAAAAAAAAAAATAAAAAAAAAGCAGCACCCCATAAGCTGGGCTCTGCGCCCTCGGAGTATTTCCAGAGAGAAGGTGCCAAAGCAGGGACTCAATCTCACGCCCTCACCTCCCCTTCCACCGGCTGAGTGATCCTCTCCCATTCCGGTAATTACACTCTCTCTCTCTCTCTTGCTCCCTCCCTCTTTTTCTCTTCTCGCAGTCTCCTCTTTTCCCTCTTCTGCCTCACACACACACGCAAGCATTATGGACTAGTGGGAAAAATTGTGATCGTTTTCTTTTTAGTTTTCAAGTGGGCCACCTTTCTGTGCTCTTTCAGAGGGAGATAAGAGACCAGCACAGGGAATTCTGGGACAGGGCAGCTGAAACATGTTTTCATTTGATTCATTTTTTTCCTCCCCACCACCGGTTTTATGCAGTTCTGTTGAGATTCCTGAAGAGGGAGCTGTAGCCTTGGTTAATGTGTGTCTTCTGCATGTGTGTCTGTGTAAGTGGGCATGACAGTGTGGAGTAGTTTTACCAGTGTGAAATGTGTGTGATTGTGGGGAGGGGGGGGTAGTTTTAGCAATGTGACCTGTGTTTTGGGGAGGGTTTTGTTTATTTTAGCAGCTTGAAAAATGCCTGCACTTGATTACATCTTTCATGTGTCCTTCACTTGAAGGTAAGCTTCAAAGGGGTAAAAGATCATTTCTAATATACATGACAATTTAAGTAGAAAACTATAGATGTTATTAAACCTGACTGAATTATTAAAAAGACTGAATACATGATTATATGTGTGTCATTTTAGATGTGGCAAGTGTGATAAATACATGAAAGAGAAAGTCACGAGACCTGTTGATTCTGATTAATTATGAATGTGCGTATGGCGCTTTTTTTGTCCATATCTGACGTTGTGTAGTTTTATCTCTGCATGATTGCTTTGTGCATGCGTGAGTGCATCTACAGTGAATTCATTGGACAGTGACACATTTTTTGTTATTTTGGTACTCTAGCACTTTGAGTTTGAAAGGATACAATGACAATGATGTTGACGTGCAGACTGTCAGCTTTAAGTTGAGGGTATTTTCATCCATATCGGATTAACCGTTTAAAAATTATAGAACCTTTAGTACATAGGCCCCCCCCCCATTTTTGGGCATCAAAAAATATTGGACAGTTTAACATAATGTAGAATAAAGTAATTATAATCATTTTTATTAGTTGGTCGCATATCCTTTACATGCCATGACTTCCTA
Organism: Ilyophis sp. 1 JC-2022; assembly: GCA_022702515.1. NCBI lineage: Eukaryota > Metazoa > Chordata > Actinopteri > Anguilliformes > Synaphobranchidae > Ilyophis > Ilyophis sp. 1 JC-2022. Next base: position 48,304,939 of record CM040402.1, read on the forward strand.
ATGACTGTGACCCAACAACATCAAAATACTCTTATTTTCTGGTACTCTTACAAGCGATACTATAACTTCTCTGCATTTGAATGGATCTCTATGGGAAATCGCATTTGAATGGATCTCTATGGGAAATCACCCTTAAAGTGATCCATCCATATCTACTGCATATCTGACAGCATATTGATAGTTTGAGGCTCGTTTGATACCTCAGACCCTTGATGACTTACAGCCATTTTACTAACCATGTATTCCATACTGTTCCAGCATAATTTACAGCTAAATCTAGTCCAACCCCCCAATTCCCATAGAGATCCATTCAAATACAGAGATGTTATAGTATCGCTTGTAAGAGTACCAGAAAATAAGATATCTAGAGTCTTTTGATATTGCTGGGTCACAGACATTAGGAAGTCATGGCATGCAAAGGATATGCGACCAAATATTTAAAAATATTATAATTACTTTATTCTACATTATGTTAAACTGTCCAATATTTTTTGATGCCAGAAAATGGGGGGTGGGGACTATGTACAAAAGGTTCTATAATTTATAAACGGTTCATCCGATATGGATGAAAATACCCTCAAAATTAAAGCTGACAGTTTGCACTTCAACCGCCTTGTCATTGTATCCTTTCAAAGTCAAAGTGCTAGAGTACAGAACCAAAACAAAAAATGTGTCGCTGTCCAATTAATTATGGTGCTCACTGTATGCATGTTTCCGTGTGTGTGTGTGTGTGTGTGTATGTGTGTATGTCTTGACACTCATTAGTTATTATATGCTGTGTGCTTCTCTCTGTGTGTCTGTGTGTCTGTGTGTCCGTGTGTCAGCCCAGGGGAAAGGCCGGAGGCAGAGCGTGCTGTTTTAGTCACTGAGTGAAGTGAGACCGTTAAGAACACGCAGGACCATGCTGCCCGGGAACAAAAACGAAGGATAAAAAATTATTATTAAAAAAACAACAAAAGGCAAAATCCAGATGGAAGAAAAGAAAAAGGAAACAAACAACCATCCATGATGCTGCTGCTCCTCTGTGGACCTTAGGATTATTTTCTATTGTTTGAATTGATTTAACTTTTTTTTCTTTCTTTTTTTTAAAGAAAAAAATATAACTCTTTAATTAGTGTAATCTTTGGAGGAGTCATATCTCCTGGTTTTGAAGTTGGGGGCAATTCTCATTTTTAGAATTGTTTTTGGATTATGTACATAAGAGACTGTGCTGCAGAGAACGATGCTTTTTTTCATATCATATAGCTTGATACCCGACTGCCCCACTTCCCTGTTCAGTGGAACTGTCTCCCGCATAACTGCCCTTCTGCACTTGTTCACAGAGAAACATGGGCTTGGTGGGCTGGTGGGAGAGGGAGGGGATTGGTAGTGGGCGAGAGGGCCAGGGAGAAACTGCCACACCTGCTGTGAGTGCGCACTAAGGGGTAAGGTGTTAAGTTTGTGAGTCCATTAACTGCTGCGAATGGTAGGTTGTACGTGCAATAACTCCTGATAACTAGGCCGTTCATTCGCTGGAGCAGGATATTAAAGCCGTAGTGATGGTACTACCTGCCCTCTCTGGATCCCAGTCTTGCCCCCTCCTCCTCCACACTGACTTCGTGTCACCATAGCGACTCGCTGAGGAACGGAGAGAGGATCGGCGTTTAAATCTCCCGCATGCTCCTGTACGCCTTGGGAACTCTTGTCTCTCTCACTGGTGTCCAACATTGCATTCTCTGTTCTATTGCTTACCTTTATGGAGGTGCACTTTATTATTTAGTGCTCAACGGTATTGAAGTGCTGTACTACACGGTACAGAAAAATTTACCCTCACCTGCAGGCCCAAAGTGGATAACAAAGTGGATAACCGTACATTATTACAGGATAGAATAGGACGGCACTCTTCTGTATAGAATTATAATCTATAAGGATAGAGTTGTAGTGCACTACCATACAAAAGTGTACACTACAGGGCCGAATAAGGAAGAGCACTACTGTACAGAACGCTACACTACACTACACTGCTACAGAATAGGGAATTATACAATTATTCAGATGTATGCAGGGCAGACTAGGAAAGGGCACAACTGTATAGAATTGTACACTATAGGTCTGTTAACTGCTGTGTTTAACTTGAAAGTTAACCCCCTTGACTGACCATTCACCTGGGCATTTTACTGTTACCAGCATCAGGATTCAGGCTTAATGTGTAGCATTGATGTAGTACAGTGATCAGAACACATATCTCCCAACAATCTGTTTTTCAAGCAGATTTGCTACTTTGATTACCCATTAATACAAAATATAGACGCACATACATCAGACATAATGAAACTATTACCGATCATTTTGTAATGTTTTTTTTTTTGTTTGTTTAATTGACACCCTTGATACTGTGGTATGATGGAACTGTTTCCAAGAGTGCTTCCTGACGTGATTTTAGTCGTGTTTTTATGAAATAATAATGCGTGGGAAGAAACGGAAGGTCTTGTTCACAATCTTTTTGCTCAGGAGTTCTGATTCTTGGAGTTATTGATTTAGAAATGTGCCGAGGTCCCCTTTTTCACTCTAAAACAAAATTGCCCTGAAGTGAATGGGCTTTCCTTTACCCGTACTGTCCCCTCTGAATTGACTGTATGAATGCATCAATTCTCCATTGATAGGGTACTAAACAACTGGATTCAGGGTAGGCAGTGCTGATCCTTGTTTTTTAGTTTTTTTTCTTTTGGATAAATTCTTCTTTATTTTCCTTCCTAAAATATCAACGTAGCTTGTGTGTGAAGTGATTGTCCATTTTTGGCCTGTTTTATGTTTCCTGAGCCCTGACTGAAAGAGGAAATGTATGGAAAATTGTAATAAATGAGACTGGGGAAGTTGGGTTGCTGTTAATAACGACAGCATTTGCCTTGGGATATTTGAAACCATGACCTTTGCAACAACGGCTATGTTTCCATTAGAATGTCTAAGCAAAACTGGCCAAAAGCAATAGCCAAAACCAAAATAAGTAATCTTCAAAAATATTTTTTCACCATGCATATATTGCTGTCATTGAGTGGTATTTTTTATTTTATTTTTATGTTACCATTTATCATTTTAGTGATTTAATTTTTACTTTGTACTCCTGTTTGTTTAAATACATTGATAATAATTGATTTTAGCACCTTAGTGGAAACATAGTCAGTGTGACCTCTGGACCAATACACTGTAAGATGAACAGGAACTGATCCTCAAGACTGATATGCAATGTGCTTTGATTTTTGCGTATGTAATTTGTACATATATGATCCTTCATTCTGTATGTTAGAGGTTTAATGTAACATACAGACTGCCCTTTAAAGGTTTACTTTTACATGGATGGTCAAAGTTGCTTCTATGGCTGTTTATTCTTTATTTTATTTTTAAAATGATTTTCTGTAGTTATGGCAAAGGTCCTTGAGAGTCTGACAACTTTAGGGCAGAGCTACTCCTTGTCACAACATGCAGTTGTTTTTAAGCCAAACAAGAAATGCTGGGCACGTTTTGTTTTGACAAAAAGTAACACTGCCTTCACATTTGTAACTTTTAGGATGCATGCCTAGGACCCTTAATTGCAAGAGATTTGCATTCCTGCCCCTCTGTCTTGTTTTGTTTGGTGACGGGAGGATTGTGGAAAATGTCTGTTCTGACAGACCGTTAGACCAAACCAGTACTATTCAGGAGATATTAAGGAGATGGAAACGGTAATAAATGCTTGAAGAATACACATTACTAATTATGATCAATAATACTTTTAGCCGAAGCCATAGTGAAAAGCATAGATTGGTATGCCTTTGTGTGAATGATGTTGACGCGGACCCCCTGGTGGAGTTAATATATCCACCAGACATCTCTGTCCGTATGTTCTGTGTAACATGGGGGGAAACAATGGTCTAATTTAACACTGGCATACGTTCCAGGGAACAGTGTCTGACAGTGAAACAGAAGAATAATTGTGTGTGTGTGTGTTATGCCTGTGTGCATGGGATTGTGCGCATTGTGGTGGGGAAGTGTAAGATTATATTTTAAAATGACCTCAGGATTAAGAATATTAATGCCCCTTACTTGCTGTTTCCAGAGTGAAACCACACTGACACCATCATTGTGTTCAGTTTGCTAACAGGTCGCTAAGAGAGAGAACACTGGTATTTTTGTACATGTATTTCAGAGGCTGGTTTAATTCGTATTTAGTTCAAAGTTCTGAAAGGGAAGAAGTGCTTTCACAATGTGTGTAGAAAATGAGAAAAAATGACAGAGAAATTAACACTACCTTGGTTATTGAAGAGCCTTATAGTACCTGTGAGGGTAGTTTCAGAAGTAATATTGGCTAATTTATAGCGGTTAACTGTAACTCGGAACTACAACTGTATCATTTATAATTGGTATGTTTTATATAACCATTTAAGATTGCACACAAGACTGGAAATAATCTTGCGAGTGTGCGTGGCTACACACTTGCAGATGTTAGACTTAAGTTTGCACTGGTAAAAATATCATCTTTATCATCCTGAATACAAATAATAATGAATATTTCTTTTTCTCTCTGAGTATTTAAAATCATGTCTTCCTTTAGCACTGCCTGTCTGTGTGACTGAACCACAGCACAGCTGGTGGCGACAAAATGTTTTTGCACAAAATGGCAGATTCCTTTGTGGCACAAAGGCACAATCCTTTTGCTGATCTGGAACTCATCGGTTTAAAAATGCAGCCATACTAATGCCACGTAGGGGAGTGAATGGTGTCGGCTTTTATGTTCTGCTGAAGTGATACTTGCCACTCGTTCAGAAGAGGAAGGTGGGTAGGCATTTTACAGAACACATCAAAAGTTCGGCAGAGGGATGGGAAATAGAGTGGTAGTTGTGGGAGTTCGGTAGTGGCTTGTCCCTTAGCTCTAAGCCTGCAAGAGAACTAGGCTTATTATTTGGTTGTAATGCCAAACTGGCTGGCGTGATCCTATACAGAGCCAAAGAAATCATCTTGTTCAATTATGGTCGTATCAAAAAACACACCCCAGGTACACAAATAAGTGGATTTGTCAGATGTGGACTGTAAACCACGGCTGTTCCACAGTTTATTTTTTATGCCCTGAGTGGACATTTTTGCAGTATCTCCAAATATGGTGGAGTTATTGTCTTTACAGGGACGAAGAGAAAATAAATGATGCCACACTGCTCTCACATGCTTTAGGTTCACCTGCTGTTTTTATCCTTTATCCCCAGAGCTGGAGGGTTTCTCTCCAGTCTGACCATTCTACCCTTAGTTGGCTAAATTCTTTAAAAAAATAACTTGTCACCATCTGCATTCTTTTCTATTTGCTCTTCATGTCTTCTTTCATTATTGTTGGCTGTTGTGCATATTACTGTGTTTATGCTACCGAGAAGACTGGATGCCAGTGAACAATGATGCCTCCTAGTGTCAGGGAAGACAAATTGCACCCTCTCACCATCTGCTGTCTCACCACCCCTGTCATTTGTACATTACTGCTTCTAATAAACATGTTGAGAAATAATTGACTGTTTTTTTTGCTTCATTTGGTCTACTGTTGTGATTTCAAGGTTTCCCGTTGAATGCAAACTCTCCCCTTCACGTGCATTTCTATCTAATCACTGGTATGGGAATGGACATGGTCCTAGATCTCCCTGTGTAATAACACCTTAAAGGTTTTATGCCATCATTTTTTCTTCAGATTGTTTATGAAATTAATTAATAGTTTTATATTCTGTTGAGATTTTTAAACATGTTTCGGGTGCAGAGATGCTATCGGCAGCCTAAACAAACAAAACGCTAAGGCAAAATTTTAACAAATCTTAACTGTCCACTGTTTTTGAGGTCAATTCACACATCGATTATTACATTCTTTTGTAAAACCTAGAGGGTGGTTTTTGTATAATGGCTACAAGATACCCACCATATTCTTTATTAGGCGTACTGTCCTGCAACAACAAAAAATTGTACTGCTTGATTCATTTTCAAAGCACAACGTTTGTGCCCTTAATGTAAATTAATGGGAGATGTATATTTGTACGAAAAAAAGTTTGTGAAAAAGTTACAGTATCTAAATCTTTAAAAATGCTTTCTGGGCCTGGCAGCATACAGTACAGTATGTGACACTGTAGATGTTACATGACTTTCCTTGCACACATTGGAATTTCCAAAAGCTCATGTCAGAGCAGGCAGCAGATGTACCACAGACCAATGTATTGCGGAATAATTGTTGCATTAAACGATTAATTATCAGAGCGTTGGGAGTCTGGGAAACTACTTACAGGGATTAACACTGAAACAATGACTAGCATAGCAGCCCATTAAAATGGAAAGCGGGCTTTACCAAGAGCAATGGCATGTCAGGGGAAATGTTGTCACGAGCCTGACCGAGTATTTCCAATTGGTTTAAGTGTGCAAAGCAATAGCTTTTCCCCCAACAACAGCGTATGCATGCATTTAAAATAAAAACCCAATGCTTAAGGCATTAATGGCGGCTTCTATGATGTGAGGTTGTCGTAAACCGCTTCAACGGTCTGTGTTGGATGCCATTTTATTTTTTCTGTAAGTCTGACAGATGGGACTTGATATACATTTTTTGATAGTGAGACTTGAATTTTAACCACGGCCAGTGTTCCGTTTGTCGAGCCAATCAATGCAAAGCGTGCTATGAACTGTGAGTACGCATGTTTACCTTAAAATACAATTGAAAAATGGGATGCATTTGACATAGAAATCAAATAGGCTCAAATAATTTGATAAAATACATTGAACATTGAATTTCCTTAAACACAGTAGGCTACCTGCATGGGGGAAATGCACAATGAAAGATTGTCATTGTTGTTCTTACACATCTTCTCCAATAGATGTCAGGCTATGCACTCATAAACCTTGGAGACATTTTTTGGACCGTTTTTTATTTGCTGAACACAGGCGCACTATCAAATCAAACAATTTCACAAAATTTGAAATATATTTATATTACATTTCTGTCTCGCATTAGTTGAATTTTCGGAACAATAATACTTTTTTAAAAAAACATGAAATTATTTTATCATGCTACAAGGTTTTATTGTAGAAAAGTATCTGCATATCTGCACAATGTTTTTAAATGCAACTGATATTTAGCCAGGGGCAATTAAGAATCAAATGTTTATTAGTGGAGGTGTAGCAAGTGGCAGCTGTTGTCATAGGTATGTGTAGGCAACAAGTTAATTCCTTGCATAAAAACAAACGGTTGCATAAAACAAATGACCTTAAAACCTTATGCTACGTCATCGCCTATTTCCAACCAAAAAATAAAAAAAGAATTCCGAAATGGCATCAAGATCCAAAAAAACTGAAGTTGGGACTCTTCCCAAGAAACAAGAAAACAGGAGAAAATGGTTGGAAGGATAATTGCAAGTGAACCGGCAACGTTCGCGACATGATGGAGTGCTTCAGGCTTCGGTTACACACACACATACATTCTGAATGGCTTTCTTATTAAAGCAGACAGAAACCTTCATTGTGCCCCTGAATGTGCTTGATGTCCTATCACAGCCTGCCAAGATTATTAAAGGCTCGTTTGCGGAGGAGATGAAAATGGCGTGAGAGATATTCACACAGACTCATATACTGGCAAATGCGCGATGCAAATCCCAGCTTTCTCCAAGTCTTGCCCACTGTCTGTGTCCTGTTTACTGGTGACAGCACTGCGTCGTGGGTGTTTCGCGAGGTCATAGCAAACGAAGGCGTTCAGAACAATGGATAAATGAAATGTCTGGAGAGTTATCTTCTGCACATTTTCTGTTTGCCGTGGTCATTTCTGCCAGTGGGCAGAGTCATTTGGCTTTTGTCAGAGAACAAAGATACATTGAGCAGCTGGATTAGGTAATGGCTAGTTCCCACTGCAGGACAAAAGCTAATGCCCACCTAATAATGACCATGCAGGGCCCACAAACTGACACATCACTTCTGCCATCTAGTCAGAACTGCTTGCTACTAGGCCTACATAACCTCCAGCCTTAATGAACCTGATCCAGTCTTAATGAATTTACTTAACCTGTCTGAAATTATAATACACATTTCAGTACAATTTCCACACACTGTAGTATTTGCCAAACAGATTATTCCGGTAATTTATATTTTATTTATTCAGTTAAGTTTTATGTCACATTTATAATCACACCCGTGATAAGGATGATACAGGCAATAGCCTACAGGTAATGAGCTATATTAGAAGCTCAGAAAATTGAAACATTTTATTCTTTCTAATACAAAAATAATAGAATTGCTCAGAAACATTTAATATTTTGTCCAAAAAGATGCTAATCAAGCTTTTATTTGGAGGAAACACATTGATTTAGAACGCAAGGTTCGTTTGCATGACTCATGTGAAGCAGGTTCGTTTGGTGACAAAGCTGCACATATAATGATGTGAATTATTATTATTAAAATTATTATTAGGCTACCAATCAGCATGGTGGAAATAGTTCGTAAAAACAGGTTCAAGTCGGAAAAAAAACAAAGTTATCCTGTAAGTGATTAAAAGTGATTAATTAAAGGAGCATTACAGTAGCCTATTAGCTGTTCTGAGAAAATTGGAAATCAAGTAACCTGTGTTATACAGAACGGTCTCATGTTTATAACAAGCCAAATTTTCTCTAAATGAGTTGAGAATTAAGCGAGTTATCGTATACTTTATAAGCGGATGTCTGCATCTGTCAATACGATTAGCCTACCCTAGCCTACATTTGTTTATACGTGGATCTTGACCGCCCTGGCGCCTGTGCAGAAGTATCTGAACCATAGATGGTAGAAAAATATATCTGAACAGGGCGAATGAGGCATCTAGGGTTTTATAGGCCTATCTATTGATTCTCCCTTTAGCCAATTTTATCCAAGCAATAACCACAATATTACGCAACAGAATCCCAATCCTGGATTGTGAAACTTCATGATTGATGTTATGATCCTCGATTACGAATGTTTCAACTTTTTTTAGGAGGAATCATGTTTTTTTTTGTTAGTTATTTTTTGGTATTTAAAATACTACAGCATCCTCGGCACCTGTACCTATTTCCAATCTATAGAAGAAGAAAAAAGCTTATTGCGGACAATAGAAGAAGAAGAAGAAGAAGAAAAGGAACGGCATTTTCTGACATAAAAAATAAACTTACACACACACACACACAAGTATTACGTTTTATTGCAACTTGTCATCACAGAGACCGATAAAGTATGATCTCCATCTTTAAAACCATATCAATGACGAACATGTTTGAACACGCAAAAGTTTTGTTTGGGACTGGAACATTTAAGGTGAGTCAAAGTTAGTTCTTATGTGTGGCAGGCTCTGGAGGTCTAACTAGTCCATGTATTTAACACAATTTCACATATTTACACAACGATTTGAATTTATAAATTTTAGTGAATGGTAGATTTGATAGTCAGTAATGCGATTCTGGTATTAACTCAATTTTGACCGGATCGTGTGCCTCTCCTCTGGAATGGTTTCCGAAACGGCTACCTCAACCTCGTGCCGCAGCTAACAATTGTTCACACTCGTAATAATTATATTAGATAACATATTTGCAAACTTATTCAAATTCATACCAGGCTTCTTGTTTCACTTGGACATAAGAATGAGGTAACACGCGTAAAATCCGTGCGTCATTCATCACCATGGGAAAGGCAAGGAACTCTCAGAAGAAACTAAGCAAAGGATGCTTTTGTTGAAAAGCGCATCATACCTATGGTGAAACATGGATTTATTGAGTTGTTTTACATCTACTGGTCCTGGGGTCTTGGTAAGGTCAGTGGAATCATGAACTCCAACAAATACAAAGAAAGGTTGGCTCCAAAAACCTGGTCCCCTCTGCCAGGAAGTTGGAAGTTGCTCTAGCCTAGTTATGACATAATTGCTGTTTTGCGTGGCCATCATTGTAAAAGAAGTATTGAATTATAAATAATTCTATGTAGAAGAGTAGATACAAATTTGAAAAAAGGGCACTACGGTTCTTTTAAAACTTGTATTTTGGGTAGCTTACTGTTCATATTTCTCAGAGAAAACCATGTTAATCAGGAGTAAGAAACTACTAGATGGGTAATTCAGTGCAGATGGAAGACCTTGGACCTTGGGGTCATTTGCTATTTGTTGATAGCCAGTCCACAAGTAGTAGAGGAGTGGAGACAGATTTCTCTTTGGAACAGTTAGATCCCAGTGTTCCCCTGCCTGTGTCATATACAGCCTGTATTGTGCCTCCCAGTGTTCAGTCCTCTCTCTACAGCCTTTTGTTTTCTTTGTGTTTCACAAGGAGACGTACAGTTTGTTGTACTCTCAAAGCCTACATCAGGCCGGCTTTATGTGTACATGCTGGCTTTACAGTATATGTGCAGGCTAAGCTGAGCAAAGCTCAGTTTTGTGTCACCATTGTTTGCTTATAAAAGTCTGTTTGAACAGATCTTGTTTATTATAAAGATGCCTCAGTTGTTCAGCGAACAGATTGTTTTTGTTAAGTTGTGACCCATTAGCCTTTAGCCTAGCAAGATATTACTTCCTCTGTTTTTTTGTCCCGTAGTGAATGAAAGCAATTGAGAAGGACAGTGAAAGCAGGTGGGTCTGCTGTCCCCAAGTGAGTGGGTCAAGGGCTCTTTGGAAAGAAAAGAAGGGAGAGAGGAAAGGAAGAGAGGAAGGCAGGGCTTCAAAGGGGAGAGGAGTTTTCACACAGCGAGAATAATCACAGGGTTATGAGAATCCTCATTGTTACGCCGCATTCACCATGATCATAGTTTTGAAGCCCGTCGCAAATCTTTAAACTGTTTTTTTTTTTAATCCTCAGCTTTGTCTCCAAGGTTTTCCGTCTGTCAATTTGGTTCCTTACTCTTGTTATGCATTCCCTTGCCATCCTGCTGTGTGGAACTGCATTGTGGGATTTTATTTTTTATGTTGTGTTGGCACAGATTACCTCAGTGTGTTTTGAGTACGGTTTAAACGTTCTACACTGATTACTGGGCCTGTAATCGACAGCATGATACACTCACAACGGTTGTCAACCCCAACCTGTCTGCTTCAATAATACGTAGCCGGGTGTGCTAGCATGTGACTTGTACAGTTCTGATGCCCTCCATCATGTTCTTCCAACTGAAATAACACAAGCATTAGTTTTGAAACTTATGGGAAACAGTTGGTGGGGGAGGTGGAGGCTGGAACGGCAGAGGAGAGAGGATGAAATGGCATCTTTATTACACAGGAGAGCGTGCATTTATTTGGGAGGGATCTGGAGGAGGAAGAGGACATGCTGTTCCAGTGGTGGGAAATGGAATGCCAATGTAGCCCTATCCTTTAGGCCCTTGTTCACCTGCGCTGCCCTCCACAATGTTGACCAATGATACCGCTTTCACACACAGATATGGAACACGGGTTCCACCCGCGTCGACTACTGTCACGGGTAAGTCCCAGGTCGTCACCATTCACACAAGACCTGGTTTTACCCGGGTCGTTGCTTCCGTGTGAAATGGGTATTACATACTGCTCATTTTGCTGCAGTCCAGTATGCTAAACAAGTTGCTCAAATTGAGACCTTTCTATAGGTTTTTGTCTTAACTTTGTGTGTGGAGATAAGGGGACTTGAGATATATGCAGTTGTTGATAAATTCTGAGCAGAGAAGGGGGGCGGGTCAGGCTCAAAGCCTTGACATTCACAAGCTGAGAGGCGGAGACTGCAGGCAAGGGGGCGTGAGCAAGTACCCATATATTCCAAATGGGAACAGTGTTGACAGTAGCGGCAAGGCTCACCTTGTGGTTCAGAATGTTTCATGGGTTAAATACCTGAGATGTTATTGGATTTTCAGGTCATTTGCTTTATTTATTTTTATGGGAAAGATTGATTCATAAACTCATGCTTGCACAGCCTTTGTTACATTACATTACATTATAGGCATTTAGCAGACGCTCTTATCCAGAGCGACTTACACAGCATTTTTTTTAATACATACTATCCATTTACAGCTGGATATATACTGAAGCAATGCAGGTGAAGTACCTTTCTCAGGGGTACAACGGCAGTGTCCTACCTGGGAATCGAACCTGCAACCTTTCGGTTACAAAGCCAGTTCCTTAACCATTGTACTACACTGCCGCCCTTTGTGTTTGTAGAGAGAGTGTAGGTCACATTCTTAATGAAATTCCTCTCCCTACTGGTTCTGTCCTCTCCGTGCTACTGTATATAGTATTTATGGCTATTCATATTCCCAAAAATGGATGGAGATAAATGATTTAATAAGAATTTCCTAACAGTAAGGGTAACTGCGGCTTTCGGCGTAAAACAATGCTGGCTGCATTTTCTGTTTCCATTTTCTGAGCTTCTAATATAGCTCATTACCTGTAGGCTATTGCCTGTATCATCCTTATCACGGGTGTGATTATAAATGTGACATAAAACTTAACTGAATAAATAAAATATAAATTACCGGAATAATCAGTTTTCCAAATACTACAGTGTGTGGAAATTGTACTGAAATGTGTATTATAATTTCAGACAGGTTAAGTAAATTCATTAAGACTGGATCAGGTTCATTAAGGCTGGAGGTTATGTAGGCCTAGTGGCAATGCTGGCTGCATTGAGAAGCTTTAACCTCTCCACATTGTAATGTGAATTAATTTATATTCTTTCATTTTGTTTTTAAAGAAACCATGATCTGAGGTGAGCTTGAATCCAGTCCTAGTCTGTTCTCACTTTACCAGGTTGGTCATAGTACCTCTTAATCATGCACGGTCTGGCTGTTCAGTGCATCTAAGTGTGGTACTGGGGCTCAAGCAGTTTCATCTGCCGTTCATTACAGGAAATCTTAGGAATAAGATTCTTATTAAATTAGCTCTGTTCTGGTTTGATTTGTGGCAGGTTTGTGAGTGATGAATTTCAAACGGGTATACGCTTTGTTTTGGTGAGATACAGTAGAAGAGGCTTGAGGATCTGCTGTGTTGTTGAGCCGTAGGTCTGCTTTTGTGAGTCCTTTAGCAGAAATGTTAATGTGTAACATGTCTGTAGCCAGAGAGGGCGTGGTTGATGGTTTTTATCTGGCCAGTTTCCTAATTAAATGAATAATTTACCAGCACTGAGCTAGTTTCCCAGGGCTCCATCTTCTGTTTTTCACAATATTACATGATGGGCTGATTTGAATTATTATAACTACTTTGTATTGTTTCTTTTTTAAACATACTATAATGCACTATTGGTTTAAAATACTAAAACTCTCAGGAGGCCTACACCTTTTTTCTCATGGACTTTTGTAAAAACCCAGCTAACCAGCAATACGTAATATACACATATAATGTAGTGAGTTGCAGAAATATACACAATTTCAGTTTATTTGTCCAAAATGTTTGCCTGATCTGTTGTCTACTAAGTTCATGAAGGTAATCATTACAGAATGAATGACCTTTGAGAAAACACAGTCCTTAACCTGATATACAAACCAAAAATAAACGAACAAATATGTTCTGTTTTGGGCATATCCTTGCAACTGCCTATTTTACAAGAACTCTTGCTCTCCCTACAGTGTTAGCCACCGACAAGCATTCCTGTTTTTGTGAGCTTTTACTACCCATTTGAAATGGAACAAAGGATTTTTTCTTTTTTTCCAGGCTCACGTTTTATGCTTTTCACGTTACCCATTAACCATTTGCCTTTGGGAGACATCTGGAGCATGAGCTGTGGAGGTGGTTGATGGGCCTTTCCGTATCAGCTCTTGTAGTTATCGTTCTGGAACAGTGTCTTAGAGAGGAGGGGGATTGGGCCGTGTGCCAGGCCAAGCACAGGGCATGTACATCTATCTCTGTTTATCTGCTCATGTGACCAGTCTGGGGCACAGGGCGTGTCATGGCACAGTTTGTCTACTATCTGTTGGGGTGAAGGATGCAGCAATTAAACTCAGCTGGCCCAGTCGCCAGGGAGATGCAGATGGCAAGTCGTGGGGAGAAGGCAGCCGGGGAGGCCCGTCTCACTCGGTTTAACATCCGCTGCATACAAGAGGAGGGCCATTGTTCTGAGCGGGCCGCTGTGGAGTGCCGGAACAGAACGCTTCAACCGCTTTAACTGGCGCGGCTGGCTCATCTGGCGGCTAAATATAGGAGAGAACGCAGCGCTGTCTATCGCTGCAGCTGTTTTTATCTGTGAAACTCGATGTCTTTCTTCTCCACTTTAACCACATGTCACAGGCTCTGTCCTGTATGATAGGCCTTTTGACATGTCCTCGACACAGACTGAGACCCAGTGATATGCTCTCAGGAAAGCACTCTGTCCAGGAAGCACAATCCTCTGTTATCTCTTGTGTATGTCCTTTTTCTCCTGTGCAGTCACCTCCTCTGTGACCGCAAAAGTGTGTCAGTGTTTGCCCGTGTGTGCCTGCGGAAGACACATCGGCAAGTCTTTCACCCACTTAACAACAGGTAATAAAGATTAAAGAATAGGTTCAAGAATGTAGAGGCAGCCTCTGTTCAGCAGAACTTTTTTTTATTTCAGAAATGACCCTGTGATAGACTGACTTCCTGTTATCTACTTTGAAGAGATAAATCATCTCAGATGGAACCTGGTGCTTTTCCCTTCATTGGGGCATATATATATATATAGCACAATTCACCACATCAATGTAACGTTCAAATTCTTACTGAAGGTGATGTCATTGCAATCATGACCTGATATAATGTGATTCTTTAGGAAAGTTACGTTACAATCCCTTAGTCGGCACTCTTATCCAGACTGACTTAAAAAACTTCAGAACATCAGTGACTGTCGCAGGAAAGCACCGCTTGCACCACATGAGTGAGCACCACGTTCGAGGATCAAATTCAGCCCGTGCCAGTGCTGACTATGCAGTGCACAATTGGCTTTTCGTCGCCAAAGGGATATAAGGGAGGGATGCAGTCGGTGGCGATAGCATTGTTCATTGATCGAGCAACCCGTGTTGGCCATCCGGGTGCCTGTGGCTTGCTCTCTGTGCATGCGTATGATTGGGTCTCCTCCACCCCCACTCTGTGTGTGCACGGCTTGTGGCGGCGGTGTGAAAAGAAGCAGCTAGGCTGACAATGTGTGTTTTGGAAGAGACCTGCGAGTTGTTTACACTCTTTTGAGCTGGCAGCAGGGGCCGCAAATGAGACATTCCACATTCGGGTGGGATTGGAGATGCCACATTTGTCAAAAATACAAATACAAAGTGTGATATCAATAAGTGATATGATCTGATCAATAAGTATAAAGTTAGCCAAATAACCCAAGCTTAGTATTGTAAACAAACACCCCCAAACGAAATCCAAAAATAAAGAAAGAAGACAGAGATGCCAGGAAGTGATGCCAGTCCTAACCAGTCTAATCCATGGACCCATGATCAGTGTTAAGCAGTGAATGAGAGTCATCTACTGTTCCTCCAATACAAAACTACTCAAAATTTTGTTCCAGCCAGGCATGTAACCACCAGACTCAATCTCAACTGAATCAATTTATATTCCTTCCGAAGCTTAGAGATTGTTCGCTTTGTAAAAAAAAGCTGGAAGCCCACAAAACCTGCGGCCTTCCAGCACTGGGTTGTATAGTGGCTCAACACCGTACAACACACAGATATAAAACCAAAACACAAAAATAAAAACTTGTCACCCTGAAGTGTGGATACAACATACACACACAAAAAAAAACTGCAGCCCTGAATGGCCCCTGCAAACATACTAAATCAGGCTGCTGCAAGATGCAGATACAGAAATGTGTCATACTGATCCAAGTCGGCTACCTTCGAAACTCATGGTAAAATGTATTGTTTTTGTGTGTGTGTGTGTGCGTGTGTGTGTGTGTGTGTGTGTGTGTGTTTTGTACTTCCGGGCTGCAAGTTTTTGTTGTTGTGTTTCACAATTCATAGCATTCAGGTTCGAGTCGCCAAACTGCAGTCTTTGCAATGGAAACAGAAAGTATGGCAAATGAAACAAAAATGGCTCACGTCTTTTAAGTGGCTTTACACTGCCAGTCATTGTACGTTGGTCAATGGTACTGCATTCAACAGCACAATTAAACAAGAACCTCAGTCTTTTCCCATTGACTGCCTGCCCTGAACATACCATGGTATTTCTCCTCTCTGGACTTGTGGGAATCGAGCCTCGTCATAATAACTGTATTGTTGCGGTGTGCAAAGATTAGGTCGTTATTGCAGGGGAAAGTACTTTGCACTTAAAGGAGTTAAAGCATAAGCCTGTAATGGCCCAGCCCTACTGCAGGCCTGCTCTCTATCAGAGAGAGTTTATATGGGGTTAGTGCCACTTCGGGTGGGGCTTCCACAGCGGTTATGGAAGACAACTGTGTGTCTTTCATTACCACAGGATTACCCACTGACGCACTTAGCCGAAAGACAAATAAAGAGGAGCTGATCTGAAGTTAATGAAACCCCAACATTATTGTTCTAAGCTTCTGGTCTGGTAATGCGCTGTAAAATAACCTCCAGAGAAACGCTGAAGAGATGAGGCGACTGTGTGTTTGTGTGGCCGTGCTGACGGCTCTGGGTAGAAATGTCATTCGACTGTTACTTCCCTCGTGTGTTGAGATGTGGACTATGCATGTTATTAAACACACTGCATAGTCCACTAACTAAAAAGGAGGAAAAATCGCAGGTTCAAACCTGGGCTATTTTATTGGCTTGGAGTCAGCAATGGAAGGACACCCCAGGGGTATAGGGCTTGTTTAAGTTAGTTGGGTTTTCTTGGATTACTGTGGCATTCGTTATTCTAATGATGTGGCTACATGCTACCAGTTGTCATCAGTGAGATATACTGGTACCTCTCTCATTTGATTAGCGCTTATAGTAGTCTGCAGTTCAGTTTACTCAAATGGTTTGAGTACACTGATTACCATGAACCAGTAAGGAAACTTAATCTGTTCAGGTGTCCACTGTTCTTTAAAAGTTTAACTTTTTAAATTGAGATATAGCAACTTAGTCAACTTACTCAATTAATTTAGTAAAATTACAGTTACTTTTTACAGTGCATGGACTATAGTTCAAAAATAGTCATTGGCTCACATGGAGTAGATTGGAGGAGTGCATGTTCTTCAGCTATAGTGGTGCACAATAGCAGGTAGCACAACAGTGACTCAAAAAGCACAACTGCTGACTCCAAAAGGGGAAGGGAAAAATTGTTTTTTTAAAAATAGGAGGAAATAGATGTAATTATTGTCTTATTTTTTGTG
The DNA here is from genome assembly GCA_022702515.1 of Ilyophis sp. 1 JC-2022. Lineage (NCBI taxonomy): Eukaryota > Metazoa > Chordata > Actinopteri > Anguilliformes > Synaphobranchidae > Ilyophis > Ilyophis sp. 1 JC-2022. The sequence continues at coordinate 48,322,119 of CM040402.1, forward strand.
TCTTCAGTGTAAAGCAGAGCACAGAAGAAAAACTTACCTCTTCGCCTCTCTGTCTTTTTCTGTTTTCCTGATAATCAGGTTCTTTTGAGTGACAGCGCAATACCTAATTAAGACACCGTGTCTTGGTAAGGGGATCAGTGGCACATGGCGTGCGCACAGATATCTCCATAATCTTCTGAAAATGTATGCCTGCATGCCCCTGAGTGGCCAGCGGTCCAGAACGCTGACTCAGGCCAGGGTCAGTGCTGCTGCAGCTGGCATTGCACAGGGGAATTAATGGCGCTTCGGTCAAACGGACATCCCTGGCACAGCTCATTTTCACCCTCGAGGGGCCATCCAGGCTTAATGGGGGGAAAAAAGCAGCTCGTAAAAAACTTATTGTAGAGAAGAGGAAGCCTGGATGAGCAGGTGTGTGCCTGTGGCGGTGGTCTTCAGAGCACTTGGTCTCAATGGAGTCTGCCATTTGTTTTTCATCAGTCTACCACGGTTGATAGATAGAAAAAAATATGACTTAACCAGCCCAAGCTGAAGTGGAACAGTCAGAGATTAAGAGTTGGCATGACGATGAGTGACTGTTCTCTCCCCAATTCATGCCTGGTGCCAGTGTGTCAATTGTTTCCCTGGCTCACCTCTGCTTTTCATGGAGGTAACAGCATCATAAATGCAAACGACCAACAGTCTTTATTCATTTCCAACTGCCTGAGTTGGCAAGAGACGATAGGGATTCTTTTTTTTGCATTCATGAGTTGTGGTTTCTGTTTATTTTACCTACAAAGAAAATCTTTATTGTTCCCAAGAACTATTAAACATAGGTTTCAGTTGAGTATGGCCCTGGCCTCTCTGGCACGTATGCTAATTGATTTGATCTCAGCTCCCGGCTGATTGGACAGCTGTGGGGCACACCTGTTTTCTTCATGAAATAGATGAAAACAAGGTAGCCAAAATGATTCATGCAACTTGCATTTGACCTGACTGGTTTTCTTAATACCATAATAATGCTTCACTGAATTACTGATTTCAAGTTAAGATTAATACTTAAGGTGTGCGTATGTGTACGTTTTATTTATTTATTAAATGTATTTATTTTATTAATATTTTTGTGGGGAGAGGTTACCCCCTTAGCCATTGAGCAGTGGAGGAGGCAAGAAAAATTTTCCTTACGTTTTTTAGTCTAAACCAGTTTCATTACACCCCTGCTGCTACCCCCGGGTCCCATGGGTTTTGCTCCTGAACCTGGAAGACTTCTGATTTCCACAATGTTTTTATTTCACTCATTAGGGAAATTTGACTCAATTGCCCCAATGCAGCTGTGGTGTGTTTGGATCTACACCAGTGGATCCTGTTTCAAGGTAATTCTGGGTTATGTTCCTAAAGCCGCTAATATAGTTTTGGATTTATTGTGGATTTTGGAACAGACTATTCTTTAATGTTGGGGAGGAAAGGGGGGGGGGGGTGCATGAGTGTGTGTGGCAAGAATAACAAAGTGCTGAGGTAGTTTTTTTGCATTTCACAAGTATTTTAATAAAAATTCAGCAGAAGTCCAAATTCTGCTGTAAAAACAGATAATGTGTATTTTACAGGAATTTTCATCCTTCTGTTTTTGCCGTGTGAACACAAATGGTTCACCCCTCTAAAAAGCCTAGTATACAATTTATTTAGTTCCCCCTAAATTTAACAGCAATCTCTAGTGTACATATACAGGGGGTGGACAAAATATCGGAAACGCCTACAAAAACGAAATATCTAGTAACTAATAACAAGTAGGCCCACCCTTTGCCTTCAAAACAGTTTCAATCCTTATTTAATTTATTGTTCATATAAAAAGACGCATTTATTTTTTGTTATACCTGACAGTTTCGACTGCTGACTTCCTGCAGTCTTCCTCAGTCTTTCAATCCTTCTTGGAATGCTGTCATACAATTTCTGAACTGTGTGTCGTGGGATATTGTTCAAGGACAGTTTCCAGTTCTTTGAGAGATGAAGAAGGTGGAAATCTAGTTTGCACTCTGCACTCCAGAACTTCACATAAAGGTTAAATTATGTCTATATCTGGTGATTGTGCAGGCCATTGAAGGCATTTGACGTCATCTTTGTGTTCTTGGAACCATTCTTTAATGTTTTACCAGTGTTTACCATGTTGGAATATGGGGACATCATGAGGGAACAGTGTTTGCACCATAGGGTGCACCTGGTCTTGTAAAATGGTTTCATATTGTTTGCCGATTACACGTCGATGGAGAGCAATCATTGGACCCATTGAGTCCCATGAAATGGCTGCCTGTACCATTACAGAACCTCCACCATACTGAACAGTTGACAACAGACATTGTGGATTTCTCCAAACATAAACCCGTCCAGATGTATTAAAGAGTAAAAGATGACTAATCAGACCATATAATTTTTCCCCATTGCTAAGGGGTATAGGTTTTGTGTTTCTTACACCATGTTATGCGTTTTTGTGCATTAGCCTTGGATACAAATGGTTTCCGAATGGCGGCCCTGCCATAAATACCAGCTTTGTGAAGCTCATGACATACTGTTTTTGTTGAGACTGGTTCAGATATGGATTGGTTAAATTCCGTGCTGATTTTTAGAGCTGTGGTTCTGTGGTTATTAGCAACTATACTACCTAGTGTCTGTCTGTCCCTGTCGGAGAGCTTTGACTTGCAGCCACAGTTCTTTTTTGATGATGCTGTTTAATGGTGTTGGACACATGTTGTTATAATTTGACACCTTAAATAATTTTGCCGTTTTTTTGTGACCGAAACCCCTGCAATTCAGGCAACAACTATTTTGCTCCTATGGAACTCCTATGGAACTCCTATCCTATGGAACTCATATGGAACTCATATGGAACTCATATGGAACTCATATGGAACTCATATGTTAGTATCCTCATCTTGCTTTGGAGTACCTAGCAAAGTGCTGCTGGTTAGATCTCTTTTAAGCAGACACATGCTGCTAATTAGCATTCAAATTAATAGGAATCACCTGTGTAGATGCTTTGTGTAATTGTGGTTTAGATGCTTCAAAGTTAAAGCCATTTCTCAGGGGTGTTTCCTGTATATTAAAATTGAAAACAGGGAATACATTGGTCCTGATTAAGGACAGAGTAAAAGAGAAAGATTGAAGGAGATGGAACAATAGAGAAGAAATGAGAATATATCACCCTGGAGGCACAGCTGTGTGCATGTGTGTATGATTTGGGGTGGGCTCCCTCAGCCACTGGCCCCCCTGCTCTGAGGTGAAATTTGCACGCCCATGTAAAGCCATAGCTGTTTGACCTGCTTATGGGCCTATTTTGATCCATCCTGAGGTAGCTGGGGGCGTTGGCGACCGCTTAGGAAAGCTTTAATTAAGATACATTCCACACCGGGATCATTCCAACTGTCCTGCACAGCATATGTACACAAACAGGGCAGCACTCAATGGGCCAAGTGTTATGGTTATCATTCTCTGCCAGAAGTGACTGTTTGGCACTACTTGTGCAGATAATTACTTGGATATTGTTTTAATTTGGACTAAATAATTTTATAATAGTTTTGGACTAAATAAGTGGACCTTTCATATCATACATTTGTCATATGTATCACTTTGCTTGTGCACAGCTAGACCAGCCCAAAATATAACATGAGCTGAATAGTATACAAAATCCAAACTGAATGCAGTGTGGCACAGATAAACAAAATGGTGGGCCTGTTATACCGTCGCCTAATTCAACAGTATGCTGTGAAGCTTAACCAAAACCTTTTCCCTGAGTTCCGCGTGTCTGTCCCTCCTGTGAGTCCTCTTCATTCCCTTTTAGTTGGAATACGTACTATTATTACATTATTATCCTAGTAAGCACCTGTGCATTTCTATTTCACAGCCACCAGCACACTGATATTGATCCATATTCCAGAAAAATGTGTATTGAGGAAGCATGAAGTGAGTGTAAACTTATTTTGAAACACACAGTTTAACATAAGCAATCATGCTGGCTTGGTAATCCCGTTCCTCTTGGCAAGATCTGTTTTTGCTTTGTATCTCTGATGGTGATAGTTTACCTTGCCAGTGTATGTTTTCTGTTCATGAATTTAGTGATTTTCTGCAATTGTACTAATGTTCCAAGTAGGTTCCATTGAATTGCTTCATCATTTGGTTGGTTGTAATTGTACAGCAGTTGTGATTTGAAGCTGCTTCGTGTTATTGTGAAGAGGCTCAGATGTAGCTGACTGAGGGATGGAAGTTTCTCTTTCTCTCTATGTTTCTCTCTCAACATCTGGAGGCCTTGGCACCTGCCTCATCTAGGAAGCATTTTCGCAGGAACAGTTTTGTTTCTTCCAGACTCAAGCAGTGAGTTCTGGCTGTCCTTTGGTTTTATATATGGGTGTGCTTGGTGTATGTGCACCTGCGTGTACATACAGTATGTGTTTGTGTGTGCATGTGTTTGCGTGTGTGTGTGTGTTTGTGTGTGCGTGTGTGTGTGCACGAGCGTGTGTGTGTATGTGTATATTCATACATGTGTGTTTGCAGAAGTCACTCAACAAAATTAAATCAATTGATGTTCCTTTCTTTTTAGGGGGAAAATTAAAAAGTATTGAGCTTTCAGGAAGCCAAATGTACACTTCAGAAAACCTAAAAAAAAGTAGAGCATTTCAGTTAATTATCTATTGTGGTTTATGATTGTAAATGGGAATTAGTCAAGTATTGCAAACAAAATGCATGCGTACTATGCATACATGCAAGGAGGGATATCATCACAAACCCATGTTCAATGGATAACGGAGGCCCATGTGGGACCGACTGTATGTGCGTGTTGCAGACCTAGCATTCAGGCACCATAGACACAGCACTGATGAAGAGTTTCTGAGTAGTTAATTCCCCTCAATACATTATTCACCTCTCTTAGTTCTGCTGAGGACACCCACATACTGGAACTTTAAGCTAGTATGCAAGAGGAATCGGATGAGAGGGAAGGAAGATCTTTGGGAGTTTTGATGCTGCCGCACCCCGTCTCCGTTGACAAAGATGCGCGAGCAAACGGTCATTTAAAAAAAAACTAAACACCCCAAGGCATATTGCGCTGTCGCTGTGCTCTCCTGCGTTCATTATTCATGAAACCCAGATGTGCTGCGTCTCCTAGTGGCCCTCAGTCCTGGGAACAGGAGAGCTCCTCACGTTACTCCTCCTGGCACAATACTCCTTCAGCTCATTTTCTGTGATGTCAGTGGCATTGTTTCAAACACCCACCAGCCACAAAGCTGAATGGCAGGCCTTCTAAATATGTATGAAAATATAATAATAGGAAGATAAATTAGGTGCTGTCCTGTCTACAATTGCTGGTGGCTGAACTTCTTTTCTGCTTCTTCTTCTACTTCCTTTCAGAGGAAGTGCAATATAGTGCTCACCAGAATTATTGACAACCTCAATTGACATGAGAAAAAAGTACAGAAATTCTATTTATTGTTATCAGATGGCTTCTGTGCTCAGAAAAATTAGAAAATTATATAGTTTAATTGTGATACCATTGATCAGAGGAAAAACAAATTTTTAGTGCAAAATAATTTTTATTTTGAAGACGTATATCACAATTATTGGCATCACTCTATTTAGTACTTGGTGCACCCTCCCTTTTCCGAGATAACAGCACTGAGTCTTCTCCTGTAATGTTTGATGAGGTTGGAGAACACATAACAATGATTTGAGAGCATTCCTCTATACAGAATCTTTCCAGATCCTTCAGGCCTTGGTCCTCGCTTGTGGATTCACCTCCCAGGCTTTCAATGGGGTTCAGGACTGGGATCACAGCTCCAGTTGCTTTAAACTTCTTCATTATTGCCCTAATAGTGGAACTCGGTAGTTTCAGACATTAGGCTATTTTTCTATAGCCATTGCCAGATTTTTGAAGGTCAACAACCTTTTATCTAATTTAATTTGTGTATTCTCTGATCTTCCCCCATATTGATTGATGAATACGGGGGTTTGGCCTGTGTGTCACCTCATATTTATTCCCCAGTGAAACAGGAAGTTTGGAATGACCACAGGTGAATCAGGTGTTTTTAACTTTCATATTATCTTTGGGGTTAATTTGATCTGATTCCGTGTTTGACGTCTCTTAAAAACCAGTTAACCATATGTGTTAATCTTGACACTATCACTTTTCCTAATTTATTGGGATTAAATAGTACACATGCAATACACATAATGTTTTCTAAATTATTGTACCAACTTTGTATACAAAAGCGTTGTATGGGGTCATTTGTGGGGTAGCTATATAAAAATATTTATCTCTTATTTTTGTGGGTGATTCTGGTGGCACGTTCCCATACAGGTATTAAACTTCACAAACTTTCACGTACCTCAGGCTCTAAAGTGAGATGTTTCATCACAGATGTTTAATATTTAGGGATAAATGGCTAGTCAATTGGGAGACACGCAAAATGTGGCAGAGAAAGTGTTCTATCAGAATAGTTTTGTGTCAGTTTATATTTTTGGGGTCAATTTGACCCCAAACATAAAAGGTGTCATAAAATGTAAGATAATATAAAGGTTATAGGTGTAAAGTATGAATGGGAGTATACTGTACTTCAATTAGGCTTTGTTTGTAATTACTTCTAGCATTGCCAATAATTGTGACATATTCTTTGAGAAAATATGTATATTTATTCATGAATAATAATATTTTTTTACCTAAATTAAAGATTAGATGTTTCTCGTATTTTGAGTGTAAGATCATGCTGATAAACAAAGTTTTTAATAGCTTTTTTTGCTCATATTTTCCAGGGTTTCCAATAATTCTTGTGAGTACTTTAGCTGTATAATATATGCTTAATTTCATGAACCCCACTCATGACACTGTGAAGGCAAGGGGAGATGCTCATAAACACAAATGTGAGTCACTGTGCCCTCCTCACTAAATACTATCTTGGGCTCTCAGTTATATATATGCTCAACTGTGAAGAAAGAGACAGAGATCAGAACCTGGTGGTGTCAGATCAGGAGAGGGCAGAAGAGAACGTTGAGAGAGAGGGTTTCAAAGAGGGGGCTTCCATTGGACACCTGACAGGGTAAAAGTGATGCATGACACTGAAAAAAAGAAAGGTCATGAGAACAAATAGGGTGTAGATGGGTAGGGAGGGGACTCTGGGTCAGAACCAGTAATTCATCATGAACAGCATCATCTCATGATCGCTGAGGAGGACGGGAGGTTCCCTTTTTTTCTCTCGTCTTCTTTGCAAGCAGTACGTGAAGTGAATTGTTAGCGGCAGCAACAGGTGTGTCTGTTTACATAGGAGGTGAGCCATTTTCTCTGAACCTGTACGGCTGAATTTGTGGTGGAGCTGAGAATGACAGGAGAACCACGTCCCAGTGAACCGAGCCCATAGTCAGAGGGGCTTGTCTAGGCTTGAATCAGAGGAGGCTGGTTATTAACCATTCAACAGTGAGCCGTCCCACAAAGGGAGAGCGCTCCTCCAGCGAGACACAAATTCTGCACTTAGACACATAGATAAAGGGTCTGAGTCCTGCCCCTTGCATTCTTACCGCAGTCCAGACAGGACCCCCAAACAAGGGTAGCCTCAGTCATAACACCTGATAGCTCACAGAGGATTGAAAATAAAACAGCGTGTGTTATCACAGAGACTGCCCTTCCTTACCAGGAGGAGGTGTGAGAAATGTCAGATAATTATTCATTACTATACGTATTGCTGAATTTGTGTTGTGTCGTGAGAGCCAGGCCTCCATCTTGTAGCACACAGTACCCCTTACGTCCCTGGGGACAGCGAGAAGCCTTGATTATAATCTGTGGATCAGAATGCTGACAATCCTGAATTCTACATTCGCTTAACATAAGACGCTCTTCCCAACCCCTGAAACTAATCTAGGCCTCTATTCCACTACACCGCAGATAATGACTCAAGCTACAGAAGCCAGATTCTGTTTCCCCATACTGCTTATTTTATTCCTTATTCTAACTCCCTGTGAAATGGAGACCTTGACCCAATTGCTAGCGGCAGTTACATATACTGTATAGAGATATATTAGAGGTACGTATATATAGGGGACGATATCTGCATCATATATAGTGCAATGTAAACACATATTTTCTCTTTTGTTTGATGATTTTTTATGAATGTAATGTGCCATTTTGCCTGAGGGGGTTTTTCATAGCATGTTAAACTATGGCAAAGCTTGTGATGTCTTTTTGGGGGTGTGGGGGTGGAGGAGGGGTGTGGGGGTGTTGTCTGCGGTATGCCTCATGCCAAACGTGTGCCCGCCCTTCCTCTCTGTTGTGGAGTGTCTTGATTCCCCTGTCCAGAGTGATTTACTGGCACTGAGCCGCACGCTCTGCACAGGTGTGGCACAGCGATTTGAGGGCCACAGTCAAGGTGCGGCACTTTAAAAATGCTCCACTTTATTTGTCACACTGGCGTGATGGATGGCGGTGTTGTTTGGTCATGTTTAGAGACGACTACAGATGCCTCTCTGTTTGGGAGGCTTATAAGAAAGGCACTGCTGACAGATTAATTTTCTTTGATTAAAAAGGCATATGTCTCATAACTGTTGATGTGTTTGTGTGCACACAAGTGTGTGCGTCTGCATTTCTACAGCTATTTGTACGTACCTCCCATTCATGTAGAAAAATGAAAGGCATGCCTTGTTTGCAGCCAGCACACCTGTTGAGAATTGAAAGGGTTTGCTAATAAAAGCTTTTTCTTTCATATTTCATACTGTTACACATCCTGGGCTCTGTTTGTTTATAGTGCATGGATGTCTGTGAATGGGACTCATCGTGTGCACAGATGTGTGTGTGTGTGTGTGAGAAAGAGAGACATGTGTGTGTGTGAGTGAGAGAGAGATGTGTGTGAGAGAGAGAAGGGGAGAGGTGTGTGTGTGTGTGTATGAGAGAGAGAGATTTGATGAATCTCTGGTTAGAATAGCACATGGTGCTTAGTTTTGTGCATTTTTTTGTTTTGTTTTTTTGCTAAATTAATTAAAATTGTCCTTGATGATTTTCCCAGCCTTGATTTGCTGCACAGTACATCGTGTGTCTCAGTATTCATATCTCAACAGGATTGTTTTGGATTGTTTTTCTCGTCTCTGCATTTTTCATAAATTATGAATCATAAATCTGTCGAGGGATGGCAGTGATCCTCTCATTTTTCCCATTCCTCCTGTCTCCGTTGGTCATTTGTCTTGCTGTCCCAAATGGCTCATGTGCTTCTCCTCTCTTCAGGTGTCACCACTGACCATAAGATTGGTTATTTACGTATTGGTTTCTGCACTGAGGTGCACACATCTCAGATCTGTGATTTAGGACTCATTTAATCTCATTTCATATATTAATATGAAGTAGTGTACAAGTGGCAACTTTATGTGGAGATATGAATGCATATTATATGTATACAGTATGACATGGATGTTAAAATTTATTTGGTTTATAATTGATGTGTAAACAAAACTGTGCTTTGCCAGATGTAGTGGAGAGTTTTAGGTTCTTATGTAACCTGGTGAAGGCCAAAGATTATTTATTGTTAATTGGGCGGCAGTGTAGTATAATGGTTAAGGAGCTGGACTTGTAACCGAAAGGTTGCAGGTTCGATTCCCAGGTAGGACACTGCCGTTGTACCCTTGAGCAAGGTACTTAACCTGAATTGCTTCAGTATATATCCAGCTGTATGAATGGATAAATGTAATAAGAAGTTGTGTAAGTCGCTCTGGATAAGAGCGTCTGCTAAATGCCTATAATGTAATGTAATGTTAATCCTATACACCTTCTCATAGTACAGCTATTCTACTCTTCTATACCCATTCTATACTCAGGTAATCTCCTCTACATATTTGTGCTATCCCAGCTTTTTTATGAATGCATAATGCACTGTGTAGTAGGAACGGTTATTTGAACATTTGACCATGAGACACGACCGTGGCTATTTTGAGCGGGATTTGAATGCTTGCTAATGAACAGCCCGAAATGCAGCCAGGTTTCCAGCTGGGTCTCTTAAGACGCAGCACTGCACTAGCACAGGAAGGTCTGGTGAATGGGCGCTGGCGGGTACTTCCTAACAACGCAGTCGGGAGCAGCTTCTCCCGCTGTGGGCTTCACAGATGTCGTATGGATCACATGTTGGTATCAGGCATCTTGGAACACATAATGAACATGGAAGGAAAAGTCAGTTGAAATTTGACATTGTCATGCTGCTGAGCAGATGGCTTAATTCATTGCAACTTTAAAGTTTAGGCTACATTTTGTTGAATTCTACAGCTGAATAGTTAAAGACACGATTTAGGGCTACATAAAAAACAGCAGTAGCGTGCCACGATTAACGCTGGCAACGTTTTCATCACATGTCCCACAAGTCACTGGCCAATAATCTGTTGAGCTTTTTGCCCTGGGTGTTATACACTCAGTTAAAAACTGAAAGCCTGTGACACTGATATATTAAAACCGTTTGTTGAACTATTCTGCTAAGCCGATAATAAGCAAGCTGATTTGGGCGTCTTTATTCGCACCCCCGTAGACTGTGAAGGTATCAAACCACCCCTCGGCCATTACCCTGAGCCCACTTCTTCAGCTCTGTAGACCGCAAGTGTGACCTCAACGTAAAGTGGCTTCCTCTTTTCCTATTGGACCACTCCAGCCACGTGGCATCAAACCACTTACATTAGTCCACTAAAACCTGAGCAGCGCGTTCCTTCTCCCGCATTCCTCTGCTCTGCACGCTCAGCAGTATTTTTAGGACGATTATGCCGATTTAAATGCAAAGGATTTCAGAATTACTTGAGAGGCGATGGATTTTTTTTCTGTGACGAATAATCCTTGCTAGGATGGCGGGGATTTGGGGGCAGGTGGTGAGTGAGGAGTAGCCTATGAGGAGTTAAATTATTCTGCTGCTCCACCCTGTAGGTGGTAGTGTAGAGTAGTACTAAAGGAACAGGGTTTGTAATCTAGTGGTGCAATTCCTAAGTGGGGCACTGAAGCTGTTCTCTTGAGTAAGGCGCATAACCTAAATTGCTTAAATGCATATGCAGATTTATACATGTGACATGCTAACTAGGCAAATAAATAGTCTGAAAGTAAATATTGTAAATATTATATATAAAATACATAAAACAGAAGAAGTGGGAAACAGAGGGCGTTTCCCCGCTTTCTGGGAAGGTGCATATTTTTAGAGGCTGTGATAAACCCCTGCAGAGACTGCAGGGCAGAGCAACTCTCCATCATCACGTCTGCCTTTCACGCGCATTTCACCACGTAGCCACTGTGTTTGCTCATTCTGACCATCTTGGAACTATACAATCCTAATAGGGCACCCTGAGACAGATTTAGACTGAAAAAAGTGATAAAGATTAGCCACCTGCGAGAGCTAACTACAGAACACATCTTGGCTCGTGCAAACGGTTGTCGAAACTGGCGCACCTGTGCTCATATGCCAGTCTGTGATTAAAGGTGAAAGGTTTCCTTTGCGTGATTGGGTTTGCTTGTTTTAGCCAGTGTTTTTGGTGTAGATACTCAGGGCTATGGCTTGTGTTAGTGTGTCATGCCCTTTGTAGTGAGGCCTTTCTGTCCAGAGTGAGCCAGGTCAATTATACTCTTAGGCAATGCTTTCTGTGGGCACGTGTGTTACAAGCGCCTGGTGTTTCATGCTCCACGGCACTTAGGTTGTCAGTAAGGAACCGTACCAAAGGCTGGACACTAGTCTGGTTGTAGTACGGTCCTGTTTCCACTACCTGTGCAGTCAGTTGATCCTGCAAGGGAGCACCAGGGCAACCGGACTTCAAAGGAAAATGGCTGTCAGACCAAACCGCGAGAGCCCTGCGGAAGTCGCGCACACTCCTCCGTGTATTATCTTATTGTGCGTCTGTCTTCCAGGGCCTGTCACCTGTCTGCCACCTCCGTCCGTCTGTCTTCCAGGGCCTGTCACCTGTCTGCCACCTCCGTCCGTCTGTCTTCCAGGGCCTGTCACCTGTCTGCCACGTCCGTCCGTCTGTCAATCAGGGCTTTATTTTGTTATGCTTACCTGTTAAATTGCTTTCTGGGCCCAGTGCTAATGGTTTAGTCGCGGTCTTTAGGGGAAACCCTTCTGCTCATTCTCTCTAGTGGCTCCTGTCATTCAGCTGCTTTTGTCCGTCCGTCCGTCCACACACAGCGCTGTACAGCTGTAATCTTTTTGCGTTTGTGTGGTTTTGTCCATCCGTCCGTCCACACACAGCGCTGTACAGCTGTAATCTTTTTGTGTTTGTGTGGTTTTGTGCACAAATTAGTACATATGTGGGAATGAGTCCCTCCGTATGTGTATTTTTGCACACAGATGAAAATGCAGCGTGTGTGTGTGTATTAGTACTCACATAAAGAGTGCTGTGTGTGCACAGATGATGTGGCGTGTGTGTGTCAGTGTGCTTTTCTGTGTGTGTACAGTTGCTGATGTGAGTGTGTGTGTGTGTGTGTGTGCGAACACAGATGTGCATGTGTGTGTGTGCACAGAAGATCAGTTTGTGTTTTTGTGTGTGTGTATATGTCTGTGTGCACGTGTGTTTGTGTGTGCACACAGATGATGATGATGATGTCTGTGTGTATGCATACGTGCGTGCGCGCGTGTGTGTATGTGTGCAGGGACGGACTGCGACTAAAAAATGGCCCAATGGACTTTTTATACCCAGACCAGCCCGCGGATACTCCACCACCCCCGTCCCATCAACGCACATAAAAACACACCAGCCCTTAATACCACCACTTATAAGCATAATGGATGGATACTCTAGGCTACTGTAACACTAATACAGAGCTATTTTAAGAGCAAGTGAAAGGTTTGTCGCCAGCAGCCAGGCCACCACTGTGAGCATACCATGATAGATTCACGCTACTATATTGTGCAGTCAGCACTGACACACACAACCGCTACAGTATACAGACTAGGCACCTCAATAAAACTCCTTTCTGCCCTGCCTTTCTCCACTGCCCGCACAAGTGGCAGAGCATCCATACAACAGTCAGAATTGTATAATTCTGTAAATTGAAATGGCATTACAAATGTAATTTGGCTTCATCAATACGAGTAGTTCAAAATATCAGACATCAGAAAATAAGCCACCAGAAAATAATGAAAAAGGACGTGAGAAGAGAGGATAAATTATCAGTTTAACGTTATGTAAAAAAGATGATAATATCGTTGTTTAACCGCTGCTCTGTGATTGGGACATTTAGGCGTTTCGTTATCTAACGAAGATCGCAAACTTTACTTATGAGTTAGTTAAGCTCCTAGGCGTGTTTCATAAACTGCACCGTAACATTTGTGTTGGTTTCTGTATTATCAGAACAGTTTCCACTGTCACCGTTCTCCCCCATCTCATTTAGGCTTAGCTTATACATTTAGCTACATGGAATAAATATGAGATCTTTAACGTTACCTGACCATTTTTTGGAGGCAAGCTCCTCTTATTAGCTGTCGAGATGACAAATATTGAAAATGATCATTTAGCTAATTTAGGTTAGTTATTCGCTTTCCAAATCTACTCATCTGTGCATGGCCAAACAACCAATGTTGTGAGATTAGTCTAACGCCAATCAAAACACTAGTTTAAACTTGGGAGTTGCTACCGAGGGAAGTCCACTCACTCCACATATCTGTTGAGTAGTTGACGGATCACATAGAGAGCTTATGCGACCACATTTTCTATTGATTTTATAATCATAGTAAATTCGTTTTCAATGACGTTTCCAATATTTTTTGACATGGTGGCGTATTGTAGGCTATGGGAAACACTGGTTTGCTAAGGTTAGAAATCAGTTTATGTAACTTTGTCATTTGCGTGAGCTACACACACCCGTACGTCATAGCGTAGGCTACACACGCTGCGTAGCTAAACCGGGGCTAAGCTAAGCGCCGTCCATGCATAGGCCTAACGTTACTACAGAACTGGAATTTGTATTGTAGATATGTGTTATCATGAGCTAGCCTACAGAGCTAGTAAACTGTCCCATTCTTACCGCTGGCTTTGTGCTTGGAGCCTGGTCCTCCTGGCTACAACAAGACTGACTACGAGTACCGTCACCCTCACCCTGGGTCTCAGCAGCATCGTCTTTAGCGCTGGCAGTGCTGCTGCTGTTAGTGCTCGCAATATGAAACATATCATTTATCTTCATGCATGTTGTAGCATCAGCTTGAAGTGACTTCATTTTTTTTATCTCTAGCCTTTTCAGCGCCGCCTTTCCTCTTTCCGTTTGGATTTTTGTCCATTTTGACGGACTTGGTCTGCTAGCTAACTAGCGTGCGCCAGTCCGATGTATGTGTGCGTGTGTTTATGTGTTCACGCGCGTGCGCCTGTGTGTGTGTGCGCCTGTGCGTGTGTGTGTGTATGTGTGCGCTGCAGGGCTTGAATGTGGGAATGCAGGTATAGTGAGGGCCGCTGGGGCTTAATTACAGTTTTCTGAGAGCTGAGGAGCTTCAGGAAGCCTCTGGAAAGGTAGGAAGAGGGATCACTGCTAGAGCCGCAGGCTTCTTCTCTTACTTTCTTTCTCTCTATCTATCTATCTATCTATCTCACCATCTCTATCTCTCCTTCTCTTGCATTGCTTCCGTATAGCATAAGAGGTAAAAAGTGCATGTGTGTGTTAGGGGGAAACTGGAGGGGTCGGAAAGATTGAGAGCAGAAGAGGAGAAAGGGGGCAACGGAAGAGGGAGGAACGTAGAAGAATGGTGATGAAAGAGCGAGAGAAGTCCCCCACCTCTGATAACGCAATTTAAATTACAGTCCTCGAGCTGTGCAGCTAGTTTGTTAACAGTGTAAACATCAGAGGCTGAAGTTTCGGGGGAGGCCGGTTGCTTTAACGCGTTAGCACAAGTATACGTAGCAGCTGTTTTTGGTGTAAGTGTGTTATGACCTTTGCCCTCACCCCTTAGGGGACAGCAGAGCTCGTAAGGGGTACGTTCTGGTGGGGTATACCAGCACATGATGTGCTTAACCCTGCGCCTTGGTTGTGAGGAGGCACTATGCTGTTCAAAACGATAATCGTTTCATTCTTACTATTTGGATGCTCTTCGATGGAGCAGATTCTGTATAAGTTTGTATGCACACGTTTATCTGGAGAGTACTGAAAGACTGCACTCAAGCTTAAGTATTGATGTTTTACTTCAAATGCATTCAAGTAAGAGTAAAAGTAGCCTCCTTAAAACTACTTGAGTTTAAGTGAAAATTCATTTGATCAAAAAACGACTAATTACAGTAGCATATCATACTATTCACATTGATAACGTTTTCTAATTAGCTAGCAACATACATGCCTGACAATATACATGCATAGATGGCTATATCAGTGGCACTAGTGGGCAGTACGAGTGGGCATTGCTTTAGGTGTGTTGACACAAGCGTGTGCACGGGAGCTGTCAGGAAGTGCACTGACGAACACCAGATGGGCCCCAACAGCCCTCGTGCACACTCTTCTCTTCTCCTCTCCGTAGCTCAGGTAAACACCATCTTGTCCGCCTGTCCGTCATGCAGGCCCTCACTTGCCCAGGTGAGCCGCGCTCCGTCACTGGAAAAGCGGAGTGAGACGGAAGGCTGAGGGCGGCACAGGGGGAAGGAACTACATGCAAATTCTCTGCGAATGAATCACTCTGCAATACCTATACGCTCCCCTGATTCCCCGATTCTACAAGATACGCCCGAAACTATGACCGCCGATCCTCGGGCCGCTTGTTTTTCATTCCCAACACGCTGGCAGCCACGAGGACACAAACTTCCCCCGTGGTTAGCGAGGAGCAACTGAGGTCTCTCTCCATGGGCGGAGGTGAAAGGTCGCAGATGCTGTGTTAAATTCCAATTCTTCGGTTATCCAGCGCTCTGTCTCCACTGGAGCAGCTGTCATATCTGGACTGACGCACTGTGCCAGACCAGATGGAGGCTGCGGGGCGCCTGTGGCAGTGCTGACTCAGGAAGTTGCCTTTTGTCAAAATACCAAAATACCGAACTCAGTGGTTCTAGCCAGGGGGGTCCTGCAAATTGCGTTGAATGGCTACAGTTGGGTCTGGGCTTATGAAACCGAATTAAACTGATTAGTGTTGGACAGAGGAGCGAAAGGAGGCATGGATGTGTAAAACTGTGTCACCTCCTCTGTTGCCAATCAAAGGGGAAAGTTATGCTATTCCTGCTGGGTTTGGAAGCCAGAGCCGCGCAGAGCTCCAAGTGGAGCTGGCAAAGGAGGTCAGTTAAGTGACAAATAAAACAAAAAAATACTCTCTATCCCTTCTCCTGTGTTTCTCTCTCATTAAGTTGTGCTGGATCGTAGCCGAGGAGACGGTGAATGCTCCACATTTTCCCCCTCGAGGACCTGCCAAGCATGGCTGTAATCTTGCAGAGGCAGAGGATTGGGTAACAAGAGCTGTGTTTTGGTTTAGCAGCCCCCGCAGCTGTGGATCCCACTGCTTGCTAATCCCCCCCCCCAGCCTACCGGCGATCACGTCGTACAACACAGGGGTGTTAGCATTGACCTAGAATACCCCTTTCACTGCTATGGCCTTGTCCTCTTTTGACAGGAATGGGTGCGAGCACCACTATGCTCAGTAAGCTCCAGTCATATCTGCAGAGAAATTGTATGTTATATTGCTTTTGGTTATTGTTGAATATATTGCATTTTGCAACGTGTGTTTTTATTTATTTTCTATCCTCGTTTTGAAACGGTCAGTCATAACTGAAGGCTCACTGTGACATCCTCCAATCAGGTCTGGAGGCCACATGCTAGAATGCATATTCAACGAAATGCGGTTTGCCAATCACCACATCTTCTCACTTAGCAGTTTAACAACGGGTTGTTACTGTGCCGGAGGACTGTGCCAGTGGTGCAGCTGGTTCAGGCAAGGAAACACTTGTGAAGACTTTACACAAACAGCGTAGAGGTTGCAGGTGTGCACACAAATAAAAGATGAACCTCTATGTCATGTGTGCAATGTGTTGACAAAGGGTTGCCTGACTTAATTGAAGCAGAGGTCATATAAAATGTGTGCAGGAGTTCATTTTGAATATTTTCTCATTTTGTAGGGATTTTATTCCTATAGCACTATGCACAAAAAACTAAAGAACTGTGTGCTGACCTTTGTCTTTTTTAACCCTCAGGATTTTGACCATGGTCTGGATTACACTTTATTTAATAAGTGCTTCAGCTCCTGGTTGTGTTTCTCTGTACATATGCATGTATAGCCTCCTCTCTGGTAGGACCCAATGTGGCAGGGCACTGCATTGTTTCAGCAAGCGCCAAAATGCTGAGCGGCAGGGCCTGAACGGGTTAAAGACGAGTGTGTTTCAGGCTGTGGTGACCGTTCCAGTACGGCGCAGACAAAAGTGTCCATTTGGGCCACACAAAGCGCGTCTCCTCTCTGGGCAGAAAGAGCGGGACCGGGACTCTTTCACGCAACCTGGCAGGTGTGGCGGCTGCTGTATGGCGCTAATTTGATATATTGTTAACGGCTGCGGTTCATTGCAGAGCCACTGAGCTGCCGCAGCACAGAAAAGCAAGGAACCCCCAGAAAAGGGAAAAAAAAGTCTTTTTTTTTAACCAAAATGAGAAAAGATGGGGTATTTGTTTGCGCAGGGCGAGAAACGGGGCAGAACTCGGAGAGATAGAGGAAGAGAAAAGAGTGTGGTGGGAGAAAGGGGAGAAAAAAACAACAACCTCACGCAGATGTTTGCTTTGGGAGGGAGATGAGAGACTCACCGGAGGACTTGAATAGCAGAGACCGGCCCATGTACCAAAGGGCCTTGTGGTATAAAACATGCCACACAGGGATAAAAGGATGGCGCTAATGCACATTCTGGATCTTCTCAGGATTACAGAGCAGTGGGAGGATGTCCATATTCTGATCAGAGACACACGACACAAATTCTCAGATATCATTCCCAATGAACTCCAACTGTTTTTCTGTTGTTGTTGCATATTTCACTCATTCTAGGCGTGCAATGCTCATTATCTTCATATTTACAGAGAAGGGAGTTGCAGAGAAGCCAAAGGGAGAGTGAGGTGTGGGTGGGAGAGCCTTTGGCAATTCTGAACAGAAAAAGGAATCAGTCCTCCCGTGGATGAAGTGGAGGAGTGGAGAGGGAAAGTGAGTTTATGGAGTTGTGGTTCTCAGCAGTGAGCAGTGATACATAAGGGAGCAAACAGGAAAAGTTGTAGAACTAGCATAATTTCTACACATTTGTTTGGACATAGATTACATTACAACACATGTTCTTATCCAGAGCAAGCTAATAAGCTAAATGTGACATCACTGTAGATAAATATGTGAATAACCCTTTTAAAATCAGTAATGGTATTGTGAGAAGTACTAGAAAGAAGCATTTGCTCTGTCCACTAATTCATTGCTCTGGATAAGAACGTCGGCTAAACGCCTAAAATGTCAAATGTTGAAATATTACTATTCATTTCAACTAACTTGACAAAATACAGAATTAAGTTAAGTGCTACAGTTTTCTCTGGAAAGGAAGTACAAGACAATTCTCATAAACGCATTCACATGAGGGCACAAACACATGCATGTACACACACACACACAATAGAGCAGAAGTGAGATAATGCCAGGATTACATTGCTCGCTGCGAGAGGCTGCTGGGCTGACTTGAGCAGGCAGCTTGTTATCCTCTCTCTGCTGTCAGGACTTATTTATTTATTTGTTAGCCGGATCATTTGTCATCCTAGTTCGTGCCCTATGGGCATCGTGTTTCAGCATGTGTGTCAAGCAATGGGAATGAGCTTCGGACTCATCATCTCCACAGTATTCGCTTTACTGTCCGTCCCACAGTCCTCTCCTGCGTATGCCCCGGTTATGACTCTGGAGCCACGCCCTCTTCCTCTTCTTCGCGAAGGCACATGTCAGCGGCACGCGAAAGTGAAGGGATGGCACGCTGAAGATCGTGATCCCACTCAAAGCTGAGGGAAATATAATATCCTCTATTTTGGTGTGTGTGATGGACAACAGATGATTGTTGAGCATCCCCTCTAATGACAAACACATGCACAGGGAACCAGGTCTGCGAGTGCAGAGAGGGAGATGACAGGACCCAGTATGGGGGTGTAGCAAGGGACCCATTGCATGGTACCTGTACAGTAAAGAGACACGGAATGAATCTGCTTTGTGCGTGTGTGTTTGTGTGTGTGCGAGATTGTGCAGCAGGGCTGGTTTTGCACTCATATGCTCTGTGACTCCTGTTTTATATATGTCCCTAAAGTCGCAAAGATTCACTGAGACTCGTCACACACACAAGCCCTGTTACTTTCTGGCTGCTTTGAAATTCTTGCTTGGTTGAAGGCTTTACTTTGTTGGGAAATGCAAGTTGAAACTGGGTTAGAGCAGTACTGACACTGGCACAAAGCAGCTTCTGCTTCAAAATGTATTTCATAGCACTAACAGGGCAGAAGCGGTAGATCAGGCAGTCTTTATGATGTCTTTATGACGTGTCACGCCGTGTATCAACTTTTGTTTTGACTGCCGGTTGGCAGCGGCATTCAGGGGGCAGGGAGTCTTTGTGGGTCTCTGCAACGTGACCACAAGAAAAGATGCTGCTTGTTGCTCATGTACTGTAGGTGCTAGTGCCACATTTTCAATCTGTCAGCCTCTATCATGGAGTCCGTGAATTGATGAGAAAGGCAGCAAATAATTGTACTGTGTATGTACATCTCCTAAAGATCTTAAACACCGTCAGTGCTCCAAATTAATGCTGTAAACTACATTGGAAAATATTGAGGCTGTAAGCAATATTTTATTGATATTTAATGTAAATGCAACTTTGGTGTCAAGGCTCTGCCTCTTATCACTCTCTCTTTGCATAACATGTTTAGTATAATTCATTATCCAAGGTAATAACAGGGAGTAACCACCAACCCCCTCCGTGGGGATTATATGAGAAGCAGTAGAGCCCATGGATGAATGCCGAGATGCTGGTGGTGGGAGCACAAAAACTTTCCTGAAAGACACACATGCAGGAGTAAGCAGAGTAAGTCAAGTACGGGTAGCAACAGCAGCAGGGATAACATGGTAGCAGCAGCACGGCAGAATGGGTTTCACAGGGGGCAAATCCGAGACCAAACTTACAAAGTCGCAAATAATGGTCACAAATAATGCTGTTTTTAGACCATAACGTAAATAAGCAAAACTGTACCAAGGCTAGCGCATAAAACAGCAGAAATTCCATCAACAGCTGGACTCGCCCATTAGAAGAGTTGGATGCGACAAGCGCTTGTTTGAAACCTCCGCAGTACATCGACAAACTTTTATTTGCTCACTAAATTTAACTCTAAACTTTGCCCCTAATGGTTGAGATGTATCCGTCTCAATTACAGTATTCATGCTTGTCTGAAATTATAAACTACAGCTTTAAGAAAACCCCGTAAATTTTGACGCAGTATTTTTTAAAAGGGTAGCTGCTTGCGAAAAACCTCAGCTTCTCCAGTTGCACTGCAGTGCCATAAAATAGGAGGGTGCTATGAATAGCCCAAAGCACTTACGACCCTCCTCTCGCCACAGCC
Source organism: Ilyophis sp. 1 JC-2022 (assembly GCA_022702515.1). Taxonomy (NCBI): domain Eukaryota; kingdom Metazoa; phylum Chordata; class Actinopteri; order Anguilliformes; family Synaphobranchidae; genus Ilyophis; species Ilyophis sp. 1 JC-2022. The sequence goes on from CM040402.1 coordinate 48,342,616, forward strand.
ACAGACTATAAAATGCTTATACACGCAAAAAAAAATTATGTTCACGTATAGAAACAATAATATATTTTTTAAATGCTGTACAAATGAGCATTCGCCATTTTCCCTTGCTTACTGTACTATATACAGTAGGCTACTTGATGCACTTTCGGTTTAGAAGACACCTCATTTTTTTCTCCAAAATCTCTCGTATAAATATGTTTAGAAAACCATACTACAGTATATTCAGCTACAGCTGTTTTCTGATTAACCCTGAAGAGTTTATCTTGTTACATTTCACCAAAGTCCCATACAGTGGACATTACATTACATTATCCAGAGCGACTTACACAACTTTTATTTTTTTAAATTATTATTTTTTTTTTTACATTTATCCATTTATACAGCTGGATATATACTGAAGCAATTCAGGTTAAGTACCTTGCTCAAGGGTACAACGGCAGTGTCCTACCTGGGAATCGAACCTGCAACCTTTGGGTTACAAGGCCAGTTCCGTAACCATTATACTACACTGCCACCCCATTTCCACAGCGACCACCTGTCGCACTTGATGTTGTTGTGTAAATACACACACACTTTTTAAAAACGTATTTAAATACATTAGGCGACGTATGTTATGGTTATTATATAGCCTATATACTGTATGTAACTATTCTGAAATAAATGTATTCTGTTGCAAATTTCTGAATGATACGAACTTTAAACCATGGATGTGCAGGGAATATTTTTTTAGATATTGACATTTAAATAAAACTAGTAGAAACCAGGTGGAAATTGCCTCTGGATGGCCAAAGTAAATGGAGTTAATAGTGACCGATCATTTACAAGAAATAGGCCTACTGTATTTTTTGTTCAAAATTGAACTGAAAGTTTGCCAACCTGCGTGATTAGCCCGTCGTTTTCACAAACAGCGAGGGAGGAGTCAATTATTTAAACCTCAAAGATGATCGGCTCTGAGGCAATGCAATCATAGTAGTACTGTAGGTGATTTTGTATAAACAGTTTTAGAATATCAAATAAAAAAATCTATTTTAAAAATTAAATGAAAACCACAATACATCTGAATTACTCTACTGGTTTATTGAAATTTTATTTTTCCCCCACATGGATAAAGGACTAGAATGTAGCCAATCATTAGACAGTTCTGTCAGGGGGGCACCAGCAGTCTGGTGGGCGGGCCTTTCACCCCAAGGCCCGCCCCTGATGCCGACCCTGCTATGGTCTACGATTATTAATCATAATCATAATGTATTCCACTCCGCTCATACCTTCACTATAATGTGAAACATCTGATTGAATTGAATGTCTTTATTTAACATGTTTGTCTGTCTTTTTTTACTGCTGGCAACTACAACTGAAGTTCCCTCGAGGAAAAATTCAAGTTATTCTATTCTATTCTATTGCGACAATAGTGCACGCTTAACTACCAAGCATAACAGTTTAGCAAAGCGCACACGTACACACAAACACACTCCTCCTCATGTTAATGGGAGATCCAGGTGCATTACACATCTGCTTTAACAATGAGAGACGTGGGGCCAGAGACGGGGTCACACTCCTCAGTAAACTGGGCTCGGTCTGTCTCCGGAAGGTATGGGCCGGCCGCTGATTACACACGTGCTACACCTTTTCACCAGCAGGACTAAAAGCAGGAGGGAGGAGGACCGAACATGATGACGAATATGAAGATGAATGATACTTTACTTGTTTATCGGTCATTAGCCTCACCTTGCCAGCCCATCTGCTGCAGATGCATTTGCTAGACTGGGGGAAGCTCGTTCCCCTCGTCTCTCTCATTGGCTCCTTGGATGGGCGTTCATCTGTGGAATGCTGTTGGGATGAGGATGGCAGCCAGGTGTTCAGTGTTCACCAGCAGTGTAATTACTCGCCCTGCCAAAAGTCCTTCTGTTGGATCATCTGACTTCACTGCGAAGGGTGCTGATAGGCCCAGATTAAACCTTTGGCTTGCACTATTTGTTACTGGCTAAAGTGGACATCTGCTCAGTATCAGGAGACATGGCTTATGAGCTGAAGATGTGGAAGCAAGTACTTCTCTATCTTTTCAGTGTGTTGTTTCTAAGCCAGGCAGCTTTGGGCAGAATACTGTTGAATCAACAAGTACGCTGTGAGTCCCTCACGCAACAGTACAGTACCTGCATCTGTCAGTAAATGGTAAAGTTCACCTAATGATAGCACACTATCAGCACAAAGCCTGTTTAAGGGCATAGACATAGATCATAAGTACCACACATCAGACATGAGACTCACATTCTCATGCTTACATGTGCAGGTCCAATAATCCTTTCTTAGACAGTACATTTGGCATAATTGTACGCCACAGGGAGGCAAAATGTTATTATTTTTTAAACAAAATATGTCATCCCAACCGCCTCAATACACCATAGTTGAGTATTTGTTATATTTACTGAGATATTATGTATAGAGGACCAGAGAGGATGCTGATTCTAGTCCAGCAGTTCTCAGATCTGGGGGGCACAACGGTATACCAGTAAAAACTGATCTCAGATCAGAAGGTGACTGAAGACAGAAACTCGCAGTAAAAACTGATCTCAGATCAGAAGGTGACTGAAGACAGAAACTTGACTGAGACTATAGGAGGGCTAATTGTCAAAAGAGGAGACTGTGACTGGGACACAAAGATAACCATGAGAAATGCTTCCCATCTCATGATGTGGAGCCAAAGTAGGGCATGTGCATTAGCCTGCCCAGAATTGAATACACCTGAAGCAAATAAATAATAAAAGAAAGGTGGGGTTCCTGCTGGCTTTCACTTAGAGGAAGTGACACGATGCAGTGGAGCGATTCCCTCTCTCTGGAACAAATTAAGTGTGTGGATCAGATCAAAGAAAGCGGAGAGAAGAAAGGAGTTTTAGGACCTGAGGAGAGGGTAGAAAACAGGATAGGGAGAAGAGAGGAACATTGGGGGCTGCGTGTTGTAGTGTTTGCACCTCCCCAATCAGTCCTCTCTTCCCTTCTGCCCATCTCCTATGTGTGGATGGGCTGTAGGGTCAAATGTCAAAGGGCTTACTTGTGGGGTCATATGCCTATGGTATATGATTGTTTTTCAGACTCTCGTTTTTGAAGTCAAGGCAGCTTTTATCTTCAATGCTGAAAGGGAAACTAAGCCCCACGTCTGTACCACCAGGTGTTTAGGTAAAAGGAGATTTTATGAGAGGGGGTTTAAAAAGATTGAGACCAGTGCTGGAGTTCACCTTAAACCATAGAGGATCTGGTGATGATCATGTATGTTCTACGTTTGCTTGCGCACCCCTGTTTCGACACAGACTAAACTCCAACCCCCTCTGGGCAGGATGTCCTCTCACCTGATCATGTCCTGAAAGGCGGAGGTATCCCAACCCAGGCAAACAATGGGAGCCTCTACTGTAGGACTCAGCGCCACTGTAGGATGATCATTGTGTGGCCAGTGTAGTGATGTCATTGTGTGTCATTCTCTTGCATAAAGTTCAAACACTACCCTTATTCATGGATCCATGGCTTACAATTTCACTGTCATTGTGAAAGTCAGAAGGTTTTTGAATTGCGTGGGTGTTGCGTGTGATATCAGTGGTCTGGATATTAAGAGGCAGCAGTGAATTTTTATTTAACAGATCCACAAACAAAAGAACTCATCGCCTGAGTCACAGCAGCCACATTTACTAGCTGTGATGAAACAATTGTCAGAGATGAAACTGATTCAAGTATTTCGGACATGAGTGGGGAGTGCGGGAAATGTCGAAAGGAGAATCGCTAGCTCTTGCCAATTTTCCTGTTGGATTGGCCTCTCTCTCTCTCTCTCTCTCTCTCTCTCTCTGTAGCATTCCTTGACGTGTGTGTGATTCCCTCAGAGCGCGTGCTGAAGTGACACACAGGAGCCGGCGTCAGATGGCTGTCAGTCTCACATGCTTTATCTACGCTGACCCTCTACCCCTGATCTGATTTAATGTGCTACTGGAGGACACCCCCTTTTTTGTTCTAGACTGTGAATGTGTTTGCCTTTAAGGCTCTAAAGATAGTCTTATGTGTCCATTTGGGGGGTGTTTTGGTGTATGGACATTCTCGCTGAATCTGAAAATGCAGCAAAGCTGGCGGAAACCCATTGAAAATCATCAGCAACATTAAGTATTTTTACTTCCAAATATCTGACTGAAGTTTTTCTTTACAAAGTGCACCTGTTGTCCTTTTTTGTGCAGCCTCCATGTGGCATGTGACCCCCACAAGGTGTTTAATTTTATTACATATAGTATATTTTTCTGATTTAAGCTGTGGCCAGGATCTGAGAGGCTTTGAAACGTGAGCAGCAAGGCAGGAAGTGGTCGGCTCTTGGCTGGGACATCGCCAGCATAAGTGTGTGCAATTAACCAGAAATAAATCACTCTGACTGCTTTCATCTCCACGGCCGCTACACTTACATAACCCCCCCCCCCCCAACACCGCCCCCATGCCAAGCCCCGCCCGGTCCCGCTACGCCAAGGGCACATGGTATAAACACCCTCATCTCCATCAGGTACTGTAGCATTTCCATCCCTCTCAAATGTTCCCATTCATTTAGCCCCTCATTTATAACTCTGCTGCTCGGCTGTGCTCGGGCCTTTTTCTCGCTCTGTCCTTGCGCGTGCTGCGGTGTGCTGCACACACGCATCCTTCCTCTCCGTTTTCTCATTCTGATGAAATGGACCTTTCCCTCTGTGCGTTTACTCCACTGGAAGGTTAGGCTTTGATTTACACAGAAAGTCTTGTTAAAATGCTCTACAAGGACACGCAAACACAGATAAGTGACGTGGTGAAACATATCCTCTGAGCTCTCAGCTGGTCAGACCTTGTGTGGAGACAGCCTGTTAATAGAGTGAAGCATCTTTCTGTTTGTTGCTCTCTTTCTCTCTCTCTCTCTCTTTCTCTCTCTCTCTCTCTCTCTCCTCTAATTTGTATTGCTCTTGTGAGTTCATTTTGAGCGTCATTTGAATATGTTGTTGAGCTTGGACAATAAAGCTGGTTTCTAAATTCAAAATCTTCTCTCTCTTTTTTTCTCTCACACACACACACTAAACACCCATTCATAAATGCATGTACATACACACAAATCAACAAATGAGCAGTAATAATTATAACTAATGATACCTAATTATTTTTAAAAGCCAGTTCTTTCTTTATGAGGTTTTAACTCCTCTCACCTCCATGGGTGATACACACCTGCCAGCTTTCAGTTTTGAACCATGACATTCTCACGGTGACATCAGTGGTGAAGAGGTAAGCGTTTATGCGCTGCATCAGATTGTCCACAGTACGGTCAGATGCTGCCGCACAACCCCCTTTCCCACAGCTGTGTGAGGGTGCAGAGATGGAGACCCGCCTGCTTATCTCTGCATGTAAAAACAGGTCCGTGCTTTGTGTTTGCAAGGGATTTATGACCCCCGGGACCAGGCAGCTGGTCAGATACGCGAGGCGACAGGGTCAGCCGGGCGGACGCTCCCACAGAGCAGGCCAGACAGGCAAACTGAGCTGCATCTCCGGTTTGAAAAAAAAAAGATAAAACGCAACCAACAGAAAAATAAAAATAAACTCACATTACCCACTTCATGTGTAATCACATGTATGGAGTCCAATTTAAGAGGAACCAGAAATGTTATCAGCGACCACAAGCTTGTACTGTTTACCATGACACTCACTGTGGAGACCAAATGGCAGGATTCAGAAAATAACGTGCTTTCCTCAGCAAGCTTAAGAACTGGGCTTATTCTCATACCAGCTCAGAGGTTGAGTGAACTATTTCACGCTATCCAACCTTTATGTGTGAGTGTGACCTTGGGCCATAATGGTAGAAGGTACTGCATATACACGTGATATGATTTACCAGCTTGGTCAGCTGATGGTTCCTCCTTTCAAACTGCGATAGAAGGGAAAATTGAGTCAGTCAGTTACACGTCAAGCGCACAGCAGTGTAATGTGTAAAAAGATAATATGATGGAGAATGCAACAAAATTTTACTGCAGCAGAGCAGAATCTTGTTGTCGACTTAAATCTTAGAATTCCACTCTCTTCCCCTCTGGGAATTTAGTCCTTATTGAGCAGGGAATATCACTGGCATGTGTGACATGAGAGGGAGAGGCTTCAGAGAGGTGGACCAAGAGGGAGGGAGAGAAAGAGAAAAGGGACGATAAGGTTATGGATGTTTCAATTATGGTGTGATAATCCTCTGTCTTGAATGAATTATGAACTGAATGGATGCCCCCGCCCACCCACCCAGGAAAATTGGCCTATTAGACTGTACAATGTCCCGCCCCCCAGGAACAAAGCTCAGTTTTCTACTCTGCAGTACAAGGAACTTTCTGTCCTGACATGAGAAAGTTAGGTTTTTTTTTAAAAGAGCAATCTGAGCCATGGCTGACAACAAATATCAAATGCCAGGGGCTTCTGATTTTCAGGTCCTGCCTGTGTTCAACATTGTGTGTGTGTGCGTTTGTGTTGAGAGGGAGGTTAGGCCCTGCTATACCATCATCAGAGGACCCTGTGTCGGCCACAGGACAGACAAAGGCCACTGACCCCATCAGTGCCCTGGCGAATTGTTACAGTCCTGCCAAAGCAATAAAAATGCAGGGAGACAGGGAGACCTGTCTCCTTCGATGGCAAAGCAATGCAAGGAAGCCGGCTTTTGATTCAGTACGACCTCAAAAGGTATTAATTTTGGTATGTGCACCGTAGTGTCACACTGTTCCATAAGCATGGCAAGTGCTTGTCACTCCGGTCCAGCGGATTACAATGGTATGGGAACTCCACAGAAATCCCAGTTTCCACATATCAGGAATTGTAGTTTTCCTTTTCTCGAGTGGCCAAGCAACTGTAAGCAGCATGCTATGGTCTGAAATTAACACCAGCCACCAGCCAAATGCTGGTAATTTTTTTTTATTGTGGCTGGTAAGATTTTTGTTCTACCAGCCACTTTGGCCAGTAACCAACCAGGTTGTGTTATATTGTAAAAGGTAGCGTGGCTGGTAAAATGTTCAAAATGGATGGTGATTTTTAGAATCTACAAGCCACTCTGACCAGTGGGTGAAAAAGTTAATTTCATACCCTCCAGCATGCAGTGACCCACATAAATAAAAACATAATGGAATAAATAAAAGCCAAATGTGCAAGCATCCCAACGACATGCATTAATCAGTTCCTTGAAGATCCTTGACACACTTTTATCCGTTTAAAATTTCTTTGCTGAACCATGTGTTCAGGGCTTTGAGTTTATGTAGTGGAACAATGTGGGGTGGCCTTTGAAGTGAAAAAAGAAAGACTGACTCATGTCCAGGGCAGGAAAGAAGGCAAACACATTTTTTTTTGTGAAGTGATGAGCACTGAACTTTGTTTTTGTCAGTGATGATCACTGAACTGGCAACTTTTATGTGCAAAACTATTTTCAGCTCTTCTTGAAGTGTACGTACATTTAGCATGTATTATATATGAAGAATCATGTTCACAGCACTGTAAGAGTCATGCACTGTAAGAGTCATGCGATCTATCTCACCAGTGCTGGGTGTTCTGATGGTTCAATGATGCTGGGTGGTTTGATTTGTTTTCCGTCATTATGTTTAATTTGCTCTGTAATTAGCAAATAATAGACCTTACAAATCCATTGCTGTACTTAAAAAAATTTATATGAAAATGTTAAATGGTGCACCTCTGGGGTGCGCCGTTTAACTTAATCATTTTTAATTGATGAAATTATTGACTGACAGTTGAAATCATTGGGGTCGTAATTACTGAAAGTGTGCTCACCTGGTTACTGAAACTAAACTATTTGTGAAAATTAATTCAATGAGCCAAACCGGCATTATACTAGAGTAAGTAAGAAAGTTAAAAAAAAAAAAAAACTTAAAAAAAAAAACAACAACGTTCAAATAAATTTATAATAAAAAATGCAAAAAAAAAAAAAAAACATACACGCAGTGGGTCCCCAGGACCGTGTTTGAAAATCACTGATGTAGAGTATGTGCATTATATAGGTGATTAACTTGGCTTTTTCAAAATGTTAAACTTTATTGACATTGTTAATACAGTGTTGAGGAATACTGTCCACCTACAGCATACAAGTGTTCTGGGATGCCATACAGATACACATTATTCCCATGGAGGGTCATCAAGAAATACACAGGTCGGTCTGTGTTCCAGCCGAGAAAAATGACCACACGCATACACACACATGCACGTACACACACACACACACACACACACACACACACACACACACACACACACACACACACACACGCCCGGACCCTGGTGAACACAGATGTTTCAGGAGGAGTTGGGGGTTTGAATGTTCAGGGCTTGGGGGACTGCTGATAACAGCCAAGACGGGTGTATTCTGTAACCCCCAACCCCATTACCCACACACTCATCCTGACAGCTCTTATTAATTGCCTCTCTGTTGGGCCAGTCTTGTCCTGTGTACCTACTCATAATTTTTCAGTTTTTTCTCTTCCTGTCACCTTTACTCCATATATTAAAATAGCCAGTCATGGTTTATGATTGTTGATCCATGGAGTGGCACAGAGTCTGCTGAATTCTATTTTCACCTAAGAATCAGTAACCAATTCTGACCACAGAAATCAGGTTAGGTGAGTTAACTGTGACATCAACTTCTATAATCTGTCAATAATTGCTGACTAACAGACCCAGCCATTCTCCGGGACCAGGGTAGTAGACCCCAGGTCTAAGAGGAACAGGCTACATCTGTTCAGCAGACACTTAGGGCTTGACCTTTAGTGTGTGCAAAACATTTTAGCACACACAAAACCAACAACATGACCAATGATTGCTCTTGGTATTCGTTTTGCACCAATCATGGTTGTGTTATTAGTTTAGCGTGCGCTAAAAGGTTTAGCACACACTAAAGGTCTTAGTAAATCTGGCCCTTAGTGTTCTCATTGTGGGTGACAATGTGTTCAGTCGGTAATGAGGTAGATTGACAGGTACTAGAGGTCAGTGTTCAATGGTATTGAGAGCTGTACGATAGCATGCTCGCTGGACGATAGCATGCTCGCTGGACGATAGTATGCTCGCTGGCTTTATTTGTAGGGTGCTTTCAGGAACTCATGTTTGGAATTCTTGCTCCTATTCGTTCAGCGCACAGTTACTCCATCTGGATAATTAAAATGTTTAGATCCCCTTAAGTTATATTCCAGCACTGACAAGGCCTGCTGAAATCCCTTCCTGAAACAAAGAAGGTGGAAAAAGCACCCGTGTGGAGTTACTGAGCTTCTGTTGCACAGCTTAGTGAATGTGATCCAGAGGGCCTCACTTTCCACTTAGGCAGCAGGCCCATTCAACGTCCAAACGGGACAAACCACACAATGGGACACAAAGAGTTACAGGCGAACCCACTGAAGGCTCTTGCCTCTCAAATGCAGCTAGCACATACAGGTGTGGCACTGTTTATCTGTATACTGGAGTGTTTGTGTGTGTGTGTGTGTGTGTGTGTGTGTGTGTGTGTGTGTGTGTGTGTATGTGTGTGTGTGTGTGTGCACAGGAGAGAGATAGAGAAAGAGGAAAGGAGATAGTGGGAAAAAACGTTTCGGCATTAGTGTGAAGCTGTAAATGACGAGGTGTGTGTGTGTGTGTGTGTGTGTGTGTGTGTGTAATGGTGTACTGTATGTGGATGTGTATGTGTCTGTATAATTGATTGTGCGTGTGAGCTGAGGGAGAGGTCTGTTGTAGAAATCCGTGTGCACAATGTGAGAGAGGGGGCAGGGGTGGAAAGGGCTTTTAAAAAGCAAAGCTAGACAAATAGTAAGTTGACAAAGGGCAGTGTGGTATGGGGTTGAGGGGCTGGGGGGCTTGTTGGAGGGGGCTGGAGGTGGCTGGGGAGGAGGGGGGCATTTAGGAGTCCTGCAGTCGTGTCGCTGAGAGTGAAGGAGCAGTGATTCAGTGCCGCGGAGAAAAGCTCCCCTTTGAAAGCTGCTCAGCTGGTTCCTGCGCTGTGATTGGCAACCACTCTGGCCCGGCCTCTGTGGGCCATTCACCGGAGGATTGTCCCCCTCTCTCACGCTGAGGAGGTGTTTAGAGGCCTTTTACTGCGCTCTCTACTTTTCTCCCAGCATCCTTTTCCCCTTCATTACAAGCAGGAAATAAAGAGAAGGCACCCCCCCCCCCCCCCACTCTTCATTGACACTGGGGGTGCGGGGAGAAATGACTGTATTATCATTTATTTTGCTTATGGAACGTAGTTCTGTTATTCACTTTGACAGACTGAAGAAAACATTCTTTCAGCTGTCCAAGGTTTAGTTTTATTGCCTCAGTGTGTAGGAGGGGGTGCATCGGTTGACATTCCAATCAGCATGACAGTGCTCAACATTTGGACCTTTATCTACACGCTTTGGCTCCGTGGTGTGGGGCCGCAAGTTATTTCCATTGCTGTACTGTGTTCATCGTGGAGCACTCACTCCTGGGTAGAATGGCTCTCTGATTTAATAAATCACAATTAAGAGCTACAGCAGACAGTAGACAAAAACAACACAATGAGACAATGACAGGAATTACAGGTAGTAGTCTCTCTCTCTCTCTCCGTGAGTGTGTATGTGTGTGTGTGTGTGTATGTGCTTTCTGGTCCGAGGGTTAATTTTAAAGCATTGTCCAGGATGTGCCAGGCTGTAATAAGAAGGCCCCGTGGATAATGAATGGCCTAGAATGGCCTGATCTGCACTCATGCTAAACAGGTGAGCATTGTGTTGCTCTTCTGAGCAAGTACTGGAGTGTATTTATTTTGTATACTTAGTCATCACTGCTTTTAGCCATTGGTGTAAAATTAATCTAATGGTACACATGACGCAATAGCATGATAATGCAAAGAAGTGATTATTAGCCTTTTAGAACTGATATGGTTAGGGAGGAGATCTCACAGCTGGCGAGGCTGTGTCTTGGTGAAATGCACTTTTGGTTTTATTTAGTTATTTTTCAGCATTGCACGTTTGGGTTGGTATAAGGTCAAGCACCAGACATTACTGGAGTGGCTATGTTTGCGCTGTAAACATACCAAGGTGCAGGTTTATGGTTGGCTGGCTGCCCATTATCACCTGATTTGCATTTAAAATATTACATTACACTGGTGGGTGAGCACACAATATCACATGCATACTACACATGCACACACACATGCGTATATCTGTGGATTTGAGAGTAGAGCGCTGCTTTCCCATGGCAACACCCGGATGAAGTCCCCAACCGTGCACCGTCCCGCCGTGTCAGGAGTCAGTCAGGGACCGTAAACACAGACACCTGCTTACACCGGCGTCTGCCCTCACTTAGCAAGTGGAAAGAACAAAAGACAAAATGTGTCCCAGAGGTTGCGAGGTGAAGCTGTTTACAGTGCGGCGATACAAATATATGAGAAGGTTGTTAAACGGTTTCAAGAGCTTGCCGGCGTAGAGTCGGCAGCACTATCTGAGGTCGTGAGGGACGGGAAAGCTGATAGTAACTTCACTCCTCCAGTCATGGGAAACTAGACGGCGCCGACGGGACGCCTGCCCGTGCGACCCTGAATATCGTCCCTGCCGGCTCGGCTGGCCGCAGCACCCTTTGTTATGGCAAACCGCGTCCCCGTGCCCGGGCACCGTTGGGAGCGGCCGTGGGCCCCTCCCCATTTGGAAATGAAGTGCATGGTAAATCATTCATTGCAGCAGGAACTCAAGGTGAGCTCTGACAGGACGGGGGGAAAGAAGGCGAGGGGGCGGGAACTCTCCGTGTCTCTCCCCTGACTCGATCGCACTTTTGCGGAGCACATCCGTCTGAAATGGACAGAAAGAGAACGCCGCGTACTCCCCGCGCACAGATGGGCTGCAGGCGAGATGGGACTTACTCACTGGGGTCAGATTAAAAGGATAGAGAGACTAAGAGAGTGAGAGAGACCGAGAGGGAGAGAGAGAGTCACCTCTGGACAGTCCACCAATTGTAGCCTACCAGTGTGGAGGGAGGGGCTGTGAGAGGGAGGGAGGGGCTGTGAGAGGGAGAGAGAGAGGGAGGGAAAGCACTGAGCAGCTTGAGAGAAAGAGAGCCAGAGAGAAAGAAAGAGAGTGAGTGAGTGAGTGAGTTGCTGGTGTTGAAAAGCTGCTTCTGTAAGCCGTCCTACCCATCAAACCTGGTTCTTTCCCCTGCTCGGCAGAAAAACACATACCTGGACAGAGAGAAAGAGTGATAGAGGGAGGAAAGGACACTGGTTTCCCATCGCAAGGATCTGGAATTCAGAAACTTGGGAGTCACACGCACCACAGGAGTTACAGTGTCAGACCCGCCTGCCTGCCTGCCCCCCCCCGCACTGCAGTCCGATCCTTATCTCCGCTCCCTCCCGTGAAGAGGGGGAGGCACAGCTGCAGCTGCTGGCCGCGAACGCTCACTGCTCCCAGGGAAAGGACCATGGCACCTGTCGCACACAGAGCGCCAGAGTGCTGAAGACGCAGGGAGAGAGGACAAAGGTGAGGTGCTGGGACTGTTCTTCTTCTATCTCTTTTCCTCTGAGTGAGGGTGTGAGCGGAGGGATGTTATCACTGCAGTCCACGTTTTCCACATAGCTGTATGGTTCCCTGGCTGCCAGTGGGCTACTCTGGAGCTGATATGGGGCAAATGGGTTGTCAGAGTAGAGAAAGTGCTGGTTCTCTGGTTCTGAATGGTTTGGACTGGACTTTGATTTCTGAACGTGAATTTGTTGATTTATGAATTGCTCTGGCCCTCGTGCTATAACCTATTTGATTTGTTCTTTCAAGATGAATCTTTTAATACTGCTGGATAAAAACACTTTGAAAAGCTTTTCCAGAAGTCAAATAAAACAATTTTGATTTATATGTTTTGGTCTTCTGGTCCTAAACCCTCTATAGTTTACGCTATCAATTATACATATGGACGTAGTTGTCTTACTTAATTACAATAATCTCTACTTTAAATGTAGTGGTAATGCCTAACTGCCTGTCATCTTCTGAAATTAAATTTATTGGCCCTTAACACCTCTTCAAACGTTCCCCAGTTCTTACGCAACGCTTTACAGCTTGTGTGTCTCATCTATCATTCGAGTGGCATTGTATAAAAAGCCATATAAAAACAAGTTTGGGGCTCAAATGGCCATGGGTGGAGAGTTCTGGCGAGACCTCGTGTCTATATGTCCTGAGCTTAGCGGGAATGTTTCACATCTGACTGGAGGAAGAAGCTTTCCTCGGTTAGCAATGTCAGTCGTCTTTGTTTGAAATATTTAATCGATGCTGTTACACTTCTGAAATATTGACTTTACGATGGGTGCGGGGGGGAGAAAAAAAAGCCTTTTTCTCCGTCGTGCAAAAAGCAAAAGGATGTCATCATAAACATTTCATGGGAATTTTTTTTTCTTTTTCAAAGCAATGTAAAAATGATAAAAGTCATGATTCCCGAATAAAAGCAGAGCACATGTAATCCTATTGAATCTTGCTACAGTATACAAACATTTGCTCATTATATTAATCTATTTGAATTTGAACAACAAAAGAACTTGCACAATCATTGCTGGACGTGTTGTATATGAAGAGTACCAGTGTAATTCTGCCTCTCCAATGTACTTTATGTGTAATGGGACTGTTGAGGCCACTGAAGAGACGAGTCATTTTTTATAATTCAAGGACTCCATTGCATTTTGTGAGTGGCTTTGCTAAATAAAAATTCACAATTGCTTTCTCTTGTCCTCAGGAAACACATTGAAGTGTATATCTGTGCACATATATATATTTGTATGGATGTGATTGTGTGCGTGTGTGTGTGTGTGTGTGTGTGTGTGTGTGTGTGTGTGTGGAGTCTTAGTTATTTTATGTTCTCTCTGCTGTATGCCATCTGGTAGTGCACTTTCCTGTAGATATTAATGCTACTGCACCAGGGAACCTAAATCAAATTACGAGTTACATAATGAGTATTACTGTATCCTCAGAACAATTACTTTATCTCTCTGTCTAAACCTTTTTAAATGAATGTTTTGATTTTAGAATTATGATGTCAGCAGGATTTTGGCTCGGTACATGTGTATTGTTAAGTATACCTTCAGTTCAACTTTGAGTGAACCTTCACAAAGCTAGCCTGTGCTTCTGACGAAAGATTCTCTGAAAACGTACAAAATTAAGTAAGTAATCCCATGGTTTTAATTTTTCACCATTAAATTAAATTAATTCAAGAGAAGAGGAGGATTCCCAAATAATGTGAACAAGATGGAGACAAACCAATTAACAAAGGCATACAAGTGCAAAATTGGTTCATATTTCTGATAAAGGTAGTGGTGTGCAAGAGAGTATGCAGCCATCTTCACCTTTTTAATATATGGCATGAATTAAACATGGGCCAGAGGCTTTCATGGGGGTGTAATAGTGACTGCAGAGGAGGTTTTTGCTCTGTCCTATCGCAGTAAGAGCTGGTGTGTTCCAATGGAAGGCCGTGGCACTTCATGTGCGACGCTGAATTACTCAAACACACATTTATAATCCCACAGCTGAAAAATGAAAGCACCTTGGCAGGCTGGATATTACTGTGCCGGCTCCCCCTGGTCTCTTTATTATTATTCCTGCTTCCTCTTCTTTTCCATAATGCGCAGAGCTGTCCATCACAGCCGAGGGAGCCAATGGGAAGGGTGGGGGTGGGGGAGTTGAGGCTCTGTAATTGTGCATTTATACCACAAGCTGGGGGGATGTCAGGTCACTGTGTCTGTGAACCGGGGGGTCGGCATGCCATCACCCTGAACTTGGGGGGGGGCTGAAACCAGAATGGAAATGAAATTACTGAGGCTTCCAGCAGGAAGGGGGCAAAAGAAGCCCCCCACCAAATCCCAGGGGGTGTGCTTACCAGGCTTAGTGGAAATGGATTTGGCATCTGCGGTATGCGCCGCAGAGATAACGAAACGGGGGCCCCGGTGATGCACCAGTGAGCACATTCCACCTGTCATACCGCCGGTGGGACAATCAGCGGGGCTGTGGGTTCGAGCACTGGGCCACCATACTCACTGCATCGAATAATAGCGCTTTAGATTGTGGCCTTCAGACATTGTTGCAGTTGTGAATCGATCAGCAGTTGTTGGGCTGGCGGCTGAGGCTGGGTTGAGCAGAGCTGCGGTGTTGCGCAGTCTCTTGTCCAGCTTATGACTGCGCAGCCGCTGCGCCTGGGTGCTGTGGATCTGTACTGCCCAAGAGCAGCTCCCCTAAATGTTTCAGAGTGTGTGCGTGTCCCCTAAATGTTTCATGTGTGCGTGTTGCGTTCACACTACAGGCGAGCCAGGAATCCTATACAGCAAGTTTCACTCTGTGGCAGAATGGCCTCCCCCTGTTACACATTACCTACAGTCCATCAGCCGCACCTTAACATGCAAATCCCAGACAGTATTTCCTGGATTACTGAGCAGATAAAGCTAGCTGTGGGTCTTTGAGATTTGGGCTTGTGTAATGCTCAGCGATTAATTCTCTACAGAAGTGCACCACCACCTCTGCTCACTGCTGTAGTCAATACAGCAGAAAATTAGTCTCCAGGTCTCATACAAGCAGCCTTGTTTAAGGAGTTCATGGTAGGAGGGGAACATCCAAATGTGGCTTTTAGTAAGGTGCTCACGTGCCCCTCCCTTTTCTGAAAAGCCAGACGAGTGCGGAGGGTTCACCATCGCCTCCCTGGCTCCGCCCACACTCCGCACCGCTTGCCGCTGTGCCCCAGATGCTTGCCGACGCCCCATTTCCTCTCCCCGCTCTCTCTCCTCCCCTCCTCCAATGGCTCCCCTGCCAGAGGTAATCGGTCCCGGTTTGGGATGGGAGTTCTGCGTGGCATATCCTCTTCAGTGAAGAGATGACTCTAGCCGGCTGAGAGGCTCAGCCCATAAAGCCTGTTAATTGTGCCGCTCCCAGTGGGGGTGGGGGTGGGGTGTAGGCCGTGCTTCATCTCTAATTCGTTTTTTCTTGTGATAAAACCCCACACGGGCGCAGGCTGCAGGGTACTTAGCGTTGTCAATCTCCCAGTCGCTACCAAGGCTAACAGAGACTGAGAGAAGGTGAAGCGCTTTAGCTGGAGGCCGAGGCGGGTCCGGTGCATGAGGTTAGGTATGAGGCCGGAGTTCATGAGAATATTAGTCACCTACAAGAGGGAGAACAATGGGAAGTAAGTAGAATTTATCCTCCATTTTGAGGCATTTTTTTGTACACAGCATACAATCTCATTAATATACATTTGTGTGTCTGTTTGTCTTGGATTTGCTTTACTTGGACTCGGTATTGGACTTGGATTTTGCCCAGCAAAGAGTTACTTGGCAATAGATCCTCTCAATGGAGATCGTCATGTTTCATAAATCTTGTGATAAAAAATGTGTTGAATGGAGGCATCTGACTCTGCTGGTGAAGGGTAAGAGGCCGGAGGTTCGAGACTGTGAGAGGTAATAGACCGGAGGTAGAAGATCATGGCATTAAGGGTATGTGGAGAGTAGAAAGCAGAACATGTGAGAAGAGTATTGAGTAGCATATGTAGAAGGTGGGGGCAGGTGGTGTGTGAGGAGGGCGTTAGGGAGCATGTGCAGAGGATAGGCGCAGGTGGTGTGCGGGTGTGAGAGGGGAGCCTTGGGCAGCGCGTCTGGAGTGTAGGGGGGCAGGGCAGCTGGTGTGGAAGAGGAGTATTGAGGAGAGCAATACAGGGTAGGGGGGCAGGCAGCGTGAGAGAGGGGTGCGAGCACTGCAATCGTAAAACTGGGCTGGGGTTAATGGTCATCTTTACAATGAAGAGGAACTTTATTTAGCCCTTAAAAATGGCATTTTTCTTGGGGTACTATAAAGTAAAGCAGTTATAAACGAAAGTGAGTAAAGTTATGTACACGCTATAGGTACCTAAAGGGGAGTCACTCTGCATACCCATTCTCTGATAAAACCTTCAGGAACATATCCCAGAAAAGGTGGCTCAGAATAGTACAGGAGAGGGAGAGAGAGAGAGAGAGAGAGAGAGAGAGAGAGAGAGAGAGCTTAGGCATGCACCAGCACCTGTGCTCCCACAGTAGGCAGTAGTGCCGTCCAGTGCTTGTTGTTCTTTTGTTATTTGCTGAGATAAATACTATTACAGGTAAGCAGAGTGCTGTTTGTAGACGAGGGCTTTTCCACAGTGGCTGTTTTTTTTGGAGAGGCCCTTGATTAGGACGTGTGAAAAGAACGCTGACTTGCGGCGGCCGTGGACAAACAGAGGGTGCCTTTGTGTCCGGCAGTGTGTGTTTGTTTCGCGCCTGCCACGCCCCTGCCCAGGCTCGGCTCATTAACCACGGCAGGAAGGTGGGGCAGGAACAGCCGTCCCGACGAGCGCTCCCTCAGTGATTAAAAAGAGGGAGTGTGAGCAGCGCGCCGCGATTGATTGCCTGTCCTCGGAATGCAATCGCTGGTGGGATTACAAGGTTTGAGGAGCGAAGGGCAGGGGGGGGGGAGTGCCGGGGGGGTGGGGCTGGGGCGGGTGTTTGACGGATAACCTGGAGATGTGTCGGGGCAGGCCGGTGTGTTTGCATTTGTTCTTGCGCGAGGCCAGAGTGCTTCCTTAAGAGGGTAAGACTGGATAGCGAGATGATTTGTGTCGCTCATTGAGTGAAGGGGACAGACGACCTGTGAACCGTGTGACGACCAGGCCAAAGCGAATGTGTCCCCCTCCCTCCAGAGCAGCATTTCATTATCCAATGAATCACTTACCACAATTGATGTCACTCTCTGGGAACTGATGACTGATTGAAGTGTGACTCGATTCCAAATAAACTGCAACGCCACATTTGGAAGCCCATTTATGTCACTGATCGATTTCCTTTCCATGCAATTTAGACTTGATGGTGTCCTCTAACAGTTTTTAATGGCTTTAGAGGCCTCAATGTGGTTAGACCTTCAGCGCACCACAGTCGCTCACATAGAGGAGAAAGGCTCTCCTTAACTATTTTGGCCCCGCAGACTAACATGCGGAGAAGGAGAAAACGGGAAAGCTGGGGGCTGTCAGTGTGGTGGAATGGGGCCCTCTGGGACCCGTGGCAACCCGCCTGTCAAAGCGATCCAGAGTATCCTTTTCTGGTCTCTGGGGCAAGGATAAACACCCTCGGGGGGGCCTCAGCCGTGGCTGGGCGGGGACTCTCTGATTTAGACACCGCCCACCGCCCGTCTTATTATCTGCCCATCTGACACACCTGTGAGGAAAACAGTGGGGGTTGGGTTAAAATAATAATCCCAACGCCACCATTAAACCCATTACCCTCTCTCCTCGGGGTGATTCTCTCAGGCCTCACTGGTGAAAGATAAGCCTGGCTACTGTTGCTCCAGTTTGCACCGTGTAAAAAACGTCTTGCTTCACTTACTGATGAAAAAACAGCTGAGACCTGTATGTTTCAATCTGACCTTGATTTTACACTGCATTACCTGACATAGAAAAGTCATTAATTATTGTTTAATGGCTCTCAGATGTCTTTTTGAATTAGCTAATGCTCATCAGTAAGCTATGCTGCATGGGACTATTCGCATATTCACATGAAACTATCCAGAGCCGCTTTTTAAGGTCTGTATTCTTCGTGAGACAGGTTACAAGTAATACAATATGACATCTAAGTGTATCACTGTAGGCACACTGTAAAAGTAGTCCTGCCATCCTTCTTGCATAGACAGAGTTCATGAGAAAAATGTTTTACTTTTAACATTGACAGTTCTAGTGCTTTAACTATTAACAGAGGAATGAAGTGCTCTCATCTCCATATGTGCCTGGCTGTAGGGTGACAGGAGATTATTCAACGTGATGAGGAATCTCAGGTGGTTGTTTATAGCGGGCAGACCTTTCCCCGTTGTGCTTGGACGATCTCTGGGCCCCATGCCTTAATGTAGCAAAGGCTATACCCTGGGGCTCCCCTGTAACACAATCGCCACATTTGACCTTAGACAGAGCACAGGGCGGAGTCACGCTCAGATGGATCGATTGACATGTCCCGGGGCTTTAGGGTGCTGAGAGGGTACTCCCAGACAGTGTAAGGGGGCAGGCAACCAGAGGAAACAAGACTGGGCAAAGAGGTGGAAAAAGGCAAAAAAACGGCAAAGAAGAATGCCATGAATTTTTATGGAGGAGGTGGGCAGCACAGCATTCTGTAGACAGGCAAAATGTGAGTTGGGCGGGGGGTTGTGTCACTGAGGCAGATCCTGGACAATACAGTGAATTCCAGACTGCATTCTTCCGGAACTTCTCTGAATGATTCCATAGTCATCCAACATTCTAGAAGGCTTAGCCAGCAGCCTTGTTCCATTTTCAGTTGCAGTTTGATCTTTAAAGCAGCGGTTTATCCTGGCTCTTCTACTTCAGGTCAGCTGATGGATGTGTGTGCATATGGATGTGGATGGATGTGCATATGAGTATGTGTGTTCTGTGTGTGTGTTCTGTATGTTTGTGCTGAGTTGTGTTGTTTTCGAAATTGTTGTGAGGCTTGACACCTAAAACACCCACTTTTTTTACTTCAAATTGACTGCCAGCAATGAGAGCCATAATTGTCATCTGTTTACTGTGACAGCCCCACACAGCAGCCACTTTCAGAAAGTCCTTTATTATATGTTCTCGTGAAGTTCTCTCCCTCCTTAAACTTGGACCCCTCCCTCTCTCCATCTTTTTCCTCCCTTAGCCTTGACCCATAGCCTGGTCGCTCTCTTTCCCTCGCAGCCCACAAGGCCCCACCCACCCAGCTAGACAAGCTCCACCCACGCCACTATGCACCACTAGCCTCATTGCATTGACCAATGGCAGAGACACCACGTGCTCCTCATGGGAAGGATGCCCATGTGCTCTTGACGGAATAGGCCTCTCACTGATCACTTTACTGCCCGTGTCCTATAAACGCCGCGGTGGGCCCGGTGACGCGTGAATGTGTACAGTATGCCCTGCTATAGGTCAACATACCACGAGACTCTTGTGTGCTTTTGTATATGTTGCATATGAGGCTTACCATGGGAACTGTTAATGTCATTATATTACGTAATAGACTAATATACCTTTCTTTGGGGTGAGAAGAAAAGAAAGCATGGCTTTGTGAACATGCAGTGCTTTTTGCAGTAAAAGCCTCTTTCAGTATTGGTCCCAGCTAACAGGGTTGGCTTTGTCAGCTTGTCCATTAGGGGACTATAAAGGTCTGTTTATACAAGTGGTGAACAGGGATTGTTAAATTAGGAAATGTATGTACGGACTGTATGTATGTATGTATGTATGTATGTATGTATGGTTTCAATTTGTTTTGAGTAAGAAAACTTCCACTGAGGGAAGTCCCCAGTGATGCGTATGACTTCCTTTGGAACAACGTGCGTCTGATCTCCCTGTAAGCCAGTCATCTTGCTGTGGGATTGTACATACGGCATAAGCAGCACTTCATGAGGTTTATCTCTCTTACTGGAGACCAAAAACAGTGTCTCTAGCATTGCATTCTCTTGTTTTTATGGCTTGCATAAATGGCCTAGCTGTTGGAGCGCAGTGGCCAGCAGCATTTTAAGAGGGCCATTCCCTGACCTGTCAGCTCCACCAACCTGTGCCTCAACATATCTCCCTGCATCCTCATCTCCAGTCACATTTTAATATAATTTATTGTACTTCCCACAAATTAGTGCCTCGGTGTCTTGCAAAAACATTGAATGTCAAACTTTGGCAATGTGTAGGCTACTCATATTGAAATTTGCTATTGAGCTTTATGTGCTGTAAATCTCATAGCTCAACAACTAATAAAGTTGGTTCAAAACCCCATGTGACTAAACCATACTGGAAAAGTAAGCAGTTTTTGATGACAAAGTTAAACGTCAGACTGAAAAAAAAAGAATCGTAAGTGCTTTAGTTTATTTGCATTCATTGCATTTTTTTACAGTGAAATTTCTAAGTAATCTGGTCACACTATATACTGCTTGACCATTTGAACGTGTTAATACCCTTGATTCTATCTCTATAAACTATTTTTATAGCGACAACAGTTTGTTATTGTGTAACATGACACAGGCACAATCAAAACGATGACTCTTTAGATTCTATCTGTTCCACGGAAATCCACAGACGACAGGCATAACGGTAGTCGGTATCCTTATCTCGGCAAAAAAATAATAATCTTTTTGGAAAGAAAAAAAATGTAGGCTTCACATCCACTGTGTTTGAGCTTCTGTCACTTTGTTTCAGTAATTCTGACTTTTGCAAAACAAACCTCCAATAGTTACCTTGCAGAAGAAACCAGGATTACGCCTGTAGTCCAAGGGGTTCAAGAACAGTAGCTAACCATTTATTTGTTGGGCTTGTGTTAAAAAAAAAAGGTGGTGCTAGAGAAGGGGTTAAATGTAATTTCCATTCCGACAGAAAATACAAATAAAACATGACAGACAGTCCAGTAGGTTTTAATCAGTCTGATTTGTGAATCTCTTCATGGTTCTCTGCACATTCATTTAGGGTGCATGCTGTAGCTTTAATTATCCCAGTTAGATCCGATTTTAAGCCTTCTCTTTCACTATCCCTCGAGGGTCTATCCTAATGTTCTCAGGATCTCACACAGAACTCATCACATGGGACCTTCTCAACTGAACAGCAAATTACTCCTGCAGAATTTTAGGCTCACTGGAAAACAGGAGCTTAATGAAGCTCAAATAAAGCTAGCTTGCTGTGGGCTGTGTTGGGCTTCAAGGGACGCTGCAAGTCCTTTCTGTTGTTAATGAAGGAAAGAGGGTGGCCTTGCTGTTTGTAGTTAATGGTCCCAATACTGAGTACTATGTGTAGTTACAGGGCCCATTGCTGAGAGTAAAGGTCCCATTAGTGAGCATTGTGTGTAGTTACATTACAGAAAGCCACATGAAAGTATCGGACTCCAAGGGGTTAATAATTTTTTAAGAACCTCATGTCTCACAAAAAAATGTCAGTATGCCTTAAAGTAAAATATGAGATGTTTCAGATATGTCATTGATCCGTATTTATTCTGACAAGAGCGTGAAACGTCTTTGCTGCATATTTCATGTCAACAATTCTTTCTTAAATAACTCTGCTCATCTCATGCTTCATGGTATGATATTCATATCACAGATTGACACTGACGCCTCAGCACTTCTACACCAGCTACTCCCACTTCACAGCCTCAAAACAGCATTCCCCTCTGCTTTTTGCTTCACCCGGTTACGTATAGTCTGGTCCCCCACTCATTCTTCCCCAAAATCCAGACACACGTCCTACACCAACACCAGTGCCACCACCTCCTCATCTTTTAATGACATTACCAGGATTCCTTCCTGTGTCCAGGAATGTAGGCTGCGTATATGTGCCTTTGTGAAGCGCTGACGTGTGCACATTGTTTCCCCTGTGCCCCGCGAGGAGGGTGTGCAGCTAATCCTCCTGTCTCCCTCTTTTCGGCAGTGGAGGCTGCTGATTTGAGGACACGTGGCTTCAGCAGACCCCGCTGGCACCTCACCAGATGCGCTGCGGGTTCCGGTTCGCTTTTTGTTTCTCTACGTGACCACGCGTTGCATTCCGCCATGGCCTCGGCGTACCCCGCAGCGCGGCGGGTCTCACGTTCACAGCGCTCGGCCGACTGAAAAGAAGCGGCACTTTATTTGGTCACTGTGGTCGCTCCATTTCTCCCCCCAGGTTGTACGGGCCATAAGTGTTTGTGTTCAATGGTTCATTGCCATCAGCAATCAGCCTTCCAGCCCTCTGGGCAAAGCCAGTGCTGTTTTACCAAGAGCTAAATTCTGGGTTCTGATTGGCTGTTGGCAATTGCCGTTTGACTTTTTCCTCAATGGATTACACAGGTGACTGCTTGTTTGCGAACCCCCCTGGTTTGCTGAGGGATGGAAAGAAGGTTCAGCGAGAGGAGGGGAAAAGAGAGGAAAAGAGAGGAGTGCGGCTGAATATTTCACTGGCCTATCTCTCTCTCTTCTCTCTCTCTCTCTATTTATCATTCCCAACCAGGCCCCAGCAGGCTCATGGCGCCATGTATGGAGATCCCATTTAGGAGATGTCTCTGAGGCCTTCTTATCCTCCATGCGAAACCCCACTACCCATTGCTCCAGAAGCCCCCCCCCCTCTCTCTCTTTTTCTCGTTCCCTGAGTGGCATGGTTTCAAAAAAGGCCATAATTTTCAGGCGCGTACTCTGCTGATTTAATGATTTTTGAGAAATGTCTAGTGCTACTAAAAGAGGAGGTCTCTCCTCTGTGAGGGCAGAGGATAAATTTGCCATGCTAAGAACCCAACTCAAGGCATTCTGACCATAATATGCATACTTTATGCATATAACTTTTAGGCTGAAATATAAATACTTTGTCAGACGGTAACATTTTCTTCAGGTTTTATTTTTGGAAATGCCAAGGTGAGATTGAGAGGTTTTTTTTCAGGATTACTTACTTTCCATAGATGGTAAAACAGAGATGGTGAGAGAGAGAGAGATAGAGAGAGAGAGAAAGAGAGAGAGAGAGAGATGCACACAAATGGACAACAGCTGTGAGAAGTGACACATCACCCGGTCCCAAATCCTGGAATGTGCTCTCTTTTGGCCTTCTCATAAACAACAGTTAGTTCCAACCATCTGCAGGATAAAAAAGCACCAATCTAGATTTTGGAATATCTCATCAAATTGTGTGTTAGCCTTTGGGCACAAACTGTTGTTTTATTTAGGCACGATTTCCTCAGTATTACATCAGCTTCCTGCTTTCTGCTGTCCAGTATTTAAACAGATTGTATTTTTCTTCTCAATTGTCATTTTGGCACTGTAACGATGCAAGGTTAGCCTTGCGCAGAACTCAGGCAAGTAGTGCTGAGGGCTGTTGATAGAACTCTGTGTAAGATAGCCTCTTGTGGCTGTGCCTTCACTGGCAAACTACCTGCCTCTGCTATAGCCAGAGAGCAGCCAGCCAGTGCAGTGTGTTTTTTGAAAATAATGAGATGGTGCTGAACTGGTCTCTCAGCTGTTCCTGCCAAGGAGCTAGGGGTGTTCACAAGTTCATGAGTTCACTCTGTGTGTGTGTGTGTGTGTGTGTGTGTGTGTGTGTGTGTGTGTGTGTGTATGCGTATGCTTGTGTGTGCATGCGTGTGTGTGTATGACTGTCAGTGAGTGCAATACTACACTCGTATAGGAGAATGGAACAGGAAAGTTGCTGTAATATCCACGTGTGAGCGGATATGTTTCCAGTTGCTTTATCAGCTCTATAACTGGCAGCAGATGAAGAAGATTTCTGTTTTGGGTACAACTGTACATTAATTCCAGACAAGCTGTTCTAATGTTCTTGGAGAATGTACAGCAGAGCTCGGTCGATCACCATCTGCACACAACACCCTAGCCGTGATCTTTGATTTCAACAGTTTAATCATAGCTGTTCTATATGCCCTGATAAAGGGTGTTTTCCCAAAGGGTGTTTTCCAGTGGTAGTATATCACACACCTTCTGTCAATATTGCATGTCGGCACAGCCGTTTAATAAGAGCAAGCTGAATCCTTTTAAATGAGCTTTGGTGAGTGGATTTGCTTTGATTAGGCCTGGGTGGAGGTTTTGGAGGCTGTGCGTGGGGTCTGGATACCCCCCTCCACCCCCACCCAAACACCACTGTCTTGGGTACATCACTCATCACTCTCCCAGGCCTTCAATTTTTGCCTTTAATTATGTTTTAAAGCAGGGGATTTCTGCTCCCGCTCCAGTGCCTACCCTGTGTGTGCACCTGAAGTTTGTGAGTTTACAGCCTACTCAGAACTTTTCTCTGCTCTTTTATGTACAAAGCAATACATGTAAAATCATTAAATAAACCTGTTCACCTCAATACACTAGACGCTAAGTGCATCTGCCTACATGTGTGCCTACAGATTTTGCACATGTGTGTGTATGAGCTCATGTGTGAGTTTGTATGTATGCATGTGTATCCCATGGGGTTTACTGTGATTGGCTGTATATCCTGTTCAGCAGAGCTGGTTCTAAGCTTTCGTCCAATCACAGTGAGCAGGTACCGGTCGCAGGGGACAGCAGCGCTCTGCTGAAATCCTCTCATCGCTAAGCGTGCTGGGGACTGATGGAGCTGCTCCCCCAGGGTGCCAGCAAGCCGTCAGACCTCTCAGTTATTCATTTAAGTTTGAGTGCGTTGACTGCACCTGTCTGTTTGGATCAGTGGCTTTAGGAAACTTCATCTGTTTTTCTCATAATGAGACATAGCTCTTTGGCCTTGGCAGCGCATCGCCTCGATGGCCCTTGTCGTTGAATCATAACATTGAAGAAAACACACACAGTCCTTCTGCAGATGAAATACAGGCAGTGGAGCAGTCCGCATAAATCCAGGAGGGGGAGCACAGAGATTCATGGTGGAGATGTTGGAGTTCACTGGGGTTCTTCCTGCAGGAGACATGGCCTGTCACAAGCCTGTCTCTGCTCTTTTTTTGTACAGTTACTGTGTGTGTGTGTGTGTGTGTGTGTGTGTGTGTGAGTGTGTGAGTGTGTATAAGTGTGTGTGTGCGGAATATACCAATTGGCAGTTGTGGGAGTAGGAGACTATAAAACCTAGCCTGCCTGATTGGCCTGGATACATGAAAAGCCATCTTTACAATGCAATGGATGTGAGAGAGAATCAGCTCTGTATTTATGTGATGGGGAACTGGCACTACATTTGAGTAAGTGATTCTGAATTAGAGCTGTGCGCTCTGGCCAATCCATCTGGGAGGAGCACCTCGCTCCAGGCGCCGAATCCTGTTGGGTCATTTCCACCCGCTGACCTGCATGGTGCTGGGTTGCATTTTGGGCACGTTTTGCTCAGTCGTGGGAAATTCGTATCACACAGGCCTGCAGTCCGGGCCCGGTAAAACGCATTCCCAGATGGCCGCAGTGCTTCACATCCAGGTGAGCATGACAGCCACGTTAAGCCGCTGTCGTGTTTAAGGGTGTGATAATCCCAGAGCGCTGACCCCGTACCTGGCAGTGCGGCGCTGAGATGGAGGAATGGGCCCCAGTCCCTGCCTGCATCAAAGGGAGGGGGGATTACTGGTAAGTGGACCCCAGGGTGCACCTCAGCCACCGCGGGGCCTCCCTCTCCAGGGGATTATCTCCCCGGACCCCACCGCTCCGAGCCCTGTGAGTGACCCCTGAGAGCTCAGGCAGGCCCAGGCATAGAGGCCTGACTGTGGGAGGGAGAAGGGAGACGCTGGAGGGGAGGGGTGTGCTGGAGGAGAGGGGGGGGTGAGAGATTGGGGAAAGAGCCAAGAGGAAGAGGAAGAGGGGGAATGGGTACGGTGAGGAAGGTGAGACAAAAGGAGAGCAGTGAGGGAGAATCTCATTCACACTGCAGGTAAAGCAGCCATTTTCTGGCACAATAGTGTTGGTGTCAAAGGTCTCCGCCCTCTGTGGTTTATTGTGCAGTTTGTGTGTGCTTCTTGTAGGCGCTGGTGTGTAAAGCCAGGCGAACAGATGGTTTTGTCAATCATAGGGCTATAAAAAAGCAATTTCTGGATGTCCAACATACATAATATTAACTGTTGAATATAACTGTCTGGTATGTTCGATAATAATGTACCACAAAATAATAATATACCACAAAACCATTACCATTGTTGTCTCCTCATTATTTAAACTTTATTTAGTCATTAAAATATATTTGATTGTGTATTTAATTGAGTCCAACATGAGACATTTTAGATCAAACTACTAGGCGTAGGCCTATTGATTTGTTCCAAATTTGACAAAGAAAACATTATATTTAACTCACTGAAGGAAATAAAATAAGAATTTTAGTGATATTGACAGAAGCTTTATGTGTATTTGCAAGTTTAAAAGATAATTTGGGAATGGAATGATTTGCATATGGACCAAATATTAATTGTTGCAGTTGTAAGTGAACCACAAATCTTGTCTTGCGCGTCTGCACATTTAATTTATACAACTCTTATGTGCTGTGAGCCAGTCCTCCAGGTTGTATTTCATTTCCGCGTGCGTTTGCGTTTTTATTCTCTAACCTCTCTTCAGCGATGTCCTCACTGCATTTACACATTTATCTATTTATACATGCAAGCCTGTAATAAAAATACACATAAATGTCACGTGTAGTTTATGATGAGACCTCGCCTTTCAGAATCACAGACTCTAATCAAATCACTGCTGTTGCTTGTTCAGGGTCAGTTGGATTTAGGGGTTGGATGAGATTAGACCCAGGGAGACACAGCTATAATGTAATGGATCTGCTAGCCGCAGCGCTAATGATCTGCTTAGCCCTGGAATTTATTTCATGTCATATTTATGTGTCACAGCTCAGTGCAGCCATTCCTGTAATTATGTTAATGTCCCAGACATGATCAACTGGTCTTCCTGGTTGGCACAGGAGTGTTTTGTTATCTCCTCCCCAGTGATGTGTGCCTTGCATTTTTTAAAACATGATTTACTGTCTTATGCGAGGCAGTTTATCATTTATGCAAAAGCAATTGACAGCCAAATGCATCACTCATGCCAGAAAAAGGCAATCGTTGTCAAACCAACAGTCTTCCGGTTGTTACCAATGGCCATAACCGCCACTCCACACTGCTGCTCTTCTCACCGCTACTCCTCACTGCCCATTGTGAAAGTTGGCTGCTGCGAATTGGAATTAGTCAGACCAGCCATAGTGATAATATGTGCTTAGTGTTATGCTGGGGACCACTGGGGACGAGCACTCTTATTTTTGACTTGCACAGGTCTTAATTCACTCGCAAATAAATCACTCCGAGGAACATTTTTGAAAGGGTGACGATCAGCTGCTGTGAGGAGTCTGTTGCAATGCAAGCGTGGCGGCGAGCTTGTGTTTGACAGACCCCTCTAGCGTTGGGTCTAGTCCGTAATTACACGCGCACGTTTTTGTACGCTCCTGTGCATTTGTTTGGTATTGTCTGAATTCAGAGAGGCGTGGCTTGCCGTTTCCTGCCGGAGCCATGCCCCCATCCCTCCCCACTATGGCGTGATTGATGTCAGCACTGTCCAGTAGAATTGCCTTTCCCCCCTGAGGGGCGGAGGTGGTGAGGGAACTCTGTGTGTGGCGGGCAGTAAAGGTGCCGTACAGAGAGCAGTAAGCTGCTGTCGGTGACCTCTGGCCGGATGACACCGTGTCCCTACTGTGTCTGTGACCCTCTTACTTTGGGAGGTCTCTATCAGCTGGGGGTCTCATAAGCCCACAGACATTATAAACTAGGGGGGTTGTTGGAGAAGAAAGAAAAAAAAGGTCTCATGGAAGAACATCTGATGCTTGCCTTTTTTTTTTTAAAGCCTGTTGTTTCATTGATTTAATCCCTGTCATATTTCCATCATACTTTTAACAAGGAATAATATATATTTCAGTAGTGGATCTGTGTATGCTTTGGCATGCATGCAAACGTAGCAAAAATGTTAATTTGACAGAAGGTGCGGGACCTCCAGCTATGGTAGACTTTTCCTTTCCATTTATGAATTTTATAGATTCCTTTAGCCTTCTGATTCCAGCGGAACCAGGAGGATCATTTGAGAGGTAGTGCAGCCCGTCGTCTTCAGGGGCCAGGCTGGTGCTTCGCAGCTTGGCATGTGGCCACCTCTCGCTGTCTGTGTTTTTAGACATGGGTGGGGGGTGGGGGTGGGGGGGGGGGGTTGGTTTGGGGGTCAGAAACAAAGAGCTGTGATCGCCTGCTTGCTGTTGCAGCTTGAGTTTCGGTGTAATCGCCAACGCCGATAGCAGGGCTCAGCTGGTGCTTAGCAGAGCGGAGGCAGGGAGACTTACAGCCATCTGAACTGAGAAGGGTGTGAGAGCGCGCGGCCCGTCCGATCTGTGACAACACCTCAGCTAACGGAGAGGACGCTAAAGGGAGATGGGTCTTCTTGCGGATCCGGTCAGCGCGCGCTCTTATTATGGAGGATGGGCTTTCTTTTGCTCCTGCGGCGCTTGCTTCTATGAGGTGTGCGGCCCAGTGATACAGAACCAAACAGTGCTGTGGAATGGCCGGGTTTCATTGTGGTCCCAGGCACATAAATTATAGTCAATCATTTCTGTGATGCAAAAGTGAATAATGCTCTCTCTCTCTCTCTCTCTCTCTCTCTCTCTCTCTCTCTCTCTCTCTCTCTCTCTCTCTCTCTCTCTCTCTCTCTCTCTCTCTCTCTCTCTCTCTCTCTCTCTCTCTCTCTCTCTCTCTCTCTTTCTCTCTTTCTGATGATCTGCCCTCCCATTCAAACCTGAGCCATAGCACCTCCTCCCCTATCAACCCCCCAAGCATGTTTGCCTGTCCCCTGCAGTCAGAAAGGGAGGGATTATGTATCCTGGCAAGGGGGAGCACGTTGCCTGACTCCCCCCCCCCTCTCTCTCCCCCCCCCCTCCCGAGTCTCTCCATGTTCTTGAGTTGAGGCTATTAATCCAGTCTCCTTTTTCTTGCTGACTGGGTGCACCAGCTCTGCTCCACTTGTAGAAGAGGGTTTTTTTTTATTGTGCAGATAGGCAGGATACTCCAGCACCCTTCTGAAGTTTTCTTTTTTAACTACTTGGATGTGGATAATTTAAAAAAAAATTATCCAATTTTGCCCCCACTACAAAGGGCTGAAGAGGACTTTACTGTTATGTGTGTTTGAATGTGCTTGAGTTTTTGTGTCACACTGGCCTCTGTGTGTGCGTGCGTGTGTTTGTGAGCCTGTGTGTGTGTGTTTGTGTGTGTGTGCGTGTGTGTGTACAGTTGAGCTGCCTTTTTGGAACACAGTAGCTGATTGGGGGGTTCTGTATGGCGCCTGCCCCTGAGGGTGCTTTCACCGGGGCTGTGCGCTGAGTGGACTGGAGCGCGGAGCAAGGTGAGTTTTTTTAGGGTGTTGTAACCCCCCTCCCTCTTTCTGCAGAGGAAAGGGGGACTGCAACCCAATCACTTTTTCTATTTCATTCATGGCTGAAAAGGTCTAAGGGGGAACAGCTTTTAATGACTTGCAGTCAATTGCCCTGCTTGGTCTTCTAAACCACTTCAGACGAGAGCTTGTTTTTTCTCCGTCCTTTCTTTTACTTCACTGTTATTCCCTGCATTGCAGGCGGCGTTGTCTGTTGGTCCGACGCCAAACCGACACTGTTCCACAGAACAATCAGATCCTTTCTTTTCTCTATTCTCCTTATTGCTGCGCATATGTAGGAGGCTCTGGGCGCAATACGCTTATGACCCGCGCAATTATATTTTCTTTTTCGATCGCGTTTGCTGTTTCCTTGACACACATGTTTTTCATTTCTGTTATATTCCACAGGTTTTTGGTCTGTGCCGCACACGTTAAAAAACCAGAGGAATTCCCCATTCAATTTACCCATACTAGAATACATTTTCCTACAAGAGGCAGTTTTCTTAATTGATTTTGGAGCAGGCTGCGTTTTGAACTGTTGAATTCAAAATAAATGCACCTGTCAAAAAAGTTAATGGCCTTTATTAACTTGCACATTGTGGTGCACAATGCGAGTGTTTCTAGCGGTCAGCCAATAACTTTAGCCCTTATAGGGACTGACTACAACAGCTTTATACTGCTGGGAGCTTCAGGAAATGTGCACAACAATACGATTTCAACTTCTCTTTATTCTGAAGACAGGAGTTGAAGTGTTTTGTTTCTGGGCCGTCAGTCATGGAGCATTATACAAACAGTGAATGGAGTTGCCTGGATACTCATTATTATCAGAGCACTGGGTAGCGTTAGCCTTTGCAGATACATTCTTTCTCAGTTTTTATCAGGGAGGTTGACTTTCTTATTGGTGTCAAGCCACTTGAGGAAATAAAAAGGTAGATGCATCACTTTCCTACATTTTGGTGTGTCGGAGTCAGTATGATGTTACAATGCCCATTCTGTCTGTGCAGTGTTTCAAGAGCCCTGGTGTTGTAATGCTCGAATACCTCCATTGTGTGTGTCTGTGTGTGTGTCTGTGTGTGTGTGTGTGTGTGTGTGTGTGTGTGTGTCTGTGTGTGTCTGTGTGTGTGTGCTGCAGCTGTGTTAGTGCAGTTGTGTTTTTGTGAGTTGTAACTCAGCGCTGTTGTGTGGCTGACTCGGGTAAAGTCTTTAACTGTCTCTCTGTATATTTATATGTATACTGAATTTGTGCATATGTTAATGTGCTGCTGTTCAGCTTGTGTTTTTGTGGTCTGTGAGATACGTAGTTCTCTAATCTCTAGTTTATGTCTATATTGTGATTTATCTGTGTACGCTCTAGTTTGTTTTGAGTTTGCGAGGTGCTGAGGTGTTATTGTGTGTATTTGTACGCAGCGTTTTTGCTGAGCGCGCTGTATGCGTGTGGCCGCCCCTGCCTGTGTGGTGTGGTCTGTGTTTTTGTTTGTTTCTTGTGCTGTCTGTTGTTGTGAACGGGGCTGAACACATTGTAGTCCTGTATCATTGAGTTTCTGTGTGTTCTTTGCACTGCAGTATATTAGACTGTGCCTGCAATGTTGGGTGTTCTGAAGAGGTTTTGTATGAGAGAGGCAGTTTCTCAGATAGTGTTCAGGGTCTGCATGTTTGAGCCAAAGAAAACCAACACTGGGGTCCTGCCAGCATCCTGCATGTTTCTCACGTTAACCAAACCTCATCACTACTCCTCAACCCTATAAATTTCAGTACATTCCCTGTCTCTCCTTGGTTCATTCCAATGTGTAATTATCATAGGGAGGATAGGTTGATAAATGTTGTATCGGGATGACGAAGGAGGGCTGGGAGGAGTGGTACACAGGCTCCTGTGGGGTTGTGCGGTCCCCGGAGAGCGGCATCGTAGCAAGACTGCAGCTGCCATCGCTCACTGTAGCTCAGAAGCATCCCGTGGATTATTTCCTGCTTGGAATATCCTTGCTGCATTTCTGCACATTTCAACAGACATAACTTTATTATGGTAAAAAAACGGGGGCCTTATGAAAGTAAAAATAAATGGAAAATGAGTAAATGGAAATGACTAGCTGAAGTGGCATTGAGTGCAGGTGGTGGGCGTACGGAGGGAGTAAGCGCCGTTCACCCGGTTCCCCGTATTGTGATGTGACATGATGTTAGTCAGCCTGTAGCCTCTCGCTCATTATCTGGGTATCGGGGGCTATGCTTGGACCGACGCGGCTCCACGCTTCTCGAATCTGTGTGCTTAATATTCAGTGCTGGAGGTCTGCCTCGGGCCCAGGGAGCTCATTTACCTGCCGGTGGAGATGCGCGTGGGGAGGGCCTGCGGAGAGCGGGCGAACAGCAGTGGCCTGAATACGTCCTCTTCTTTCCTACCCTCTCCTCCTGAAGCTCTCGTATCTACCTATTCTCAGAGCAGCCTCTGTGCATTCAAATGCTCGCCCCCTGCATGCCGCGCTCGGCCCTTTGCCGCACCTGTGTGAGAGCGGGCTGGGGTGGCCCGGGTAGAGGAGGGAGCGCCACAGGGCCCACTGCCAAGCCTGCCTCGGCCCAGGATGCACCGGGCTAGTTAAGAGAGGGTTGATAGTTCTTTGGCACCGCAGCGGGGCAGCTGGCAGTCTGACAAAGGACACAGAACCCTCGCACCTTTTTTTCTGCAGCTGCAAAGAGACACATTGTGTTCGAATCGCATTGCTCTGATACTTAAAGGCCAATTCTCATTTATACCAGCTCCTGTAGAGTACATCCTGTACAGTACAGTCCAGTACAGTAGGTCTATCTGTGCATGCAGGCCCAGGGGTACATACTGTATGCGGGGACAGGAGACATGGACATGGTACCTGTCAGTAAATATGAGTGTGCAGCATGCAGGCCCAGGTGTACATACTGTATGCGAGGACAGGGGACATGAACATGGTACCTGTCAGTAAATATGAGTGTGCAGCATGCAGGGCTGATGCTCGGTTGCAGCTCAGGTGTTAAGAAAGCTGCAGCAGAACTGATGATGTTTCAGGTTGGACTGGTTGAGCTTGACATCAATCTCCCTCAGGCAGCAGCACTACCGTTAGGCTGGCTGAAACAGGCGGACATTCTAGAACACAGGTCTGGGTAAATTCAGGGCCGTGGACTTGGGGCCGAGCGAGAGGTAATAGCTGGGAGCAGGTAGAGAGAGAGAGGGGGAGAGAGACAGCTCTGATTTAGTGCAGGGCTCTCAGTATCTTCTGACGGCTTCAGTATGCCTTTGCTTAATGTGCGCGATTCTTCAGGGAGCTGCATGTGAGGGAAAGAGCAACAGATGACTCCACACTGGAAACATGAAGCTTTATCAGGGCCCCTACCCTCAGCCTCCCTTCACAAAGAATGCCTTTGAGCCCAGATTGCGGTAACCTTTACCAGCCTACTAGACTACCTGATTCCAAATGAGAAAGAGAAGAGAGAGAGAGAAAGAGTGAAGAGAAGAGAGAAAGAGAGAGAGTATTTGCTGTACTGTTCTACAGGTGCCATCTGAAAGTTACAGTACTTTTATTGAAAGCTTGATTACATTTGGCAAAGTCCCATGACGGAGGTGGTGACAAGTGCTGCAGGGGAAAAACTGGACTGTTTAGATCTCAGTGCTTTCATTACTGCTTATTTCACTCTTTATTGCATCTCTGTAACAAAGCAAATAAGCAGAAATTTATATTGTGAACGAAAAAAGTGACTGAAAGATTAACGGAAAGGTATGAATTAATGAACCTGGGACTGTCACTGCACGGGCACAGGACTTTAACGTGGGGTTTAGATCTGGCATAGCCAAGAGCCGCATATATTTCTGCGGGATGGCAGCTCACCCTCTCAAGGTAACCACGGCTACAGGCCAGATGGTGTTTGGATGCAGTCCCGTAATGTGATGCCATTGGATTTCTCTTTTATAGTGACTGGTGTTAACATGAAGAGCCTAGGCATCATGGCCGGCCCTGATTAATATAGCTGGTGGGGGGGTCGCACTGTGCCAGGCAGCTTGATGCCTACCGTGTTTGTAAAGTGTCTCTCTGGGCTATCTTTAGGTCCAGCGGTCCCCCCGTCACAAGAGCTGAGAGGTGAGATTTGAGAGTGACGGGATTGAAGAGTGGAGAGGCGCCAGTGAAGTTCATAAAGAAGCAAAAATAGCAGAACCTACCGGGACGAGCCTGCAAGAAGCACAGCCGGCAAGATGATGACGATGATGATGATGATGATGGCAACGATGGTGACGTGTGGATCCCTACTATTGCTCGGGCTGATGTCTGCACAGGCCTCGTCCAGTGGACTACCGCGGACCAGTGGCTCTTCATCATCATCCTCCTCTTCGCCCTCCTCTTCCTCTCCCCGTATGAAGCTGTCCTATAAAGGTAAGGATCTGTGTTACTAATTTACTATTTTCAACCCGTGAGCCAGTTTCTAAGTGTTAGAGCAGATGATGCCTGACATCAATGCTGGTCTTGGTAAAGACAGCTGATAGATATGTGTCTGGTGCAGTCCAGTAGAGGTTTTCCCCAAAGCCTCTCCTTCCCTTTAGCACGGGCATGTCTTTTTGTGGAGCAATGAACCAACCGGCTCAATTAACAAGTATGTCTGTGTAGTTTTTATAGTCAAAAGATGAATGAGACTATCAAGACTTGGGTTGTGCGGAGATTAAATGTGCACTATGCAGGATTTTTACCTAGAAAATATATTATAAATTGGTTGACATGAAAGAAAGTTCTGTAAGCTTATGAAATATTTCCCATGCTCCATGCCATGTTTTTACATTTGAATCTAAGTGAAATACTATAAATTTTTAAAGGGATAGTTCACCCATTTAAAAAAAAATTTATATTGTTTTATCAATTTATTGTCTCACCCCCAAAATAGTATGTTAAGCTATCCTGGTCTCGCCGTTGTAGCTAAATTATTGTAAATTCTGAATTGGAGCAATGCTAACAATTAGCATTTTTCGTTTCCAACAATGACACTTGTAAAGCTGTTGTTAAACCTTATTTGAGTGGATTTCAGCGGTTAATTTACAGCAAGTTAGCCTGAGGGCAATTATATCCAATGGCAAGATGGTAATTGTTAGCATTGCTCCAATTCAAGATTTACAACAATTTAGCTACAATGGTGAGACCAGGACAGCTTAACATACTGTTTCGGGGGTAAGTAAAACAATATAAAAATTTTCAAAATCTCTTTAAGGTACATATTATGTATATTTTAAGGGTCTTGTCTATTTTACATTTCTTGTCGTGTTGAGCCAAAATTCACCAGAGCAGACTCCTTCGTTTTATTCATGGTCTTGGTTTATGGTGCACAGATAATGTCATATGGTCTCAGATCAGATGATAACATGTTGAATAGCATCTTCAGTTCCAGCCTGTCTGCAGTGTTTAGGGTTTTCAGGGCTTGCTTGTGCTCAGGGCAAAGGCAAACCACCGTGCTCCAGTATTCATCAGGGTGAGGTGCTAATTCTGTCCAGAGGGAATGGGGACTTCATGTTCTTAAATAAGATCAATTATTCATCTGAAATGAAAACCCACTGAAGTGTGCAAATCATTTAAAAATGGAGGTCCGGGCAGCTCTGAGACCTGTCTCTGTTTTGCAAATACAGCTGAAGCCAGTGCATTTATTCAACAAGCTATGATGCATTTGTAGTTTGGCGCTGGAAACGTTGCAGCGTTAAGAGTCACACTCTGAGGAGCAGTGCATCCTCATATATCCAGTGAGGAGTGTTTTGTGTCTGTTTGTAGTAGCTTCGCAGGTTGAACCATGCCCAGCTCTATTCGAGCATCTTCCTATTTATTATCAACCTCACAACCCACCACCCTTTAGTGCAGTGTTTTTCCAACCGGTGAGCCATCTGACCTTACCAGGTGTGCCGTGGAAATTTCATTACGTGTGTGATATTTTGTAACGTTTTAGTGGTCAATCAATGGGATAGTGGTCTGCTGTGGAATTATTTGATTATAAATATATGTGCCTTTGCAGAATAAAGGTTCTGATAAAATAAAGATAAAGATTCTGGGACCTGGTGAATTGTCCTAATGATTGAAGCCATACACCCACTTCCCAGTCGCCCGTTCAGCGTGGCGATAAAGGCTTTGATTGGAACAGCTGTTGCCCCAAAGAGCCCCAGGAGTCCCCAGTCTCCTAGGCAACTGTGGAAGGCAGCCATAGTACCACAGAGAGAGCTGGGATTAGAGGAATTGTTGGGGGGGGGGGCTCTCCATGTGAGCACAACCCAGCACCCCTCTGCTCAGAGAAGGAAAATGGGTTTGGATGGTCAATCATTGGGGATCATGGCCTTGAATTTGACTTTTAATAGACCACCTCACAATGGCTAACTCTCCAAATACCCACCCCCCTACACACACCATTGCTCCTGTAGCTGAAAAACCAAGGTCATGCAGAAGTGATGTAAGTAGCCCAGGGATATTCCAGCTAAAAGAAATAAAATGAAACCGATCCAAGGAGGAGAGAAGCTTCCAGAACCGTGGGAGAATGAGTAGAGCAGTACCACACAGGAAGCGGCCTCACTGAAAGCTAAAGTTTGTTGATAATGGCATTACGTGCTACACTCCTCTGGGACAGAATTACGTCTTTCAGGGAAATCTCGACCGGCACAAACCGTAAAAGGCACCGGCATGCTCTGACCAGCTGCGTCATATTTTTATTCAGAACAGCGAGCCCGAGACGTTGGGTCTGCTGACGTGCTTGTGAGCTAAAGCGGCATCACCGCGGGCTCGAGCCGTCTGAAGCTCATACAAAGGCTGTGTTGTAAAGAAATGTGAATTGTTGTCGTGTGGGGATGGTGCATCTCCTCTGACATCACGGTCAGTGATTTGTGGGGGGCACTGGGGGAGACTCTCTGGGGGAGGCGTCACTCACTGAGGTAATGCAGCATTCTGAGGCCTTGGCTCCATGCCCTTACAATGTTTCAGCCCTCTATTTTAGTCCTGAGGTGTCACTGCAGTGCTGAGTTATGATCCTGCTACTTACACTTCTGAAGGTGCTGGTGCACTGTGCTGAATGCATGTGTGTCTGGGTAAAATAGTCACATGTGCATGTTAGAATGTGAATACCTGTGTGTTGGAAAGAGCACAAGATTTGAGTGTGTTTAAGCATGATGTAGGATGTGTGTCAGTTTAAGCGTGTGTGTGTTATGAGAGTGTGTGTTCTGTGTCTGAGTGTGTGTTTGTGTGTCTGTGTTCGTGTGTGTTCCTGTGTGTGACTGACAGTGTGCGTGTTTGTGTATTCCGCTGTGTGTAACTGCTCTTTGTCTCTGCAGAGCTGCAGGCGTTCCACGGTGTGCGGCGCTTTGAGTTGGAGCGTTCCTGCTGCTTCAGCACTCTCCTGCTGGACGAGGAGAGAGGAAGACTGTTTGTGGGGGCCAGGAACTTCCTGCTGTCCCTCAGCCTGGACAACATCGCCAAGCAGGAGCACAAGGTCAGACTTTGCATTAATAATCAATCAGTTCACCAATGTACCAATCTGTCAGTCAGTCTGCTTGGCAAGCAAATGTCTGTTGTTCTTTCTTTATATTTATGTTGGTCCGTCTGACCATATATGAATTTTGAATACTGGAAATCCATGTGGTCCATACTAAGAGAGAGTGAATATGCTAAAAGGAGTGAGTATTCTGTACATGCTGAAGGCAGTAAGTATGGTGTAAGTACTGCAGAGAGACAGTATGGTGTATAAACTCCAGGGAATCAGTATGGTGCATACACATCACTGTGCAGGTCATGTGTAATGGACCAGCGATGACAGATTGATGGATCCCAGTATTATCTCTGAATAGGAGAGATTGGGGTTCAGAGGTCAATGCACAGTGCTGGAGTCCTAGCAGAAGGGATCAGTTCATCTTTGATTAACTGTCATCAACACCCCCCCCCATTCGTCCTCCCTTGCAGTTGAACCCCCTAACCTTTGATCCTCTCCGCACTCCACTGCCTCCCCTCTGACAGATGTGATATCTGCCCTCAGCCCTCTATCCATCAGGTGCTGCAGCCAATGCCTGCTGTTCCCACAGAGTATTCGCAACTGTGATTTACGGTGTAATTTGAAGGTTTAGTTACACAATTACAGGGCTATTGTAGCCTCTTCTCCCAGTTATTTTTTCGACTTCTGGACTATGGCCTGCGGAAGCAAGACAGACCAGCATGAATAGTAGGCTACTGTCATTTTTGACAGGAATAAAATATCCTCTTTATATATTATGGCGTAGGAGGTTTTTAGACGTCGAGCCTCCAATTGGAGCCATCCAGATTAGTAAAGCGACTGCTGTCTATTGCCTCCTGAGGGAAAAAAATGAGTATAACAGGATGCTGTGTAAAAGGAAACCAACAGATAACTTTCAGAAAGCAGATGTGATCCCTATACCAGGCAATACTTCTCTCCTAAGGGATGTGCTCTGTCATCTCTCCCCGCTGCCCTCCCCTGAGACATTCACACCTTCCAGGCAGCAAGTAGCAGCGGTACTTCCCCTCACATTTCACATGGCTAAAGAATTTCTCCAGCATTTCTGGGCAAGCGCAGTGCATTGGTTCTGGGCGAATGTGGGTCACTGTGGGGCGAGAGGGGTAAATTGAGGGTGTCGCTAGGTTTTGTGGGCTGTACTGGGGCACGCAGGGGAAGGGTCTTGCGGGGGTTACCCTGTGATTTGACATTCCTTTTCTAATGGGAGGAGGCTGGGTAGGCCCGGAGGGCTGAGGTTTACAGGCCTCTACCTGATGGGATATTCCTGAGCAGTCCAAGGCCCTCGGGCCTCCACTCTCTCTACTGCACCTTAGACTATGGTCTTTCCGGCTTGCTGTGACCCTGACGATAAAGTCTTTCCCACAGCACTACCCCAGACCCAAGCTGTCCCAATACCTAACCCAGACCCAAGCTGTCCCAATACCTAACCCAGACCCAAGCTGTCCCAATACCTAACCCAGACCCAAGCTGTCCCAATACCTAAACTCAACCCAGGCTGCTCTGACTCTTACCCCAAATATAAGCCCTCTCAGTCTATTACCCAGACCTTTAAATCTCTGATACTGTCCTGAATGGCTAGGATGTCTATAAGAAAGCACACATTATGACTTACACAGCCACCCCATTTTTTATATAATTAACAGATGGCCCACCATTGGGGATTATTGTGTCTGATCCTGTTACAATACATGCAGAACTTTACTTGCAAACCAGTTGTAGGGTCCTGAAAGAGGAGAGAGAGGTGCTAGCCCAGGGCCTTGTGCTGCAGCTCAGTGTGGAATGCTCATGTCTGTCACAGCTTGTTTGCTTAACTATGACAAATCTACTTCCTGCACTGTGCTGTTAGTTTGTTTTAGTTCACTTTAATTGGATTTATGACATACGTAAATTTTGACGGATGACTTTTTGAAAGTCCTGTTTAAAAAAAAAAAAAAAGATTGTTTTTTGCTTGTGGTCGGGTTTGTGGTCGTGGTTATGTTTTTATGATTTTATGATTTTATGATTTTATGATTCCTGCTGCCTCACACTTGGGGTTCTCAGAAATGTCCCTGCGGGGACAGGCAGGCAAGCAGGGTCACAACCCCAGACATACCTCTGTCCCCATCTTCCTCCTGACCTCTGACCCCTGTCCTGTCTGACCTCTCTTTCAGATATACTGGCCGGCCCCTGTGGACTGGAGGGAGGAGTGTAACTGGGCGGGGAAAGACATCAACGTGAGTGCCTCCTCGTGCTTGTACATGTAGGCCTGGTTTGTTTGACCAGTGTCTCGCCTTTTCAGTCTATTGTCCTGCTTTACACTGAAAAGCTCCTTGGAAGGGCTGGGGGCTCCAGCGTCGCCTGGAGTGATTTGGGGCGGGGCGGGGCAGGGCGGGGCCTGCTCAATGAGAAGATTCTGCTCGTTGTTCTCCCCGCTCTCCCGCTTGACCCCGTCTCGGAGACACAGACTGGCGCGTGGAAACGACGCTTCCTCCCTCTTCCCCTCATTTAGAGTGCAGCTGGCCTCAGTTGGGACAGAAGCTGGTCGATTCTCTGCCGTTTTGGTTCCTCTCTGACCCACCCAGTCTGCTCTGGGGCCAAGGAGACCACCCACGTACATGTGGGACGATTAGCCCCCACTCCCAGGTAGCCCTGAGGGTGGCAGGTCCATGCTGTGTGCGTGTCTGTGTTTGTGTTTGGTGGGGAGAGGGGACCGGGGGACAGGGGATTGGCCCCGGAGACTAGCCACACAAATACCTAACCCTCATCAGCCTGATTATACAGCTGGAGCAGGGAGACAACAGCCTCCATTCATACTACAGCCCTGGCTCCTGTTACACCTGAGAAGGGGTGTCAGCTGTTTGTGTGTGTGTGTGTGTGTGTGAGAGAGAGAGAGAGAGAGAGAGAGAGAGAGAGTGTGTGTGTTTGTGTGTGTGTATGTCTTTCTATGCATATATGTTGTTGTGTGCCTATGTTGTTGTGTTTTTGTGTTTCCGCTCCCCCACTCCCCAGCCAAATTGAGTGTTTAATAATAAATAATTGAGCGATCAACCAAAATGCTAGCGCACAGAGGAGAAGCCCTGCTGTGGGCAGGGAGAAGGCCTGCTGCTTAACTCCTCCTCCTTCATTATCACAGGATGGGCCAGTCGACTGCCTGTGGCTTACATGCAATCGAAGCCTGTGGCTCAAATGTAGTCAAAGTCTGTGGCTCAAATGTAGTCAAAGTCTGTGGCTCACTTATCTGGATGCCGAGTGTGCATAGTTTTTTCCTGCCGTCGGGCCCTGGGGTTTTCCTTGGCGCTCATCCTTGGCATTTCTGTAAGATTAAACCACACAAAAGCAGTTGTGGCGGGTCTTCTGTGTCTGAATAAATTGCTGGGGATAAAGTGCAGCTGCTCAGCGGCTCTTTGCGGCTCTTTCGCCATGTGTGGTGAAAGCTGTCATTTACACGGTTTTTGCTCGTGACGCAAGTCCACTCTTGTGCAAAGAGGCTTGCGTTAGCACGAAGAGGGCCTGAATGAGGCCAGCTTACCCAATCAAAGAGCAGCCACTCCCTTACGTGAAAAAGCTAATCAGAATTATTCCAGGTCAGGGAGGGGCCGTGTGAGGGAGTGAAGAGAGCGATGAGACTCGGGACAGTGGGCAATGCTCCATGTCCATCCAAGGGCTCATTTCCTGTTTCCCATCCCAGGCACAGCTGGCATTCCATTTCTCTCACCCCCTCCAGCATGGTCTCCCAGGACCTTCAGCCAATCACGGGAGAAGTGAGGGTTTTCTATCAACACCTGCTTGGAGGCCTATGATTGGTCCCAGAATGCATTGCCATTCCATGCTACACACAGGAGAGGAGAAGGGCGAGCAGACTCTCTGTAATCGAGGGTGTTGGCCCTCTTGCCGAAGCTGGGCTTGGTTGGGAGAGGCAGCTTGCTGCAACATGCCATAGCTTTCTCACCCTCCCGAATGTCAGGGTGGAACGGATGCTTGACGCTGGGATGGGGCTTGCCCTACCAGGACAGATACGCCTGCCTTTTGCGTGTTCAGGTTTGAGTGGGTGGGTTCGTACGTGTGTGTGCGCGTCCAGAAACTGTGTGTCAGGTTCTGCCTAGCACTGCTTTGTGTCCATTGTATTTATACATTTTGCTTAGAAATGTTGTTATACAAAATAAAGATTGACTGATTGTGCCCCCCCCCCAGTGACTGACCCTCCCACACACCCTCCCAGGGTCACAAGTTCTCCATTGTCCCACTCAAGGGAGAACACATGGTGGACAGGGCCAGCAGCTGACCCGTTTCATGCGGCCCAACCTCTTCCTGCACCACCCCTCTCTGTGATATACATCCCCTATTATGGATCTACATACTACAGAGGCGTGGGACACAGTTCCTCCCCACATTCCCTGACCTAACAGATAAATCCCACGGTGGCCACACTTGTTGTGAAAGAGGTGTCAGAAATGGGGGTAGGCTCTAGGAGTCCCACTCATTTAAAAAATAAACTAAACTACAAGGTAATCTTCAAAGAAACCGTTTTGTAAGCATACAATAGTTAACCAGCTTTGGGACTTTCGAATACATTCGAAAACAAGAAGATCGTTGATGCAAGCTCAAGTCAAAAACACACTTAGGGCCTGATTTACAGTGCTTCAGTGTGTGGAAACACATAAAACTTTTAGCACACATAAAACTAGTAACACAACCAATGATTGGTGCAAAACATACCATGACTATGTTATTGATTTTGCGTGTGCTAAAAGGTTTTGCACATGCTAAAGGTCTTAGTAAATCAGGCCTTTAATTATACGGTGCTCAAACTCAATGAAACTCAAAACACTGAGTGGAGTTATAGTAAAAAAATCATTTAAAAAGCAGCACATGCAAAAGTGACAAATTATATGTTCATTTACATAAAAAACAGAAACATGCATCACAGCAGAAAAAACAAAAATTCCGCAAGGTCTAGAAAGTGCTAGACAGGCATTCAAAGAGCAACACCATACATTTCAATCTATTCTAATTAGGCTGATAAAATACAGGTGACAAGCTCACGTTGACTGAAACAAT
This sequence comes from Ilyophis sp. 1 JC-2022, assembly GCA_022702515.1. Classification (NCBI taxonomy): domain Eukaryota; kingdom Metazoa; phylum Chordata; class Actinopteri; order Anguilliformes; family Synaphobranchidae; genus Ilyophis; species Ilyophis sp. 1 JC-2022. Next base: position 48,384,921 of record CM040402.1, read on the forward strand.
TAAGTGATCAATTAAGTAGTCACATGACTTGACTGAACTAGTGTGCTTAAACATAATTGTAATTTTTGCAGAAAGAACCAAAATACTGCTGGCACAGGTCAAAGCAATATTAATTAAAGGGTATCGTATAAGCCTCAACTAATGAAAACGTGTAACAGTAAAAAGGCCTACAATTTATCTAACCCAGTTAGACTATAATAAGTAGTCAAATTTGCTATTTAAGTGCAAGGCTTTGGCAGACCTCTAGATAAGTTATGTAGCTTTGTATTCTGCACCTACTCTGGTGGCCACAAAGGCATGCTTCTTTTTCGCTGGATAAATATGTCCCTGGATATTTATCATATTTGTTGTTTTGTCAATGTTCCTTTTGTTATTGCTCCAAGCTTTTCACTTTCTGATTCTAAAGTTTAATTTATGTTTGATTGATAAGCCAATCAGCACATGTGTGTTCTTTTTACTCTAGGGTAGGTGAGTTCTTTTTACTCTAGGGTGTGAAATTCTTGTTCTAGGGTAGGTGTGCCCTTATCACTGTTGTCTGAATGCAAGATATTGGTATGTCTACACCTTGTTTGCATTCCAAATCACTCTTTGTGTGCACGAGTATGTATTTATGTACATACTGTATCTATATGTATGTGCATGTATGTGTGTGTCTTTGGAAAAAGTTCATAGCTAGGTAACTGGTTTATGTTGGTTTTGACTGTGTGCTGACAGGGTGTGTGAGAACTCCAGGCTACATTATGTGTGGTGGGAAGATCTACCTACCATTCTGGTCAGCTGACTGTGAGGTCCCCTGCGGCACCTGAAAGAGATTTGCTTAACAACCTCCGCCCCCCCACCCCGCCCCCCAAACACACACACACACACACACACACACACACACACACACAGGCCCTTCTCTGTGCTCAGTGAAGTGACCTCTCTCCTGACCTTAATTATGGCGCAGTGTGTCTCTCTGTGGGACGGCCCGGGCCACCACGGGAAGGGTCTTTAATGGGATTGTTCTGCAGGGTTGGGCTGTGGGACAGAGCCCGCCCTTCTCTCTCATTTATAATACACGGTCCCATTTGTCTTCTTTTAGCCGCCAGCAAGTTTAGCTTTCTTTTATCATCCACAAGTGTTGTATTTTTTGTAGGAAATTTATGGGGTGATTTTTGAAAACTGCTTTAAAGAAAACACTGTTGCTTTTTTAATTCTTGTAAGTGCTAAAATATGATGCAATAAGATTTTTAAATAATAAACTTAAAAGCACTAATCTAATGTTTTTTGTCAACATGGAAAAGAGCTGAAGGGGGAATGACTTGTTTTTCTCTTTAATTTTTTGAATTTTGTTATGGAAAAATAAGAGGTGTATCTAATTAAGACCTCTTTGAATTTTTGGGATCTAGAGTGGCAGAGATCAAGACTGTTTTGGCTTTTGATTATAGAGGATCCACAGCAAAGCAGGATCTGAAACTAGAGCGTAATGTTGGTGGCCAAATGTGTGGAAAATTTGGCCCGGAGACACGTTATCTGACACAGCATAGCAGTGTGAATGGAGCCGCTCTAGCTTCTGGTCAGGCTGGCTTCTTTCCGGCGCCCTGTAACCCAATGGACTTGATGCTGTGCGAAAAGGACAAAGGATCTCTTTGTCAACCGGCGCGATGAATGTAGCCATTCTGACCTTTTTTGTGTGCTTTTCACAGAAATTGTGAAATTACAGTGTTCATTTTGAATGAAAGGAGTGTCATTACCCAGGGGCCTGAGTCACAGCAGTGCCTGATCTGAGGGACGGATACCACAATCCCCTCCTATGAATCCGTCCGGGAGCCAGGTCCTGGGATGGCTGCCTGCATGTGCTCACTCCACGGGCATCCATTTAATGGGGGACTGCTAGAGTCAGAGGTGAACTCTCCATTGTGGCCCGTGGAATCAGAGACACAAAAGCCGTGATCAGTGACGCACGGCCTGGCAGAGACCCCTTTTTACAAGCCCCCCCGTTATTTATTATTTCGCCAGTTCTTTTGTGGAGCGCCGCACATGAAAGCGGTCCTGGTCTGACTGCAGCTCCGAGCTGCTTAACCCTCAGCTGGCCCTTCACTAATTGAAAGTTAGAATACCACAGGAGCCCGGGTGGGAGGGAGCTGGTTGGGGGAGGTGTGGGTCCCCCCCCCCTAAACAAACATGGCCCCTGCTCTGTTTGTCAACAGCTTAATTGGCGCGTATATGAATCCCCCATTAGCTTTCAAAGCGCCGCTTACTGAAGGAGGACTTTTGTTCGCGGCCGGGGCCGTGTGTGTCTGGATTAATGACGTGGAACGGGAAGTGGCGGGACAGGCGTGTCTGGATGCTGTTCCCCGTCACCCTGAGGAGAGCTCCGTAGGGGTTGGGGAGGGGTTGGCCCGAGATGCGGAGCCCACAAAAGTGCGACCCCCCTCCCAACACCGCTCAAATTCATGAGCCGCAGTGCCAGTAGTGCTTACATTAATGAGCCAAATGAATGATGACTCTTTTATTATGATTGCTGAGATGGATTCTGTAGGGAGCCTTTAAGTGGTTGGCCGTGATGGCGGGCCCAGCAACAGATGGACGGAGGAACACATTTTTTGATTTACTTCAGGCCCCAAGTCTGGCTGAGGTCCATAAATTACAGGAAGTGGACAGACGTACAGAGAGAGAAGCCTTCACGTGGACATAATATAGCAGCCACAAATATGTGGATGATCCCTGTCCCCATTCTCTTGCCTGGAAGCCAGGCCCCCCCAGGGCCTACGGCCAGTGAAACCTGATCAGGGCTGGACAGATGTTTGCCACTCAGTAGCCAGTTTCTGTAGTAATTCCAGACGGTGTAGCAAATTATCTGCTTTAATGGAGATGGGGTAGGGTGAGAGAGAAGGATGGGCATACCTCTCCAGATAATTACAGTATAGGAGTCAGGAGCAGCTGTTGGTGAAGGGGGTGGGGGGATTGGGGGGGGGGGGGTACCAGCTGTCCTCTACCCTCCCGTACAGAAGTACATAAGGTGGCAGAGTGGCGTGGGAGGTGACCACTGCGGCTCCTGATTCGGTCATTCATGCGTGCGGCTCTTTCATGTGCTGTTGAGTTCAGCCGTTAACTTTAATGTTATTGAGCCCCGGACCCCCACTCTTGTAGAACAATGTTGTGGCTGTGAGTCAAAGGCCATTTACTGCAGGATGTGACGGCAGGTTGTTTTGTTAGCCGTCCCATCTCCGGGAAATACTACGCTCTCCGTCGTGCAGCGATTGTGAAACTCTTACGGCAGTGCGCAGACCACACCAACGGTTAAGGTCACTCTGTGGGCTGGTATTATGTCTAACATCATCCAGCCATTTACAATAAAAACATTTGGAGATATTCAGCCTAAGAATGCCTATAAACTCAAAGCAATTCAGACTGGGGGCAGATGGAGGCAGTGTGTATTTTTCTCATAAATAAGGCATTTCCCATAAATAAGGCACTTGAATATACAGAGTCGTCATATGTGCGCACAGACCTTACCCTCACATATGCTGCTGGTGATCTTTGCCGTGCTTGTGTTTTGCAGAATGACTGTGTCAACTATGTGAAGGTCCTCCACCACTATAACCGCACCCACCTGTATGCCTGTGGAACAGGAGCCTTCCACCCCACCTGTGCCTTTGTAGAGGTGGGGCAGAAGATGGAGGTGAGTGCCCAATCTTTCTGTGATTGTTTCCTACGTGCCGTACAGTGCATCACATTACACGAGGGGCTTTGCAGACACCTGGATCTCTAATCAATTTCTACAGTAAACCTGAGAATTTATGGTTAGGCACCGCACATCCCATAAATAAGAGGTAAAAAGTAATGCAGTATCCGAATATGGGTATCACACATGGGCCTGTGGTCTAGTGTCCAGACTTCAAATCCCTGACCACTGCACCTATGCCCTGTGGCTTTTCCATTCTCTGTATTTTATCTACTCCTGTATCCCTCCTGCATCATCTTAAGACCCCTGTGTGCAGTGCTAAACGTGCAGTGCTAAACGTGCAGTGCTAAACGTGTAGCTCTGTACCATTTATCTGTTGCATTTCCATTTGCGTTTAGGTCATTTATAATGTACTATATGTTCTCCTGCCAAACACCAGCTGTGCCACTTGCTTTAACTTTATAGCAACCCCCCCCCCCCCCCCCCCCGCCCATCTTACCAAAGCTCAACCCCACTTTTATTCTTCTGCACATGCCCAGGATCATGTGTTCCGCATTGACCCCTCGCAAGTGGAGGATGGGAAAGGAAAGAGCCCCTATGATCCTCGCCATCCATCAGCCTCTGTCCTGATTGGTAAGACCAGCCCATCAATCTTCAATCTATTTCTCTCTCCCTCCTCTCTCTCTCTCACTCTCTCTTTCTCCCTCCTCTTTCTCTCTCTCTCTCTCTCTCTCTCACTCTCCCTCCTCTCTCTCTCTCTCTCTCCCTCTCTCTCTTTCACCCTCCCCTCTCACTCTCCCGACTCCCCCTCTCTCTCTCTCTCTCTCTCTCTCTCTCACACGCTCCTGCTCTACTCTTCATCTGCACCAGAGCTGTCCAATGCTGAGCATGTCACTGTTTCCCAGGTGATGAACTGTATGCGGGCGTGGCCACGGACCTGATGGGTCGAGACTTCACCATCTTCCGCAGCCTGGGCCCCCGCACCTCCATCCGCACTGAGCAGCACGACTCCCGTTGGCTCAATGGTGAGAGGACCGCCCCAGACAGGGCGGTGCACAGGGTTAAGGGGTGGAGTCAGATGTGTAACTATAAGCCTTGCTAACTTGAGTAATTAGTGTCTTTGTACTTTATAAAGTGTCAATTAGATTAGACCAGTCCCTACATAATGATATCTTTTTCATAGTGCCTTTTACAAATTCATAATGATCAGTTCAGAAATGTTTTGCAGTAAATAATCATAGTTTATTTATTAGCTGTAAAATTGATTCTCATTGTGAGCGCTAGATCTGCTTGGACTATTTACTCTTTTGGACTGTTTGCCTTTCTTTGTTATTTCACAGCAGTGTGTGTTTGTGTGAGTGTGTGTGTGTGTGTGTGTTTGTGTGAGTGAGTGTGTATGTATTTCTATCATTCTATAACCTTCTTGCCGTATGTGTTTGTGTGTATCACAGAGCCTAAGTTTGTGAATGCCTTCTGGGTGCCAGAGAGTGAGAACCCTGATGATGATAAGGTCTTCTTCTTCTTCCGTGAGACTGCTGTGGAGGCCCAGGGCCTGGGCAAGGCCACCTATTCTCGGATTGGCCAGCTCTGCAGGGTGAGCAGCCAATCACAATTCAGCATGTCACTTTGATGCCTTTACCACAGTTAAATACAGGTATATGACAAATATATTATAAACCCAAAACGAGGAAGAATGTAGACTGAAATGTAAATTAAAGCCAAGGTGGAATGTGCAATATATAGATATGGATGTATCCTGCTTTTCAGAATGACATGGGTGGTCAGCGGAGTTTGGTCAACAAGTGGACAACGTTCCTCAAGACCAGACTCATCTGTTCTGTGCCAGGCAGTGATGGCAGTGACACATATTTTGATGAACTTCGTAAGCACTGGGCACAGCACTGGACACAACACTGGGCACAGCACTGGGCACAACACTGGACACAACACTGGGCACGGCACTGGGCACAACACTGGGCATGGCACTGGGCACAACACTGGGCACAGCACTGGGCACAACACTGGGCACAACAATGACATCAGAAATCCCAGTACCTCTGGCTGTCTGCATGATGGGACACGACATGCTCTGTTATTCTTTCAACTGAACTCTGACCTGTGACCTGTGACACTTCTTCCTCTCAGGGGATGTGTTCCTGTTGCAGACCAGGGACAGGAAGAACCCACTGGTCTACACTGTCTTCTCTACATCCAGGTTAGAGGCCAAAGACTGCATTTCACATTTATTCAGTATTCAGGGGAGAGACAGAACTCTGGACTCTGGTTCGATTATTGATGGTTGCCAAAGACCATCCCTGTGTGTGTGTGTGTGTGTGTGTGTGTATGTGTGTGTATGATAATGTTGTTGTATGTTTGTGTGTGTGTGTGTCTGAATGTGCATATTTTTATATCAACCAGTGGAATTGACTCTGTGGCTCTGCCTCCTGCCTCTCTACAGCAGTGTATTCAAAGGCTCGGCCGTCTGTCTGTACACCATGAGCGATATTCGGAGGGCGTTCCTGGGGCCCTTCGCACACAAAGAGGGGCCCAACTACCAGTGGGTCCCCTTCCAGGGAAAAGTGCCCTATCCCCGGCCAGGCATGGTGGGTACTGTAGTCTGTAGTCTGCGGGCTCAGATACACCATAGTCATACCCTGTCACCATTCTCATAGCAGCTCATCTCACCCTGTGCCTGTATGCATTCTCCCTGCAGTGCCCAAGCAAAACCTTTGGCAGTTTTGAATCCACCAAGGGTTTCCCAGACGACGTGATCCAATTTGCGCGGCACCACCCGCTCATGTTTAATCCTGTGTATCCGCTGAATCGCCGCCCCGTGTTTCTGCGCAAGAATGTGGACTACAGCTTCACCCAGATCGCTGTGGACCGGGTGGGCGCGGCCGACGGGCAGTATGATGTCATGTTCATTGGAACAGGTATTCCTCTCCGACCTGTAGGTCCCATGTTGACAGCTATTATCTGTTAATGTGTTTGTGTACAAAAGGAAACATTACATAGAGTGTGGAGTTTTTTATTTCTGTATTTGTATCTTTATCTACCTGACTGATTCCATGTACGTATATGGTCATTTCATATAGAAGCACATGTGTTGTTAGTGAGTGTAGGATCTAATTGTGTGGTACATTATCTGCAGATGCGGGGACAGTCTTGAAAGTGATCTCTGTGCCCAAGGAGAGCTGGAACAACATGGAGGAACTTTTACTGGAAGAACTGCAAGTGTTCAAGGTTAGAAAACGGTATTTCTGTGCGCGTTTGTGTGTGCACACATGTGTGTGTGTGTACTCACCTGCACCTTTTATTTTTTTCGCCACCACAGGACTCCTCTACAATCATCAACATGCAGATCTCCTCAAAGCGGGTAACTACCTCTGTCTACATTCGATAGAAATGGGGCTAGTTACAGCGAGAGAGAAGGTTTCAGTAATAGCATATGGTGTCCAAATAGTGAGTGTATTAGAGATACATTTTAAAATGAGAACTGAACACTGTGTTTAGAAAGAATGATCCAGCAAAAATGTGCGGAGGCAAATCGCACACAAAGAAGTGCTCTCTAGTATCACTCAGCATATTGCACAGGGTCATGTTAAAGTGTCCACTGAGCGCAAATCTCACTCTACTTCAGCAGGATAAAGTTCTCCCTCATTCCGTTTCTATAGCAACAGCTGTACGTGGGCACGGACACGGGGCTGGCCCAGGTACCCCTGCACCGCTGCAGCATGTACGGCAAGGCCTGCGCCGAATGCTGCCTGGCCCGGGACCCCTACTGCGCCTGGGACGGGACGTCCTGCACCCGCTACCTGCCCAACACCAAGCGGTACACAGCTCATTCCCGTCTTCAGACCGCAGGGTCTAGCAGCAGCACAGATGACTGAAATCAGGGCATTGCTTAATTTTAGACATGCATTAACTGTATCCGAATTATCACACTTGCCTACTATTGAGTATGCCAGTTGAGTATAGTTTTTTTAAAAGCTGTTAAGTATGCAACAATTCTGAATATGGAGTGTTCTTAATATCCCCGGATTATATACTTATTTCTGGGTTTTCGCTGATGCATGTCACTGAACAATATGCAGCAAGTAGTGTACAGCATGCTAGTACACAGTACACAGGACGCAGTAGATAGGGCTCTGATTCGGACACAGCCTTACAACCACAATGTTGTGGGTTTGAAACGGTTTGATTCCCTGGTGAGGCACTGCTTTTGTAAGCAAGGAACTTAACCTGAAAAGTGACTGTCCAGCTGTATGAATGGATTGTTTGTAAAACTGATCTATGGTGTGATGCTCTGGATAAGAGCATCTGCTAAACGTCAGAAATATGTTCTGTCACACAGGCGTTTCCGTCGCCAGGATGTGAGGAACGGGGACCCCAACACGCTCTGCTCTGGAGGTGAGGGCTCAAACTGTGTTTTAACTGCAGTGTGTCTTCTCCCGCTGCTAACTCCCAGCACCAGTCTAATTTTGATATAGTACAGCACTGAACCCTGTGTGCCTTGTGTCCCTGACCACAAAGCCCTGCTCCGACACGCACAATGAATAGCGCAAATGAATAAAGGCAGGAAATAGGGTCACACGGTGACGCCATACGTTCTGTGAGGACATTTCAAAACATTGTGCAATGGGGATTGCTTAAGTTAAGTGGGGCTGAACTCACTGGCAGCACTTATTCTTATAGTCACACACAGACTACAGAACATAAACATGTTGTTCTTTCATCAGTAATCTCCAGTCAGAAGTTCAGAACTGAGGCTAGCTGCCGCTCTGACTGAGGTGTACATAACATGATCTGAGTGGCTGTGATTGTATTAAACCATCGGAAGTGCTATGGCAATTGTGTGATATAGATCATGTGTATGTATGATCCCAGTGTTGCTGATGTGGTAATGAGTGATAAATCATATTGACTATGCTGCCCCCTGCAGACCACCACAAGCACCGCGTGGCTGAGAAGAAACTGTATGGGGTTGAGAGCAGCAGCACCTTCTTGGAGTGCATCCCCAAATCACTGCAGGCCCAAGTCACCTGGACCTACCAGAAAAACACAGGCAGCCCTAGAGATGAGGTGAGAGAGAGCGAGCAAGAGAAAGGTCAGAGAAGGAAAGGGGAGAAAAATAAGACGATATTGAGATTATGGGGAAATATAATTTTGTTTACTGTTGGCTATATACATACATTTCCTATGAATAGTGTTGCTAGTATTGATGCTACTTTGCCTATAGTATAGTTAACATGTGCGTGTGTGTGTGTGTGTGCTTGTGTGTGTGTCAGGTGCGTCTGGATGAGCGTGTGCTGCAGATGGACCGGGGGCTGCTGGTCCGGAGTGTGTTACGGCGCGACGCGGGGCTGTACCACTGCCACGCCATGGAGCACGGCTTCACCCAGACCCTGCTGGGCATCACCCTCCAGGTGGTGCCTTCGTCTGCCGCCTCCCTGTCTGCCGAGCCCCCGAGCCACCTGGACCCCCGCAGCGGCAGCCAGGGCCCCCCCGCCTCGCCCAGGATGTGGTACCGCGACTTCATGCAGCTGGTGGACCACCCCAACCTGAGCACGGTGGACCAGGTCTGCGAGCAGGTGTGGATGCGCAAGAACCGCCAACAGGGCAAGGCCCCTCCCGTCGGCCCTCCCGCCAAAACGGGCCTGCCAGCCGGCTCCGCCCGCGGCGCCCCCAACAAGTGGAAACACCTGCAGGAGGTCCGGAAGGGCCGGAACCGCAGGACCCACGAGGCCAAGCTCACCCAACGGGCCCCCCGGAGCACCGGAGAGTGGTGAGGCAGGACATGCAGGAGGGAGAAAGAGAAAGAGAGAGAGCATGAGAGAGAGAGAGAGAGAGAGACTGGTACAGGAAGAGACGGAGAGAGACTGTTCGAGGAGAGCCAGAGGTGGTCAAAGCCACACAGTGTATTTCCTTCCGTGTGAATACTTATCCTCCCTCACCCTAAGTTCCTTCCCCAGACTACCCTTTTCTAAATCACTTTGTTGAGCACTGTCCCCTTGAATACACAGAGAGTGTGCAGGGCAGACTGGACCCCCCCCGTCCCCTGATTTAGAGGGGTGTATGGGGCAGTGGTTTTCACTGATTTTCTTAGCTTTTTTTCAAATGCTTAAAACTGGAATAATCTTAGAACAGAAGCACACACACAGACACACACATGGACACATGCTTCAGACAAATTGATAGAGGCATACGCACACCTATTAGACACGTGTGAATAGAATCCCACACACAACACTACCCTGTGCGACACAGCACCTCGGTCACATCATCATCAGCTGAGAGTTGAATGACATCACCAGTTCTGGTGACAATGACAGGGCTTCACCCAAGGAGGAGGCGGGTGATCTCATGATGGCCTCACAAAGATGGAATGCAGAATCAAGCAAACAGTGGCATGGACAGACTTTCACTGCGGACCAAGGCCTCAGAGAGTGGGGCTGACTGATAGTTCTAGTCAGAAATCAGCAGCCCTTCACAGAAGAGAGAGGACCCTACCTGGCACAGGTCCACAGACACACACACACACACACACACACACACATGCACATAATCTATGACAGGGACAATGATGATGATGATGATGGTGTACTTACATTGGTAACTTACATTATCCAATTCAAAATGAAATGTGGACTCCTTGCATATATTCATTAATATATGTTCATGGTTTTATGCCTTTTATTTAAAAGACAAAACTTTAAATGTATACCCTTGCCCTTGTAGATGTAGGTTTTGTATTGTTCCCAACTTTGGCCTAAACCACTGAAGACGAGCAAGACCACTTCTGCCATTCCAGTGCACCTAGTAGACCTGCTGAGAAGGTGTTTCCTTTCTTTACAAGGAATTAGGAGTCTTAGACAAGGAACGTTAACAATGTCAGAATGTTCCGTGAAAAACATTTTTGGGTTGTCGTAAATGTACAGCAAAATAAAGCTGGTGCAGAAAATGATGGAATTATACACAGCTGGGCAAGAAGAAAGATATTTGTCTATTCTATTTATTTTTTCTCCAATTATCAGAATATAATTTTTTTTAAACACTTTGCTTCAATTATTGTGTGTTGCATGTAGACATGCTTTCTTTGGGTAAGACGCGCGTGCGCTAGAACGGCTAGCAAGTTAGTAACACAACATCAGCACAAGAAGGGGCCAAAGGGTGTTTTAGCGACGAGGGTACGAGTGGGATGGAGCTTGGAAAGAGGTCCTCTTTCTTCTGTCTGAAAACACGACTGGGAATAATTTTTTGTTCCTCCTTTTCACACAATAGTTAGATTAAACAACATCCTTGAAAGTCTTACAATCGTGTTCACATTTGTGTCAATTAAAAAAAAAACACATCAATAAGAAAGAAGGAAAAGGACTGCATTCTCAGACAACTCTGGATTCTTTTCTGTTTTAACAGAATGTGGATTTTCTACTTTTCTTCTATTACTTCAAATAATTTAAATTATGTATGAATTATGTATTTTCTTCCCCCATTACCCTATTGTCAGTCTTCTTGCTTCCTGTTTGTGAAACAACTGAGTGTATGCATAATGTGAATGTGTGTGTGGTTTGTGTGTGTGTGTGTGTGTTTATCTTTGATTGGTGCACTGCTTTGATTGGTCCTCCTCCCTGGGCGTGCAGGAAATGACCATCTCTGCAACATCCTTATTTAAGTTCCCACTCCCAGGTCCCACAGACCTGGTGAAAAGGCAACCACTGACAAAGTGCACAGACGAACGACAGTACACTTGTCATTCTCAATTCTATTTTCTCTTTTTTTTACCAAATGACTTTGACAAAATGATCTCATTTTACATGTAAGTTGATTTCTATATAGATATATTTTTGATGCATTTCTTTCAAAGGATTTTTTCTATTTCATTTGTAACTGTACACCATGTTTACCTGGATTGATCCCTGGAATGTATGACAAATTTATGATACAAATTAATATGCCATAAATGTATAGGTAACATTTTAAAGAGGATTCAACGATAGTACCTGTAACAATGGTAATGTTAACTAACTGCCCAGGACTGAATATCTGCTGTGTAGCCTGGAACAGGGATGTCTTGAGACTTCCCATCGGTGACATTCCCATAGAGAAGAGAAAGGCTCTTTTTTCAAAGCAGTTGGCAAAACTTTCACAAGTTTGGCTTCGCTCCCCACAGAAAATTCCACTGCGTTGTCGAGCAGCGTGGTGGGCATAGCCACTGTGTGAAATGTGTGAGTAGAGAGCCATCTGGTGGCCACTGGCAGTACAGGCCTGGTGTGTGTGACTGTCCCGTCTGTGGAATGCTGTGAACGTCTTTGTTAGGGTGGTGTGGCTTTGTAAAAACCTACATAAATGCATCTAACGGTGTATTTTGATGTATGGAATACCGTTTGCTATTTATACTTGTGTCATGTTGTAATTTACTCCTAGACTACAGCAGTTGAATGGGCATTTTCTATTGTGCTCATAAATAGCTGACAAACAGTTGTGGTTGAGCATGGGATGGTGGAGTGTACAGGACTTGGAAAAGAAAGCACAACTATTAACAAGGTTATAGAAATATTTATGTGAAAAAATAAGCTAATATGTTGTGGTGGATTGTTTAATGTAGACTTACATTTTACATTTTTAGTTGCAAACATATTTCTCATTTCATTATTTGGTATTTTTGAAGTGAAATTAAAAGTAGGTATTAAACTTTTGATATTCCTAGACATGGTGTTGAATCTGTGTGCTTGGGACAACATTGATGGAATTCTCCCTGCCATCCAATCAGCAGTGGCATGTTCTTGATGATGTTCAGTCAGCAAGGAACCCCCAAAGCTTCAGTTCCATCAATATCCAATCAGCTGGGGAGTTCCTTTTGCCGCCCAATGCCCATTGGATGGCAAAAGGACACAGCTCACGCCTCATGCTGAAATGGAAGACAGATGTAGTCCTGCTCTTTTCCGTTGGTACTATCTGAGCGTGTATTCGTGTGTACTGCTGGGGAAGAGTTGGGTATAGTAGGGTTCCATGTACTTTCCACCCCCAGACACACACACTGACCATCTTATTCACGCCTAATGCTTATCCCAACCATACTGTGTTAAAGCTTTATACTGATTGCTGCATATTTGGTGCCTGGTGGGGGGATGGGGGTATTTCTATACCTGCAGTATGTCAAGGGAGAAAATAATGTTCTCTGTGTAGTAAAGTTAAAGGTCAAAGGCCAAAGTTGACGTGGCACACTGTAATAATTCCGTACTTCATTGTGAATTGTCGTGTCAGATTGAGATGTATTTGATTAACACAATAAACAAACAGTTACTTAGCTTCGCTCCTGAATCAATGTGGTTTATCTTAATATTAACTTTTAATGGAAAATGATTAATGGCTCCTTAATATTATTTTAATTGATTTTATTGTAAGAATTTGAAAGGATCAGCTGTTTGCGCTGTGTTTGCTTCTAAACACATTACTTATGCGGTTCAGCTAAGGAGGCTGGAGGTATGATTGCTGAATCAGTGAACTAGAAACAATCGGTCCTGATGCAGCATTTAAGAAACAGAGTTTCACAGTTGGAACACAGGAGGGCGCCCGTGATCAGTAGCGGAAGCATCTTTAAAGTTTTTCACAGGCAGAATTCTGGTCCTTCGCTTCACTGGATTCGGTTCTATTATATTGGTCAACTGCTATAGAGTGCACCTTCTACCTGGAGATGTGGCCCTTTCATTGTGCCACAGCTTTGAGTGCACAGCAGAACGTGAGGAAATCACACGGCCCGCTGCCTTTTAGTGCCTCCCTCTCTTGCCAATCATTGTAGCAGAACACAATAAAAGCACACTATCACCCCTTCATGCTTCAGCAATGCTTCTCTCACCTACTCAAGGAGATGGGGAGGGGGGTTATTTTATTTCACGGGTCCCACTTAAACGTTATGACTGATACTTTACGTCTCTCGTTGCTCCCTTAATATAACCTGCAGCCACCCGGCAGACCCTTATTTTTTTTATATGCTGTACTCACTCACAGCTAGTCACAGCAGAGATATTAAACTGAGAGAATAATTAATCATGCTGGCAACCAATTAGTGTTGGTGCACCCACCCCCCCTTTGAGTGAGCTGAGGGGTTTGGGGCCATGGGGTCCTGGGACCAGCAGGTCTAATTGAGGAGTCATTTCCTGAAGCCTGCTGTGCCAATGGGAGCTGTTGGATTGGTCAGGAACAGAGGGCCGCCTTGTCCAGCAGCCTGTGAAAGTCACACACAAAGTGCGACAGTTACACACAAACAAAACAGGGCAGACCCAATTACAACGCAGTTACACACATACAAAGCAGGGACAGATACAGTTACACACAAACAAAACAGGGCAGACACAATTACAACGGAGTTACACACATTCAAAGCAGGGACAGACATAGTTACACGCAAATAAAATGGGGCGGACGGTAATACACTTACAAGGACACACAAGGGAAAAATACAGAGACATGAGTGTCGCAGAGAGAGTGTCGCAGAGCTACACAGAGCTCCAGCTGCACAGGGGAGGTGAAGAGGAACCAGAGTGTGGAAGGAGCAGCCTTAAATATTAGCTTCATTGCAGGCTTAGACACCAGACCTCACCTCACTAATAGAATGTGTATAACTGCAGCACACAATCATATGTACAGGCACAGAGGGAATGGGACATTCAAGTAAATCACAGACCCCAAGCGTAAAACTGCTAATATATCCTGTTATAGCACTTTGATTTTCTTTTTGTGTTACAGTCTTTAAGCTTTTAAAAATAAATAGGAAGGCTATACAGGTCATATTGTCTCACAAATGAATGAATCATTCTTTATTATTAAGGATTAAAACCAAACCTACTTCACAAACGTATGAAAATGTTCTCTCTAAATAGGAAGTAACATGGGGGATAGATGGGGAAATCTAGGCCCTCCAAGGGCCACCGGAACATATCCAGGAGAGCTCTCTTTCCCCCAGAATGCCCACTGGGTACCACTCTAATCACGGAGGAATCAGACAACTTCCTGTTAAACCATTCAAGTGAAAACGTTTCCCTGAAAAAAAAAAACCACACAAGACACTTTCAAATTCCAGATAACATGCAGTCGCCAAGGGGATAATATCTCATGATTGTATTGGGCTCTAAATGGAATCACTGTGTTTTACTTTTTACGAGTGGTTGCATTTGTTGATATTATAGTGGTTGTATCTGTTACTGTAAAATATGCTGTTGTGGCTGAGTGTTCATGAGGTGGAGGTGTTTTTTCAGAGGTGAGGAATGAAAGCCGAGATATGTGCCGCCATTGTGGTCAAAACAAAACGTGTCAGCTGGGACCTCCGAGATGAACTGTGGACCAGAATCCTGCAATTAAAAGGTTTGAGTGAAATTTTCATTTTTCTTCAGCTGAGTGCTGAAGTGGTGTCTGCTGTTGTTTAAGCAGAAAGGTTTTACTCAAGTCTGCCAATGCCCCCCCTCCACACCCCTCTTTATTACTAAATGCCCATCATTGAGGTTCTGTGCCCTATTGCCAGAAAAACAAAGACCTGGAAAACTGTACTTATCACACTCCTCATGACTGAAATACACCCCCCCACCCAACATTAAACAAAGACAGGTCTAATGATTAATGGTTCCAATTAGCCCTAATTACCTCCAGCTCGTTTAAGCAATTAACCTGGGGGGGTCATAAGGACTTGTTGACGTAAAGGAGACAGAATTTCAGCCTTGCTCTTTTTCTCAGTCCCTGTGTTTACTGACAGATGGCAGGAAGTCCCCGGTGTGGGCGGGACCGGTTCTTAGGGCAAACACTTTAGCGGTGCACAAACCACCGAGCGGCACGGCGCGCTGGAAAACGCTAGATAACCAAAACAGTGCTTTTGAAAACAAACAGTCTGTAATGAGTGAGTCGAAGCGAGAACAATGCGCAGAGTGTGTAGGCCGTCCAGAGGGGGGATGCTGCCTCTGGCTGTCTGCGGACTCTGTCCTCACTCTAACAAAGCAGATGTAGCAACTCACAAAATCACAAGGAAGGGTTCGTTTAGATCTTCACAGAATCTTCTCAAATACCAAATCTCATTTTACCATTCCTTAATTTCAAAAACTGTAGGGAAACGTATCTAGGCATGGTGATCTAACTGGCAGACTCTGTGATCCGGGGCCAGACTTTTGACATGCCTCAGCACCTGGGGACCTCTGATAGCAGGGGGGTGTCAGGAAAAAAGCAGGATTTAGGTTCCTCAAAGGAGAGCAGTGAAGGAAATTGGGTAAAGAGGGGCTGTTGAGTGATCCCTCTCCCTGGGCGCAGTCCCTTAATTCAGCAGCAGTCTACAGTAGAGAGCCAATGGAGAGCTGAGATGTGAAGGACAGAGAACAGTGCACGTGTGAGCATAACTATATGAGACAGAGCATAACTGTACTGTGTGGGAGAGAGCAGAGCTGTATGAGGAAGAGAGAGAGCACAGTTGTATGAGAGAGCGAGAGAGAGAGAGAGA
The DNA here is from genome assembly GCA_022702515.1 of Ilyophis sp. 1 JC-2022. Classification (NCBI taxonomy): domain Eukaryota; kingdom Metazoa; phylum Chordata; class Actinopteri; order Anguilliformes; family Synaphobranchidae; genus Ilyophis; species Ilyophis sp. 1 JC-2022. Next base: position 48,401,066 of record CM040402.1, read on the forward strand.
GGGCACAGTTGTATGAGAGAGCGAGAGCAGAGCTGTATGAGAGAGAGAGAGGGGGGGAGAGAGAGAGCACAGCTGTATGAGAGAGCGAGAGAGAAAGAGAGAGAGAGAGAGAGAGAGAGAGCAGAGCTGTATTGGAGAGAGCATACCTGTATGATAGAGAGCATAGCAGTATGAGAGAGAGCAGAGCTGTATGATAGAGAGCAGAGCTGTATGATAGAGAGCAGAGCTGTATGATAGAGAGCAGAGCTGTATGATAGAGAGCAGAGCTGTATGAGAGAGAGCAGAGCTGTATGATAGAGAGCAGAGCTGTATGATAGAGAGCAGAGCTGTATGATAGAGAGCAGAGCTGTATGATAGAGAGCAGAGCAGTATGATAGAGAGCAGAGCTGTATGATAGAGAGCAGAGCTGTATGATAGAGAGCAGAGCAGTATGATAGAGAGCAGAGCAGTATGATAGAGAGCAGAGCTGTATGATAGAGAGCAGAGCTGTATGAGAGAGAGCAGAGCTGTATGATAGAGAGCAGAGCTGTATGATAGAGAGCAGAGCTGTATGATAGAGAGCAGAGCTGTATGATAGAGAGCAGAGCTGTATGATAGAGAGCAGAGCTGTATGAGAGAGAGCAGAGCTGTATGAGAGAGAGCAGAGCTGTATGATAGAGAGCAGAGCAGTATGATAGAGAGCAGAGCTGTATGATAGAGAGCAGAGCAGTATGATAGAGAGCAGAGCAGTATGATAGAGAGCAGAGCTGTATGATAGAGAGCAGAGCTGTATGATAGAGAGCAGAGCTGTATGATAGAGAGCAGAGCTGTATGATAGAGAGCAGAGCAGTATGATAGAGAGCAGAGCTGTATGATAGAGAGCAGAGCTGTATGAGAGAGAGCAGAGCTGTATGATAGAGAGCAGAGCTGTATGATAGAGAGCAGAGCTGTATGATAGAGAGCAGAGCAGTATGATAGAGAGCAGAGCTGTATGATAGAGAGCAGAGCAGTATGATAGAGAGCAGAGCAGTATGATAGAGAGCAGAGCTGTATGATAGAGAGCAGAGCTGTATGAGAGAGAGCAGAGCTGTATGATAGAGAGCAGAGCTGTATGATAGAGAGCAGAGCAGTATGATAGAGAGCAGAGCTGTATGATAGAGAGCAGAGCAGTATGATAGAGAGCAGAGCTGTATGATAGAGAGCAGAGCTGTATGATAGAGAGCAGAGCTGTATGATAGAGAGCAGAGCAGTATGAGAGAGAGCAGAGCTGTATGATAGAGAGCAGAGCAGTATGATAGAGAGCAGAGCTGTATGATAGAGAGCAGAGCAGTATGATAGAGAGCAGAGCTGTATGATAGAGAGCAGAGCTGTATGATAGAGAGCAGAGCTGTATGAGAGAGAGCAGAGCTGTATGAGAGAGAGCAGAGCTGTATGATAGAGAGCAGAGCTGTATGATAGAGAGCAGAGCTGTATGATAGAGAGCAGAGCAGTATGATAGAGAGCAGAGCTGTATGATAGAGAGCAGAGCTGTATGATAGAGAGCAGAGCTGTATGATAGAGAGCAGAGCTGTATGATAGAGAGCAGAGCAGTATGATAGAGAGCAGAGCTGTATGATAGAGAGCAGAGCAGTATGATAGAGAGCAGAGCTGTATGATAGAGAGCAGAGCTGTATGATAGAGAGCAGAGCTGTATGATAGAGAGCAGAGCAGTATGATAGAGAGCAGAGCTGTATGAGAGAGAGCAGAGCTGTATGATAGAGAGCAGAGCTGTATGATAGAGAGCAGAGCTGTATGATAGAGAGCAGAGCTGTATGATAGAGAGCAGAGCTGTATGATAGAGAGCAGAGCTGTATGATAGAGAGCAGAGCTGTATGATAGAGAGCAGAGCTGTATGATAGAGAGCAGAGCTGTATGATAGAGAGCAGAGCTGTATGATAGAGAGCAGAGCAGTATGATAGAGAGCAGAGCTGTATGATAGAGAGCAGAGCAGTATGATAGAGAGCAGAGCTGTATGATAGAGAGCAGAGCAGTATGATAGAGAGCAGAGCAGTATGATAGAGAGCAGAGCTGTATGAGAGAGAGCAGAGCTGTATGAGAGAGAGCAGAGCTGTATGATAGAGAGCAGAGCTGTATGATAGAGAGCAGAGCTGTATGATAGAGAGCAGAGCTGTATGATAGAGAGCAGAGCTGTATGATAGAGAGCAGAGCAGTATGATAGAGAGCAGAGCTGTATGATAGAGAGCAGAGCAGTATGATAGAGAGCAGAGCAGTATGATAGAGAGCAGAGCAATATGATAGAGAGCAGAGCAGTATGATAGAGAGCAGAGCAGTATGATAGAGAGCAGAGCTGTATGAGAGAGAGCAGAGCTGTATGATAGAGAGCAGAGCTGTATGATAGAGAGCAGTGCAGTATGAGAGAGAGCAGAGCTGTATGACAGGTGAGCTGCAGTCCATGCAGCAGCATTGACAGGAAAGCGGGGCTCATTGGCGCAATATGAACAATTGATAGGGTGGCACTTACAGGAAGGAAAAAGCAGGAGTGAGAATAGGGCGGTTAGCTTTGGTCACTTCCTGTGCACACAATGAATGAGTGAAAGAACACTGAGAAAACCTTGACGACAGTGTATATTACTGTCAAATTAAACACTACCGCTCTTTCTCTCTCTCTCTCTCTCTCTCTCTCTCTCTCTCTCTCTCTCTCTCTCGCACACAGTAGCAACAATACATTTGTATGGTGTATGGTGCACCCATTCATTCACCATTCTTTCTTTCTATCTGTCTCCTTTTCCTTTCTATTCCCTCTCCATCACCAGCTCTTTGCCTTATTTCTTCTTTCTGCCTTCCACTAAGGCCCCACCAGGCATGTCTCTCACAGCCTGTCCCATTGCTTTCACTGAACGTGTGTGTTAATGTTCATTGTGTTCTTCTGCACTAGTTACCCCAGCTGAGAGTTCTATTCCCCACCTATTTTTAAGCACAAACTTACTGTAATAACCTCTGCACCTGTGAGTGTGTGTGTGTGTGTGTGTGTGTGTATGTGTGTAGTGTGGTGTGGTGTGTGTGCACATGCATGTGCTTGTGTGTGTGTGTGTGTGTGTGTGTGTGTGTGTGTGTGTAGTGTGTGTGTGTGTGTGTAGTGTGGTGTGGTGTGTGTGCACATGCATGTGCTTGTGTGTGTGTGTGTGTGTGTGTGTGTGTGTGTGTGTGTTTCACATTAAAATGTTGGAAAAGGCTTGAGAGGCTGTAAAAAACCTCAGTGACCTCACTGTGGTGATTCTGGGCAGTACTGTCATTATACATGAAGGTGGGCTGTACGTATATGACCCAACATCTGAACAGATTGCACCAGGGCGTGTGGCTGAAGGACCAATTTAGAGGAATTGGCTGCTCTGGCCCTGCAGGGGTCCAGCTGGTTCCAGCTTGCAGCCCAACCCAGGCCCCGTTACTCCCCAGAACTCTGATGTCATATCTCAGGGTTTTTGTGTTTATGGGGCTCCAGCTGCTGTGTGCCTGTGTGTGGTGTTTTATAGAGCTTGTGTTATTGTGTAGTGTATATTACATACTCTCTCAGTCTGTGCAGTTACCAACACGCCAATATGTTTACCTTCACTCCCCTTTCCCCCTGTTAGACTTCCATATACACAATTACCAGCTCTGTCAGTTCATCAGGGCAGAACCATTTCCTTAAGGGTCCCAGTGGTGTGCACAAAGAGTATTATGCATTTGTGTGTGTGCGTGTGCGTGTATGCATGTGTGTGTGTGCACGTGTGTGCGTGTGTGTGCATGTGTGCATGTGTGCGTGTGTGCATGTGTGTGTGTGTGTGTGTGTGTGTGTGTGTGTCTGTGTGTGTGTGTGTGAGCGCTCCTGTCTACATATGTGAGCATTTGATGTGACTGGAGTCAACTGTCCTCTCTGATAAGCAGCTTTTCTAACTAATTGCCATGCCATGCTAAATTGCATTTAATATATCTGCTTCTTAAATAATTGGACACATAGGCTTCCCCATTGTTTCCTTCTTTCTTCCATTTTATTGAAACCAACAAAATCAATATTTTACTTTTAAGAATGTACATACTGTATATAAGCGTAACCTAATACTGTAGACTTCCATATTCAGGAACACGTGGGGAAACATGCATACACACAAGAAAAGTATACTTTCCCACATTTTCAACAAAACCGCACATTAACCAACAATAGAGACAGCAATATAAGACAAATATAAGGAAGTTTATGTTTAGTAAGCTATGCATGCATTTGATTTCAAATGGGAAAATATTGGGTATTTCAAGAAATAAACATTTATTTATAACTCAAATACTAGCAATGTAAAAACACAGCAAATAATCGTTTAATAAAAAAAAAAGATTTATGATGAAGATAATACAGAAATTTATCAGTAAACAGGAGAATTTTAATTTCCCAGTGTCAATTTTACGGTGGCTGAGAAGTGCAAAACACAACGACATTTCACAAAACAACGACATTTCACAAAACACAACGACATTTCACAAAACACAACAACATTTCACAAAACACAACGACATTTCACAAAACACAACGACATTTCACAAAACGGAAAGGGTAGGACAACACTTCTTGTTTGTGATTGGACAGAACCCAAGCCCCTCAATGTAATTTTCTTTCACAAAACGGAAAGGGTAGGACAACACTTCTTGTTTGTGATTGGACAGAACCCAAGCCCCTCAGCGAAATTACGAATCCTACTATGGCCATGCCAAGACCCGCCCTCCTCTGTCTCTGATTGGCTGGTCGTTCTGTGCGCTCTACCACCCAACCCTCTGTTTGAGTTTAAGGTGACTCTCTTCGCTGGAGCGCATTGCAGTAACTTATTTTCCGAAATTGCATGCAAATTCAGGTAGCCTAACTAACGTTACAGCATAAAACGTGTACTGACATCCATTAGCCTAAAATAAGTTTACGTTTTTAATACCACCAATGTTGATAATAGTTCTAGGCTATAGGACAAATCAGAATGTTTGTAAACAGAGGTTGCTACGATACTTCCGGGTGGCCACTCAGCACTTCAAAACCGACTGAACCAGTCGGAGCTGTGTAGAAACAGTTAGCTAACGTACTCTATGCCGAAATCGTGTTGTGTTTGGGGCTGTAATGCCAAATGTAATCAGGCACACCGTGGGTTGGTCTTTTTCCGATTCCCCGCTTTAAAGTCTGAATCCACAGGTTCCGTTGGGTCGATTTAGAGACTTAAAATAGAGGATACCCCAGATCATACAGTCCGTTTGGCTAGCTAGTGAAGGTAACCATATAGCTCGCTAGCTAACGTTAGCTACTTGTTAACGCTAACTTAGATAAAAATACGTGTTAACGCTAACAGATGAAAATACGGCGAAAAAGTGTTAGCGAACTTAGCTAACGTTAACGTTAGCTGCTTCCCTCAGAAAAAAATAATAGGTAATTCCAGCTATGAACGAACTATCGATCAATCAATAAAACAATGTTTGGCTATCTGTCTGTTGTACTTGTAACGTTAGCTAGCCAGCTAAGAATCCAGAGGTTGAGTTGTCAATAACGTTAACGTTACAGTAAAAACACAAGTTCAAATCTGACAACTCAACCTCTGGATTCTTAGCTGGCTAGCTAACGTTACAAGTACAACAGACAGATAGCCAAACATTGTTTTATTGATTGATAGATGGTTCGATTTTTTTCTGAGGGAAGCAACTAACGTTAACGTTAGCTAAGTTCGCTAACACGTATTTTTATCTAAGTTAGCGTTAACAAGTAGCTAACGTTAGCTAGCGAGCTATATGGTTACCTTCACTAGCTAGCCAAACGGACTGTATGATCTGGGGTATCCTCTATTTTAAGTCTCTGAATCCACAGGTTCCGTTGGGTCGATTCAGACTTTAAAGCGGGGAATCGGAAAAAGCCCAACCCACGGTGTGCCTGATTACATTTGGCATTACAGCCCCAAACACAACACGATTTCGGCATAGTGTACGTTAGCTAACTGTTTCTACACAGCTCCGACTGGTTCAGTCGGTTTTGAAGTGCTGAGTGGCCACCCGGAAGTATCGTAGCAACCTCTGTTTACAAACATTCTGATTTGTCCTATAGCCTAGAACTATTATCAACATTGGTGGTATTAAAAACGTAAACTTATTTTAGGCTAATGGATGTCAGTACACGTTTTATGCTGTAACGTTAGTTAGGCTACCTGAATTTGCATGCAATTTCGGAAAATAAGTTACTGCAATGCGCTCCAGCGAAGAGAGTCACCTTAAACTCAAACAGAGGGTTGGGTGGTAGAGCGCACAGAACGACCAGCCAATCAGAGACAGAGGAGGGCGGGTCTTGGCATGGCCATAGTAGGATTCGTAATTTCGCTGAGGGGCTTGGGTTCTGTCCAATCACAAACAAGAAGTGTTGTCCTACCCTTTCCGTTTTGTGAAAGAAAATTACATTGAGGGGCTTGGGTTCTGTCCAATCACAAACAAGAAGTGTTGTCCTACCCTTTCCGTTTTGTGAAATGTCGTGTTTTGTGAAATGTCGTTGTGTTTTGTGAAATGTCGTCGTGTTTTGTGAAATGTCGTCGTGTTTTGTGAAATGTCGTTGTGTTTTGTGAAATGTCGTTGTGTTTTGTGAAATGTCGTCGTGTTTTGTGAAATGTCGTTGTGTTTTGTGAAATGTCGTTGTGTTTTGTGAAATGTCGTTGTGTTTTGTGAAATGTTGTTGTGTTTTGTGAAATGTCGTTGTGTTTTGTGAAATGTCGTTGTTTTGTGAAATGTCGTTGTGTTTTGCACTTCTCAGCCACCGTACAATTTCCCAAAAGTCAATCAGAAAAAAATGACGTGCCAAGCGCAAGTCCAAGACATATCTAATAAAGTAATGCATGCATACAAATAAATGAAATGCTATACAATTAGTTCCATGACATAATTACAATGTAGCAATCGTATAAACGTATTTTCTATTTAAATTATATGAAATGCCATTACCTAATGAACCCTCATGAATAATATACATTTCATGGCTTAAAGATGTTTAAGCTACCAAAATTAAAAGTCAATTGCAACAAAATCCAAACAAAAATCCAATTGCCAAATGAATCATAATAATAAATGTATAATGAATAATTATCAGTTCAACCCTTTAATTAAAATAAATCCCACATTATGAGGGTTGCATGATATTGCTTATTTTACGATGTTTTGCATACAGCTTCAGAATCTTGGTTTATTGTATAAAACTTCCATCCAATTAGAGTTTATAAGTCAATTTAATTCCCGGGGAGTAAAAGTAATAATAAAAAAAACAATAAAGTGGTCTTAATGGAACCAAGATCAAGGGGTCATTTTCAGCTGGAAGCAATGCAGCTCTTACAGTGGTGGGGGCATTTGGGTCAAGCACTGCCCTGTGTCTACGCCCTGTTCTCATACAATTTATCAATGCATTCTTTTATTTATTAATACATTGTTTTAATGCTCTATGCTAACTGCTATGTAGAAGTGATGGCTGCATGTTTGCTTAGGTTTCCTTTCACTCCCTCCCTAATTCCCTCAAGAGATTCCATTATGGTAGATGAGCTATATGCGTATCTCAGGGTTTTAGTGGAAAATTAGGTTTATCCTTCATGAACAGGGGGATAAACCAATTTCCCAGCACTGAGACTCTGAGATACCTATAGCGCCTCTAACATAATGCACACTTCTCAGTTTAGGATGTAGGATTACTAAGTACCACCATTGACAGTCAGAAAAGTATGTGAGAAGTAATTGTGTTCATCATAGACACAACTGTCCATATTCTTGGTTTAAATTACTGTGAATCAATAATATTATTCATTTTGAAATCCAATCAAATACTTTATAAAGCAGTAGAAGCACAAAATTACGCACAATTGTAATCTACTTTCACCTTCATTGAACATAATATTCTGCTCAAAATTAAGTGCATAATAAACATAACAATTACACACATATAAACTATGTAACCACTGGGATTACACAGCTGCTTGGAGCAGGGATTTGGGGCATGTTAGGGGGACAGGGTTCAGTTGTCCTGAAGTGTAGAACTCAGTAATGAGCTAGGAACAAGGTTAATGAGATGATGTGTAATTACATAAATCTGTAAGCTCAAGCATGTAATATGATGACATAAGCAGCATATTACTGCAATGCAATTGCACTGCAGCAGTCTTGTGGGAGCACTGCACTGATTCCTATGCATCACCCTTTCCACTTAATAGTGGTACTAAATGCAATAATGGCCTCACTGTGACATCACAAAAACGTTATGGCAACAGATAGAGAAAAATGAGCAGCTTCGCTAAATTAAACTTGCTACCATCTGCCGGCATATTAAATGTTGGATCAACATTTAATATGCATTTGAAAGTGTGCTTCCAGTTGGTTGCACTTTTTAAAAATTTTTAACAGGGTATTGCAGACTGGTTTTATGGTTATTAGTTTTATGCTTTATTCCTCATATGGCCCAAGGCAAGCACTACTGCAGATACAGGAAAGTTGACACTTCACCTCGCAGAAAAGACATGACTTGCTTTTATTCTTCAGTTTATTTCAGAAATCGGATATTGTTTGCCGACGGTTGAAAAGCTCCATTAGCCCGCTCAGAGCCCAGAGAGACAGACTGACGCTCACAAGGGCACGGAAAAGGTGCTCGGCGGGCGTGGGAACACGGGATCGATCCTCCGCGAGGATGAAAGACATCTCACGAGCTCAGAATCCCTGTTGCTGATCAGCAATCCTCTCTCCATGTCAGCACCACCCCCATTCCGCAGCGTCGGCCGATGCATTCATTGCCTTGGCAGAGATTTTTACACAGCGCTCTCGCAAAGACGCAGCGGGGTGCTGCAACTTCAAAGGCACAGCACACACGCCAAAAAAGACTAAACATCTGAGCTGCGTTAACAAGAAAATAACTTTTTATATTTTAATTGCTTGTTTGCTTAAAAAACAACAACAAAACAACACTAACTGAAATGGCATGCACAAGAAGAGGTCCTTAAATATAACACAAATACATTACACATTAAATTATACTCATTGCTCCATAAGTGTTGCTTTCACGGTACATACAGACTCATATCCGCTAACTAACACTCAGACTCTACTCAACAAATAACAGCAAAAACACACACACACACAAAAAATAAAAACACAAAAAAACACAGAACACACAGCACATGGTGCAGACTCATAAATGATGTTAGCACACTATGGTTCAAATTTTTGATGACAGTCTTATGGCAGAACCTCACATGCAAGAAAATGAGTGCTATTCAATTCCCACATGACATTTACAGTTATTTTACAAAGTAAGAAACTCTAACTCACAGACAGGAAGGCTGAGGCTTTCTCAGCCCATGTCAAAATTGAGCTTACACCACATGCTTTGCATTCGAATATCCTGGCAGCAAATAGTAAGTAGTCAAGGCCACGTACAATAGATTTCTCTGTCTTGGACAGGACAGCGGTCGATTCCATTTAAATAAAATCCTCATAATGTTCTATGAGGTTTTTTTATTATTAATTATGCTCCTGAACTGACTGGATTGAAATTAAAAAGACCCAACTCTAGTCTGTGTTGCAAAATGTTCAGATACAGAATCTGCAAATTGGACGGCGTATCCTCTGCTTGTCCATTCACACTAGAAACATTATAGAATGTGTGCGTATTATAAAAACACCCTTTATCCTCGTCATTTAGAGGTCTTACTGAATCGCTGTACTATTACACACCGATTGGACCAATGGCAATATTTGGACAGCTTATCTTGTAAGTTTTCATTATAGTCACACAAGGCCTCCTCTAAAAGCAAACATGGAGTCAGAAATGTAGCCTATATGGTTTTAATAATGCGCTATTGTTGCACAAATGAGGGGGAAGTATGTCATGTGACATTTGGAAATCGTCATGACAGATTGTATTCTGGAGAACTGGGAGTGTTTTTAAAAAGAAGTGGGAGCGGTTTGGTGCGGTGTTTGTTCTGGCATGAGTGGCCATGTTCTCCAAAGCTCCTCCTCCTCCATCTCTCTACAGGATAGAAGTGAGTGAACGAGTGAGTGAGTGAGTGAGTGAGTGAGTGAACGAGTGAGTGATGAGGGAGTGAGTGATAATCTGGACCCTGTCCTCCACAACACCACCCTTCTCCACAGGGAGGGCTTTGTGGTTTGTCACTAAAAGGATTATATTTTAACAGCAAAGAAAACATCACAGTAATCCTCCATTTAAATAATGAAGTAAGTAGTGTTTACAAAGCAAACTGGAACATTCCACCAACACCAATGACCCCCTTTTTTATTGTTTGTCAGACTTGTTACAGCGGACAAAGAAAATGTAGGAGCTGGAATTCCAACGATTTAAAAAAATAATAAAACAGTGTTTTCTTTCAATTCAAGGACGAAATCTGGCCACACACCTCCTGTTAAGTTCCACATTCAGTTCATCTGTGGCTCAGTCTCAAGAGCAGCTTGAATCAGTTTCTTTAAGTGAAAAGACCTTCTCTTTGTTCGTCTTTTTAATTCCCCACAGCATTGGGAGGGTGGGGCTCAGCAGGGGAGCTGGTGTCTGAATTCTGTGAAAGAGTTCGCTGTGTGAGACACGATGGTGAAAAGGGTACAGGGTGACAAACACAGGCGTGTGTGTGTGTGTGTGGGGGGGGGGGGGGCTGTCAGCGCCGTGAGGCAGCCGTGGGAAAGAAGAAGGGAGGTTGGGGGGCGTGGTTGGGTGGGTTGCTGGGCTGGGCAGGTGTGCTGCTGGGTAGATCAAGAGGGGCTCTGCCACCCAGCCCCTATTTACAGCATCATACAAGTCATGCAGCACAGAGGACGACAGAGGGCACAGGTCCTGGCAGGCAGAAAGGCTGATGGGAGTTTGGTTTGCTGTGGAACGATGTAACTGCATCACCTGACGGAGCAAAACAAAGTAGTCCCAGAGACTCAAATATAGGGTCAGATATATGCCCAGCTCTCCAGTACTCCCCAAAACCATCCTCTCTCCCACACCTCTCCTCTGCTTTTATATATTACAAGCCAGCTCAGTCTTTTTTCATTCTTCCATCCCTCCGTCCTCTCCGCCCGGTCACTCCCGCGCGCGGGTGTCCCGTGGGGTCCGGTTTCTCTCGCCGGAGCCTTTGTTTCGGGCCTTGCGGGCGCTCTCCTGGGCCAGCCGGTACTTGTCCATCATGCTCTTGTGCTTGCGACGCAGCTTATCGCTGCACCACACGCGCTCGCAGTACTCCTCCACGTGAGGCAGGTTGGAGGGCCCGATCAGCTGCATGATGTCCTTGAACCAAGACCGGCTGTGGCCGGGGATGCTGGGGCCCCTGTGGGCGTGGCAGGGGGGCCCCGCCTTGTATCCGCCCCTGTCTTTGCCCGCAAACTCTGACCCCCCCTCCTCCCGGGCCAGCAGCTCGCCCAGAGTCTCCCCCTGCAGGACCTCCAGGGACACACGGACGAGCGTCTGGGAGAAGCCGTGTTCCCGCGACCGGCACACGTACGTGCCTTCATCCTGCCGAAACAGCCTCCGGAATAAAAGGCCCTGCTCTGTCCTCATCACCCGCTCATCTGTCTTCACCTGAGGGAGGAGGAGAGAAAGAGAAAGAGAGAGAGAGAGGAAGGGAGAGAGAGAGAGGAAGGGAGAGAGAGAGAGAGAGAGAGAGAGAGAGGGAGAAGAGAGAGAAAAAAATGAAGAGAGGGAGGGGCCTAATTATTCCCAGTTTTCCCAAAGTTCTCTAACTCCAGATAGTTAAGTATTTTTTCATAAAATACAGCATTTATTCTCAGAGGTTCACCAGGGCAGCTAAAATGATTTTTAATACAATAGCTGGGATAAAACTGTTTACATGGTGGAAAAATAAATTGCTGCAATAATGCCCTATTTACGTAAATGACCCAAACAAAATACTGTGCAAAAAACCATAACAACAACAAATTCATTCACCATAATTCTCACTTTTACTCCCTCTTTCCCTCTCTCTCAGGCCCATTTCTATCGCTCTCTCACTCTCTCGCTCTCTCATCACCCACTGGCCCCTTCCCTCCATTTTGTGAAAGCACTCTCCCTCACTCCATTCCTCACTTATTTTCCATCTCACTGTTTTTCATATCAGCAAGAAACACACACACACACACACACACACACACACATCGCACGCGCTCTCAAACATTTTTCCTTTGTCTCTCGTTCCCTCCATTTTTCTCCTTTTCTCACCTCCTCCTTACGATCCTCCCTCTGCACCAGCCAGGTGACGGTGGCCTGAGGGGAGCGAGGGACACACTCCAGGAAGGTGCTGTTGTTCTCTGTGCCGTACACCACCCTGTCTTCGCTCATGTCCAGCTCCTCTACTGTTTATACACACACACACACACACACACACACACACACACACAGTTACAGGATACATTTGTTGCCATTAGTTAGGTGTCAGCCTGAATGGCCTGCACTGGAATCTGTATCTACAGCATTTCTCTATTTGACATGGCACACATCACACACTGAGACTTCCAGCCAAAACTATCAGGGTCTATCACAAACAGCCGGCATTCCAGAAAAGGGTAGGGACTGTCGAGAGCAGTGTGACCCGATTGTTCTGTCTCCATAGCGATGGCTGTTTGTGTTAAAGGCTTAGCGGGAGTCTGTGGCGCTCGGCTCTGAGCCTTCCGTCTCTCCGTTTCAGCGTTTGTCTTCACCTGCCGGGAGAAGCCTTCCCCTCGGCTCAGGTGTTGGTGTTGCCGGTCTGCTGTCGGCTCGGCACAATGGCCTGCTCTTCTGTGAGGTGAGGGCTCAGTGGAGCGTCGTATGACCCTTTCACCATCACTCATCCCCACCCTCAGATGAGCAAACACGCGTCCACTCCTCTTTCTGCACTCCCTCTTTCTTTTTTATCCCTCTCTCCCCTCAGCTGACGACAGACTGGAGGAGATGTGTGTGTGTCTGGTCCTGCCCTTCTCTATGCCTGTGTTACAGCAGGCTGGTGAGGCTCAGTGCTTTTCTTTCTAGCAGTGTAACCCACTTTTGGTCCTTCAGAATCTGTCATGTCTGTTATACTTGTAAATTGTACATGACATGCCTGGGACATGCTTGTGACATGCATGTGATACGCATGGGAGCATATGCGTATATGAGGCGTCTGGTTGTTTGGTATGGGGTCCCCTGACAATACAGCTCTGAGTGTGAGTGTGTGTGTTTGTGGTAGCAGGTAATGGTTGTGTGGTGGGTTGTGGAAGGTTTGCTTGGGGGTTTCAAGGTTTTGGTTGCCAGGTCGGACGCTTACCCTTGAGCACCTTGAGCAAGGTACTTCACCTGCATTAGTTATATCATATAGTAGTATTAAAGCTGTAATAATGTAATAAATAAAAAAATGCAAAAGAAATGCTGTGTATCTGGATAAGGTCTAGCTAAAAATGCCTATAATGTAATGTAATGTAATGTGAGAGCGCGTGTGTTTGGGTGTGTGTGTGTGCACGTGTGCCATTTTACAGTATTATCTACAAGGCCTCTACAAAGACTATGAACAGCACATTTAAAAGTAATTAAGCGAGTGAGAAGGATGCACATGACAGTTCCAGTAAAACAAAGATTGTAATTTATCTGATAACAGCTTCCCAAAGGCCTGCATTTTGTATACATTGAAGTCTGGAAATGTAAATCACTAGACATGTCTTCTGTAAGCAGTTTACACTCGTGGAGAGGAAGTAAATACCGGATAAATGCAGAAGAAATGCATTCTACCAGCTTATATTAGAGTCAGATGAGAATTGCAAATACAAAATGCAACTTCTCTGTCAGTTCGCTGGCTCCTCTCTTGCCTATCTGCCTAAATTAATCTTGTCGTCTTCTGCTAACGTGTGAGTTTTCTCTCCCCTCCATCCTAATCCCCCTCATTTTGTCTCTCTTACCACTGAGGTTCTGGTCAATGCACTGCAGAGTGGGGTTGCCGTGGAGAATGTCCTGGCGACGGTAGCGGCGCTTGCTGTGAGGGGTATAGCGGGTGCAGGACGTCCCGTCCCAGGCGCAATAGGGGTCGCGAGCCAGGCAGCATTCGGCGCAGGCCTTGCCGTATGTCTCGCAGCGATGCAGCCTGACCTGGGCCACGCCCACTGGCGAGCCCACGTACAGCGCTTGCTGGCGGGGCGGAGTCATGCACGATATGTCAATAAAAATCATCAGATTGTGCACATTGAATTGGTATAGAAGAAAGCTGATCTGAGGTACAATATGTAATTCTGCTTACCCGCTTTACTGATATATCCAGAGACGTGATGGGCGTTGGTACCTTGATAAAAAAAATATATTGTAACATGTTTCGAGTAGTCTTGCACTTACTTTTATCTATAATAAAACTGTTTATTAATAAAATGAAAGTACTTTACACACTGAAAATGGACCCAATAAATCAAACTTGGATCAAATACTGAATGTGAAACACTTCAAACCTTTAGATACCCACATATTTTTCTGGATCACTGAATTCAAAAATAAACCTTTTTAGGATTGTTCATTTTGGTCGGTAACATAAAATAAAATTATCAGGGATCTGCAGAAATGTTTTAAATTGTACTGGCATCTACAGAGTACAAATACATATGGTATTTGACCCAAGTCTGCTATCAATATGAGTGCTCACTGTGAGGTACATAGTTATTGTGAGATAAAACCATGGCTGTAACAATTAGGCAATGATCGAGTAGGTGAGGAGAGACACCTCCCGTCATGAGTGACACGTGAAAAAAGTGAAAGTGGAGGTGAACTGAGGAGGCGAGAGGGGAGTGGAGGTGAGACTGTACAGTACCTTGAAAATCTGCAGCTCCTCCAGGGTGACCTCCTCCGTGTCCAGGGAGTTTCCACTGCGCAAGGCGATGACCTTGAGCACAGTCCCGATGTCTGCGGCAGGAGCAGGGGTCAGAGCGGTCAGCGTGAGCTCGTCTGAGCGAGCCTCTATGACTCCTAAACTTTTCTTGTGATAGCTTTCTTTTTACCATTTCTCCTGTATCTATTTCTAACTTTACTATTAAGCACTTTTTAATGAACATTGGAGAACAAGGGATGCATATATAACATCTAACTGGCCCAAGATAATGCTATGTAGTGTTTCTTACTAATAATGGACAATATAATGAGCGAAATAAGATAAATACACAGTACAGAAGAGTCAGGATTATGGTTTGACTGTATGCAGACAGACGTGCGTTGTAGGTGAGAGACGGAGAGGGATCCCGTCGGGTCTCACCGGTGCCGATGAACATGACGTCGTACTGCCCGTCCTCGGCCTGCACGCGGTCCACCACCACCTGTCGCAGGCGGTACTGCACGTTGGTCTTGACCAGCAGGGGCTGGCGCATGGCGGGGTACACCTGGCGCCACATGAACGGGTGGCTGCGAGCAAACTGCAGCACAGAGTCCGGGAAGTCCTTAGTGCTGGCAAACTGCCGCCCCGGCTGGTTGGTGATTTTACTGGGACACTGCAGTGAGGGGGAAGAGGGAGAAGAGGGATGTCGATTGACACGCCGCGCGCTGCGTAAGAAGCGTGTGAACGCGCAGAAAAAAAACTGATTTGAACCAGACACCCTTCGACCTACTTTCTCTTTTTCTTTCCCCCGAATACAGTGTGTGTCTGAGCAGCGGTGACAGTGCTGGGGAGTCTAAATAACGGGGGAACTGGGAGAGAGCTTGGGTTCTCAGCTACAATGGGAATGCATCTGGTTGAAGTTAACGTGGGAGTGTTTAAATAACCCTCATTAAGGCACGGGACAACAATGCCTTGGTCGAGCAGACGCTGATCTGTGTTTCGGCAACGAGCGACAGCAGCCAGAAAAAGGTTCCAAGTAATGGCAGCCAGGAGGGGCGGAACACAAGGCCCCGTTCCACACTCTGTACAGTTTGGAGAGGACGGCTCGTGTTGTGTCTCGCAGTGCAGAGCGGTGAAGTCAGCCATCAATCAGGAAACAGACGAGACCTGGCAGGACTCGTGTCAGTCTGCATCTGGGGTGGGACCAGCTGTGCTGGAAGTTCCCAGTGTCGGAGAGTAGGGAGAGCGGGAGAGCGTCGGCGTAACGCAGAGAGCACTCCCACAGCTAATGACCTGACAATGGGATGGTGTGCAGGTTCAAAAGGCCCTCTCCCAGCCAAATAATCTCTCCAGACACAAGCCTCTCACCGCAGAATAGAGAGGAGGCGGGGGTGAATTTGGCTGAACTGGGGAACACCCCCCGAAATCACAGAATCACCAGCTCACTTCTCACATTCTTCCTCCTGTTAGCTCCAAACCCCCCTCTCGCTGTACCCCTGTTTCCACGTGTAAAGGGGTTCATGCTCCATAATTAACTTGTAAACTTGGCCCAAAATAAAGAGATGTCAAGCAGTACATTCACTTGTACTTACCACCCCAGGCCTTGGGTAGGGGACCCGGCCCTCGTAGGCAGCCCACTGGTAGTCGGGCCCCTCCTTGTGCGCAAAGGGCCCGTTGAAGGCCTCGCGGATGTCTGCCATGCGATACACACACACAGCAAACCCCTGGAACACGTTGCTGAGGGAGGAGAATCTCAAACGTCAGCAGGAGCTCTACTTCCAGCATGATATACAGGATTATCGCAGCTAACACATTCACACAGACACACTACAAGTACCCATTTTGATGCATTGTAGCCTCATTAATAATGTAAATACAAGGCCCGTCTTACCTGATAGTGCTGAAAATGGCATACACCTCTGGGTTCTTCTCATCCTTAGTCCTCAACAGGAACACATCCTCTACATTTCATTTGGAAGGGAGTCAAAGAAGAAATTGTTTGAATCTTGTATGTGTTTGTCTGTGTGTGTGTGTGTGTGTGTGTGTGAGAGTGTGTGTGTGTGTGTGTGTCTGTGCATGGGCGTGTGTGTGTGTGTGTGTGTGTGTGTGTGTGTGTGTGTGTGTGTGTGTGTGTGTGTGTGCATGTGTGTGTATGCGTGTATTCCGTATGTTGACTCACCCAGCTCATCAAAGTGTGTGTCGATGCCATGGGGTCCCGGTACAGAACACACCAGCCTGGCCTTGATGAAGGTGCTCCACTTATTCACCAGCACCCGCTGTCCGCCCGCATCGTTCTGCTCAGGGGACAAACAGATCCATGCAATTCAACCTCCACATCCCCTGACTCTCATTTAATTCCTCATTTACAATGGGACACAGGAAATGCAAGACCTTTTTCTAGCCAATCAGCTGATGGAAATCATACCATTGTCAGAATGAAAAAGCTGGATGGTGGAATATTTTCACTGTGGTTATGAGAGTCAACCCGTTAGCGGTGACTTTAACAAGCACTGTGAGATAAACACATTTAAAATATTACACCACCTACAGTACAGCTACACTTCCTATCTTAATCTTCTCACACACATGTGACCAAAGCAAGGCGTGCCTCTAGCTTGCTTGAGGATGTTTGAAGATTCATCCACAATGGTATTCTGTTACTTATATGGCCAAAAATAACTGGCCTTTTTAGTGGCATATATTCTATTGAACAAAGCCTTGGTTATGGGGAGGGTAGCTGAGAAGCCCATTTTCTACTAAATCAATATTATTACATGCATCAGACTGTAATCATATACAGTCAGATTACATGGAAATATAAAAGCTTGTGGCATTAAAAGGGGTAATGATACTTGAGTAAGATTCACATACGTAGTTCCATTCACATGTTGCCAGCTATGGCTTAACAGACAGCTATACTATGTGACTGCAAGGGCTATAACTTCCTCCCTAAAAGTAATATCCCATAAAGAGGTTAATTAAAATATGGTTGATCATTTTTTAAATATCAGTCCGCGCAGAGATAATTGCTTTCTTGGCTGAGTAAGATCTTCATGGCAGTTGAGAATGGACAATAAAAGGCTGTATTTAATGTCATCGAGGGAGAAAAAATATCTCTTTGAAGGACACCTGCTGCAAGGGCAGTCCTTCTCAGCAGGCTGGGGGTCCCTATGGCCGCGATCAAAGGGTCCTGGGAGAGAGACCTCACCAGTCCCATCTATAATCTCTCCCCTCTCTTCTTATTCCACACCAATACCAGCACAAAACAGTGTGTGTGTGTGCGTGGCTGGGGGTAGAATGTGTGTGTGTGTGAGTGTGTGCGTGTCTGTGGGTAGAATATGTGTGTGTGTGTGTGTGTGTGTTTATATATGTGTGTGTGTGTGTTTGTGTGTGTGCGCAGATGTTTGTGTGTGTGTCTGATTGTGCACGTGCATTGGAGAGAATGTGTGTGTTAAGAGAGACCGCAGTATACAAGGCCGTACCGTACCAGAATATACGCGACAGCTGTGCTTGTTGGAATAAAGACGCTGATTGTGTCTGAAAGGCTGTTTCACACAGACGCCCTTTCTCTCTCTCACTCTTTCCCCCCAGTGACTTTATCCCCCGTTAGCCAGGCTAAATGATTAAACATCACGTAAGGAGAATATCTCCAGCAGTAGGCTCTTGTAGAAAGTAATAAATGGCGGTGATGTAGCTCTGTGAATCTTTCCATCTGAAGAAACAGTAATGGAATGCATGTGCTGATGTGTATTCACAGGGGCATTGAGGGTAGAGGGGCCATGAGGGAAGCTGAAATATTTGAAGCGTAAGAAAACTGGAATGACAAGGATCAGTCATCAAGGAGCTAACAACGTGTCAAGTGGTGTTACTGCTTAACTGATGTCTGTCCAGGTGTTTGAATGAAGAACATGGAGGAGGTTGATAAATTGCAGGCTATAAATACAATTAAAGCCATGACTGGTAACTGCAGTCACGCCTCTAAGAGATGGTCTTTACACTGCGCCAAATAAGGGAAGCTCACCAGCTGTCAGAAGTGCTGACAGAAATAATGTAATACTATGCTAATGATACCACGATTAACAGCAATGAGGGTTTACAAGGATTTTTGAAGAATGAGAAAAAGCTAAATAAAAATAAAATAATAAAACAAATGAAGAATCAAAAGTTCCAGTGAAGACTTGGGAAGCTGTATCCGGGGCACGCACTTACCGCACACACACGGCCTATTCTGCTGTGAATGGCTCCCTTGCCGTCCCCTGCTTCCATGGCCTTCTCAGTGAAGAAGAAGTACACTTTGTCATTGTCATGGTCATCGTTGTCAGGGATGAGGTGAGCTGCCACAAACTTTGGGTCTGAGAGTAGACAGGGAAACACAAAACAACACAACAGCTTAATAAGCTGAGGCCTTGGTGACACTCACACATAGCAAGCATGTTACTTTAATTAGTACATGTGTGTGTGCGCGTGTGTGTGTGTGTGTGTGTGTGTGTGTGTAATGAAAAGGTTTAGTGGGCTGGTATGGGGTGGGCGTGGCATGTCGGGGCGAGGCAGTACCGTGCAGCAGGCGCTGATCGGTCTCAGTCCTCATGGTGGAACGACTGCCAAGGCTGCGGAAGACCACGGCGTCACGGCCCAGGAAATCTGCTATCAGGCCGGTGTACAGTTCTCCCCCTGTGTCAGATGGACAGATGAGGAGAGAGAGAGAGAACCAAAGAGAGAGGGGTAGAATTAGAAATGTGAGGAAACCAAGATGGATAGGAAAAGAGAACAGGGGGGAAACTACTGTAATTGTCATGGTTACTTAGTGAAATCCCAGAGATTTCCCAGAGGCAAAGTGATCAGCCTCGTGACGGACAGCGCGGTGAACTGAACAGGTGTGGGGAAGGGTTCGCAGCTGTGCGTCATCTGCGAGCAGCCGGCCGAAGCTCCTGAGATTACGGTCACGGGATCAGCAGCCCGTGAGAGAATACGGAGCTCTGTGTAGCAGAAGGATTGTATTATACCTGCAATACGTGGGAATAGACAGTTTGAGGCTCGGTTCCAAAGAGGACAGTCTGCTTTGTGGGGGAAAGGGGAAGGAATGGGAGGGCTTCCAAAGGATCCATCAGGTACTGCAGGGCATTATTAATCTGGACACTGCATCTCCAACTGCCTCCCAAAAACATAATCAGACGTATTAGATCCCTCTCAAGACTATCAATCTTGTGATATTTCACTGGCTATGGAAACAGCACGGGAGGACGGGGAATTTGGGTCATGGACCTGTGGTTCCCATGTGATGAAGCTCTCAGTTTACATAAGTATGATACGCATACTAAAACCGGTCTTTCCCCTCTTAATCCCCCTCTCTCTCTCTTTTTTTTTTCTCTCTCTCTCTCTCTCTCTTTCCAGCTTCCTTCCTCTCCTTTTCATTGGATGGTAAAACAACATCCTTTGGCATCGTCCCAGCAAGAGCTGTTTCTATCTGTCAGTGTGTCAAGCGTCATGCTTTCCTCCTGACTGGAAGAGAATGTGAGAGATCTCTTGTCTCATCAGAAGCGTGTGAAGGTGTTAGCATGTAAGCTGTAAGACATGTATATGCAGTGTCTCAGTCACAGTGGATGTGTGTGTGTGTGTGTGTGTGTGTGTGTGTGTGTGTGTGTGTGTCTATGTAACTGATTTTGTTGATGTGTATCAATGTTATTGTGTATTTGTGTATTTGTGTGTGTGTGTGTGTGTGTGTGTGCACATGTGTGCGTGTGGGTGGCTACGACTGCAGAGCTGAGATTGCTGGGATCTTGGCTGTTCCAGAGTGTCTGTCTGCCAGAAGCAGTGTATTCCTGGAGCAGGGATCCGCATCGGCCTCTGTACAGCTCAGCTGTAGCAGATAGAAGCGAGGGAGGGGTAGCGATGGAGACCTCTTCACAGGCCCCAGGGGAATGACAAACAGCGCTACTCAGCTCCAGCCAGCTTTATCATGCTCACTGAGTGACAGAAAGAGCTCGCTACACACTCTCAGCCTATCACAGGAGTGCTCCCCTGTGTCACTCCCAAATTAGCCTGCCAGCGCAATGAATCAAGGCTCCAACAGCCACAATGTCTGATGACAGTAAAACAGCTACACCCTTTAAATAAACAATGGGCTATAAAGTAACAAAAATGGATCCCAATTTTAACTTTTAACTTTTGGTGAATAGGACATACCAATGAAGGTGCTGGCAAAGGGTTGGCTGGGGTCATGAGGGCACTTCCCCCGCCCATTCTCCACATTGGTTGGGTCCATTGAGAATACATGCTGTTTGGGCACATCAAACATTAAAATTTATGTTATCATTGAATATTCATGTTAAATTCTATTTTAATCACCTAAATGTGTCACATGCAAATCAAATCAAATCAATATTTATTTATATAGAACCAGTTGTCACAATACGCTTCACAGAAAAACCCAGCCTAAACTAGCACACTCTGCATGTAAGGTGTCTAGCAAAAATATATATTTATTGTAATGACAAAATTAGATGGTAAAAAAAAGTGCAAAGTGCTAGACCAGAGCTAACGTTTCAGCTATTACATTTCTCTGAGTTCTTCGGTGCGAGAATTGCGACACATAGTTCACATATTGTAAGGTTCTGCTAATGAGATGATGACATACAGGCTGGGTAATTAGAGGGCTATATTTTTCCAAACTTAAAACAGATTTACAAGATAGGCCAAATGGGTTAACAAATTACATGGATGTCAATGACAGATAAAAGCAGACAATACATCTTTTTCTCAATATCGGCTTTGGCCACACGCACCTGTGGCAATTGTTATCTATTGAGCGCAAAATTATTCTATCTTCATTATGTTCCTAAACCAAATATTCTAAGTACATGCTGGCTTTATAATTCTGTAAATCCTCAGTGTTATCATGGTCAGTCAGTATCTGAGGGCAGGAGGATATTCCACAAAGCAGGATTACTGAGTTAGCTGGATAACAAGGAACCCTCCCAAATCTGGAACATGGACTGAATTAACAAGCGCTGTTCCAGATTTTACTCAGTGCAGTTATCCAGCTAACTCAGTAATCCTGCTTTGTGGAATACCTGTCCCTATCCTGTATTCATATACTGAACGGCAAGTGTGGCGCTGGGTAATGGAAGGAATAACTCCATTAAAAGGTCTAAGGGGTAAATTTCTAGTGGAAGTCCACTTTTGTGTTTGAGCTGAATGATGTCTCCTAGCATGAGGCCAAAAACAAATGCATTCTTTGAGAACTATGGGTGTTATTGGTGCATTGTGGGTTTGCATGAATTACAATATAAATGACACAGAGGAAATGAAAAACAGAGCGATTAAAAACACATTTAAATATTACTTCCTCTCTTGTCAGAAAAAACTGACTTTCTTAGATTTTTCTGTTATTTCCATAAAACACGTCCCCCCCTTTCTCTACCCCTGAAAAACATACACACAGACACAAACACACACACACACACACACACACACACACACACATGCATAAACATACACAAAGATATACTCGTCAGAAATGAATGGATACAAGTGCACAAGGAAGAAATGTAGATGTTTCCCAGCAAGCCTTCCTGATGGCTGGCATATGTGGCTTAATCAGATGGAGTTAGATGGGACTCTTTTGTGTGGAACTCATTACAGGAACTCTTTTTTTTGCATCGTGCCTCATTACAGGAACTCTGCATTGTGCTGAGGTCCCTCCTTCAAGACATATTCCTCAAATTACACAGCACAGGACCAGGGGGTGCCGTTAAGGGACAACAGAAAAGCCCTAAGGTGTCCGAGATAGGGGTCCATGAGTATAGTTTGGCAGGGCGTGCTGTGCATCCCTTCAGCCAGTCAAAGCAGCGAAGAGCAGCAGGTCTTGGCATGCGAGATGAGACCCGAGACCCTTTTCCTCAGTGCTCCATGTTAAATACACCAGATGTGCCGATTCTGCCATCTGGCCTCTTTAAGACTCCCAGCAGCAGACACAGATCCCATGTTAGAATAACAGAGGAAATATTAGCGGAGAAAATCACCCGCCACCTTTACAATGCTTTTTCAACATGCAGCATAGTTCCGAAATCCAAATCCACTTCCGACTTCTTCTAGGAGAGCCATTTCTTCTCTCTCTCTCTCTCTCTCTCTCTCTCTCTCTCTGCTAAGTATTTTATTTCACAATTTAACAAGTTTTACTGACTTCTCACCTCTTCCGTGTTCTGTGCTCATGTCCTTGACACATCCCTCTCTTTTTCTCTATATTTCTTTACTCTCGCCCTCTCTTTTTTTCTGTATTTTCTAACTTTCTCCCTCCCACTGCGCTTCTAATCTTTCCTCCAAAAAAGATCTTTCCTGCATTAGCTCTCTGGCAGCAGTGCGGAGGAAGCTTCGATGAGCCTGCTGTTAATTAAAATGCTGAGGCAATGTTCTACATTGCGATCAAGCAATTCAACAGCTGTCCCCGGGTCACTGAAAGAGACTGACGGCCCAGATCCTGCACTGGTCTTTCTCGGTCCATCCATGCAGCCGATGGAGAAGACGTCTCTGCACGTCTCGCCATTACTCCGGTGAGATGATAAAGGAGGGGTACACTTCCTCTCTCCTCCCCTCTGTGTCTCTCTCATCCCACCACAACAAAAGAGGGTGAATGTAAACCACAAGTGAAACCATGTTGGACTCTGATCATGGCCATGAGTTCTCTGCCTCCCCTTACTTAAATATCATAACAATAAAGAGCATTGTGTGGTTTGGAGCTCCGGTGTTTGCCTTCCTCTAGTCTTATTTATTTTCCTTCCCTCGCAATGCCCCTTCCGCGCCCTGCCCCACCCCCCCCTTTCCGCCAAACGGTGAAGATGTGTTAGTCAAAGCTGGACCTGCGGGTTATCCCCTTCCAATATTGCTGCCTGAGGGTCTATACCATCTATCTGTGGGTACATATACGGGACCTCATCATTTATTTAGTCAGTCACTAAACCTATTTGGTTAGTCACCTATTTGCTTTTCTTCACCACCAACACCCCTAAGTGACATATGAGGTCATGACCTTTAGACTGTGCTGTGGGTGGGATGGCCCCTGACCCCACGCCCCTGGTTTTGTTAAAGGTGGCCGGCGCTAACAAACCCTCCAAAATGGTATGGCAGTCCCTTTTTTTTAGTCAAAGCTCAGAGGGTGAGAACACTGTTTAGGGGAGTGGCGAGGCCCGTGTCATGGTCCACACCACTGCTGGCGATGTCGATAACTCACAATACCAGAGGCAGAATCAGGTCGGAGGTAACTCCACACCTCTCTTTACTGTTGCTTTATGCCAGGTAACTCTTGTCTTCCATTGGCGCATTCAGTATAGTGACATTATTAAATACTGTACGTATACAACAGAGTCTATGTTACACAGATGGGGGCTATTACACCAGTGCTAGTGATTAATGCAGAGAGAGGGCAGGCATGGCAGGGTAGGCAACTGATACCCTGCCCCTCTTCCACATCAGCCCCATAACCTCACCACTACCCCTAGTTTCACCAGCCCCCCACCACATACTCATTTTAGAACCACAAATTGAGGGCCCCATGACTGCAGAATGTGAACCCCCCTCCTCCTCATCCCAACAGGGGTGCAAAATCTCTACATAAACCAGACCGGACTGTGATATAGTCACTGTTGTATTCTAAATAGCCCCATTCAGCTAATGGTGGGGCTGGCAATAAAATAGAGGCAAGCTTCACACCGGGAGATGAATGATCCGCTAATCCCAGCCCGGTCACAGCGGCACGGGTGGCAGACCAGTGTGTTTCCTCCGCTCTTTCAACATGTTAAAATCCAAACCACAGCGCATGTCAGTCCTCATGCGTGGTGACATGGCGGAGGTTCACAGACTGGGCAATCGTGGCGCTAGCACTGTATCAGTTGCACATGTGTGTAGAACACAAATGTAACATCAGCGTTGGCAGCCAT
This sequence comes from Ilyophis sp. 1 JC-2022, assembly GCA_022702515.1. Classification (NCBI taxonomy): domain Eukaryota; kingdom Metazoa; phylum Chordata; class Actinopteri; order Anguilliformes; family Synaphobranchidae; genus Ilyophis; species Ilyophis sp. 1 JC-2022. The sequence goes on from CM040402.1 coordinate 48,425,775, forward strand.
GTTCTTTTCAACAAAAAGTCAATTGTCGTGAAGGCAGCAGGCTGCCCAATTTGGGACTGGGAAAAGCTTTACTTGGTTAAAAAAATAAAAGCCATATGAGAAAGGCAAATTTAGGCGGCAGCGGGTGGCATTTGGTTAATGCGAAGATGTGACTGCCTTTGGAACGGCAGAGACCTGCTGTAGGCCATGAAAACAGCAGATTTACAGTAATCCCATCCTCAGCCACTACAGTGGTGCTAGTCAGGGTGAAATGAAAGACAGTTGGTGAGTCAATGCCCCGTGGTTCCGGCCTCTTACCTCCCCTCTGTGGCCCACATTGATGAAGGCACACATGGGCTGAAAGGCACCCGTGCCACAGGCCAGCAGGTGGGTGCGGTTGTAGGGCTGCAGCAGGCGGACATAGTTGGCACACTCGCTCTGGAAGACATACAAGCACAGGCTGGATAAACTATTTACGTATTTATGTATTGACAAAGAGCACAAAATATTTTTGATCATTTTAATTCAGCCCAAATAAAAAAGATTTCCTTTTACGAGCCATTGATTCCACATGTTAACAAAAAGTGCCAAGAAAAAAGTTTAAAAGATAAAATAAACTACTGAAAAAGCCCATTTCTTTCCAAATACGTTTTTTCCCAGACAGAGAAAACTGAGGAGACAGAGTGAGAGAGGGAAGGAGACAGAGCCCATGGCAGAAAGAGAGAGACAGAGAGAAAGAGACAGAGAGGGAGAGAAAGAGAGAAATGAGAGAAATGAGAGAAAGGGAGAGAGAGAAGTAATGCCACAAGGTGCCAAGAAGTTAAAAGTCATACAGGAAGACTGGGGTATGGCTTCCTGTTCTGAAACAGCCACAATAGAAATGGGGAGATCAGGCTGGGCAAACGGAAATTAGCCAAGAGTGTCATTCTAGAAGGTTATGGGGTCAAACTCATTCACTGGGGAGCACGAAACAAGGAATCAGGCGTTTAAGAGACTGCAGTAACTGAGAGCGCAGTGATTGCGTCCTGGAAAACTCCAGAACCAGAGACTGTGACATCACTATGAGCCAAAGCCTCAGAACAACCTCTCAACACTGAACAGGTGGCTGTGGGCATCAATTAAAACCAACCCGCCCTGTCCATGAGTGTCAGAAAGAGAAGCAAGGGACAGAACTGAAATTATTTTGATATGACAACAAGTCTCTGTCAGTTCCTTGAATTATATACCAGCTGTTCATCTGTTATCATTCAGTAAGCACAGTTTCATTTAATTCCTGGTCTACCGTTAGCTCTTCACACATAGTTTTCATCGAATAAGTACCAGGTCATTTGTATGCTAAATTTGGATAAGATTTAAGGCAGATGAAATCATCATGTTTTAGTATGTAGCCGACAGGCCCTGATGTTAGAAATAAAAAACGCATTGTTTAATGTCTACTCTGAGCTGGGGCTATTCTCCAAACTCCTTCCACTGCAAACAGGCAACTGCTGGAATGCCATCATCTCTTTTTTAGCACTAACAGAAAATCAGAAGCTATCAGGGGGGTAAAAAAACATTTTGGAGTGCTATTGATATTTGGAAACTTCCACAGGATGAGTGAGTTGGTAAACTAAGATGGTAGGTCTCACAGCTGTATCTGAAGAGCACACTCCAAAGGAAACAAGATTAGACCACCTGCGGCAGGGAGCTAGAACTCCCCGTGAGCCTGCCTGCCCACCCCCGCAACCTACCCCCCCCGGCTGCTGGCCACCGTGTGAACATCTGCACTCTACACAGGATGGAAACACTGCCCTGCTGGGGGTCTTTGGTAAATGAAGGGGAACAGGGATAGAGAACAGCTGTGTGTTCAATGGCCATTCATCCCATACATACTAAATCCCATCAGGCTTTTACTCATTACATAGTGCCCTTCACACACCCTCATGTTTTACTGACGTATTTCAGCTATAAATGAGTACCTTACCTACAGTGTCTCTGCCCTTGAACTTTCAACCCAGCGCAATCCACAGCTCACTACTGCAGTCTTGTTGGCACACTTGCCCCTGCCAGACCTTCACTGACAAGGCTACCTGCCTGTTGAATCTTAGACTCAACATGATCCCTCACCTTCCCCCCACCAACCCAGAACCACAGCTTCCCTCTGGTGAGAGACCTGGAAGCTTCCCTCTGGTGAGAGACCTGGAAGCTTCCCTCTGGTGAGAGACCTTGAAGACTCCCAAGGTTAATGAATCCTAAGGTGTGAGGTCATGACCGGGCTGGAAGGATAGCCTTAGTAAACCAAACACACTGGGGGTTGACCCAAAGCAGACCAGACATCCCATCCAATGCAGAAAAATAGTATTCATCAGCATAGGTATAATTATATAAACTTGAATTATATTCAAGTATGTTCAAATATAAAATATACTTTTAGTATACTTCTGCATATTAACAAAATACATCAAGCAGTTACTAAAATTCTCTGCCTATAAGACATGAGGGCAGGGTCCAGCCTTTGATCACAGAATCTTACACAAGCAAGAGCAAAGCTGTTGCTGCATTTGTCCCAAAGAAACTAAGGGTAAAGTATTTATGGATGAACAGAGCTCATGTCCTCGTCAGAACAAACTAATGAAAAGTGCTTTGGGTCAAGCTTGCAACAGGCAATTAAAATAGATTAAGTCATTCAACCAGCATCATGTTTACTTTCTTCTTTTCATGGTTTCCATTTGCACTTGTGTCATGCAGAGGGCAGTTAACGCCATTCATAGTGACCGTAAGGCATGGAGGCAGACAGGAAAACTAGAAATCGGCCCTTTGATCTCCCTGTGATTGGCGGCACTCAATCGCCAGCCTGCCAGCCTGCATCCGATTGGTGTCCAGCTACACAAGAGGGCATTGCTCGGTCCAGGAGCAGTGAAAAAAGCCTTGTTCTGCTTCACTTCACCCAAGCAAGTCTACCCGGAAAGGGAAAACACAAGGCGTTCTCATTTTTGTTCCCATTGAAATGAGGCCTGAACTTGCGCCAGCGTGACCTCTGACCATCTTTCCGGGGCTGGGTTTTGCCACACATTGGGGCGAAGCACCAACAGGCCTTTGTGTGCAAGATTAAGAAAAAAGGAAGAATGTACCCAATCATGGTTAATTCACAATTCAGAAAACTACAATTGAACAGAAGAAGAAGCAAGCCCCCAAGCTAAGTGACGCTCACTGTAAGGGAATAAAGCTCTTTGCTCAACGAAAAAAACAAAAAGGAGGTCATCAGTAAAAGCAAGGATGTATGGGACTGTGGAAGTAAAGATAACAGACTCCTTGTTGCCATTCTTAATCCATAACCATGTACAAACTACAGCTGCGCCACCTCACCTTACGGTGCTCAACTAGTCATTAGCACAGTCAAACTCTTCAATAAGGCTATTGCATTTCAAAAGATAAACACACTGAAAGAAGAGAGAATGAAAGCACGCCAGCTAAAGGTGTCGGCCCAATTTCCTCCTTAAAAAAACACACCCCACCCAAAGGCCTCACAAAGTTCCGTCCATCTGTTTGTAACATTAGGGCTGAATTTCTGAGTATACGTCTGACTCATTTAACTGGAGAGGCATAGAGATGGACCTGCTGGATTGTGTCTTGGGGTGTGTGAGTCTTGGAGGAGGGGGGTAAAGGGCACACTAGCCTGTATCTTGGGGTATCAGGCCCTAGGGGAGGTTAACCTGAGCAGATAGCAGGCACAGAGGCACACAGCAGGCCAGTTTTCCCTGTGCACAGGTTAGATTGGATTACAACGTGCAGAATTTAAGACTTGTGTGATGCCACAAAATGACTTTTCTGCTCTCCCTGTGGAAGAGGACTCGTATAACTATCTCTGTTTATGATAATTCTTTCAGCGACAGCCACAGAAATGCGCAATAACTCCCGATATTAAATGTCTCGCCTCACCTGCCACTTCAAACGCACTAATTGCCTTCTGCTTGTGCCATGGTCTGACACTGGGGTTTTAAAACTCAACTGCCATCCAGTGAGACAGATGAACTCTTTTATATTATGAGAAAAATGTAAACGATAGCAGATGGCCAGAAGGTTTCACTTTCCATCGTTAATGGAAGCTTGGGGACCGAAAATTAAAATGCAGCCCAAATGTGTCCTTATTTACGATGACAAAGAGAGCGTATCTATCTCTGGCCTCCAGCATCTCCTCCTTAATTGAGTCCTTACAGCTTTTAACAGTGTCTGAACTCAATTTTTTATGAAACAAAAATGTTACAGGGGTCGTAATTGTGCTTAATGGATCAAAGGAAAGACTTCATTGGGAATCCCGCAGACCTTCATTAAAATGCCATCTGATTTGCAGCCCTAAAGAAGAGACGCACTGACTGGAATGTGTTGCCGATGCCATTCAGCACAGGGTGGAAGATCAAGAACTAGATTAATTGGTGAATATCGGACTATCCAATCCATTCCAGAAATACAATATAATAGCTCCATAACATGTAGAACAGTGCAATGTCGTTCCATGCGTGACATGAAAACATAGTTTCCCTCACATTAAGAGATTCTAAAGCACCAATTAATTTCCATTAGAAGTATCTTCAATATCAGTTCAATTAATTTGAGTGACTATAGAACAGAGAGGCTCAAAAAAATAGTTCACACTACCCAGTCCACAATATATGTGCACTGGAAGACTGAACCAAGGGTTTCTATATTCTAGATCACTAAAAGTAAACATTAAAAGTAAAAAGGAAACGGGGATGTTTGAATTGTTTAGGAAATGACTCACCAGGGGATCCTTGCCCTTGAGCACACACTCCTCCCTATTCCCAGGCAATGGAGGCCAATAGATCTGCAAAGAGAGGGGGAAAGGAATGGGGAGGAGGAGAGATGTGAACATTTTGGTATAATTTTGTTGACCGGAAAAGACATACATTTCAAATGTAATTTAATATATCAATTTTGGTTCTTTCTGGATCACACAAAATGCATTTGAGAAATGGTTACGGTGCTCCGATGGGCCAAGAACAATACGTGCGGCGGCAATGCAGGCTATTGTGATGCAGAGAAGTTTCAGGTTGCACTTCTTTGATGTTTTTTTCTTGGGTATGTGTCCACTTTCAATACTATTAATATGAAATGCGTCTGCTCTTAAAGTAATTCATTCTATCTCAGCAATGACCCTTATTTACCTGGTATAGTCGGCCGAATATAAATTGGCCAAACTTTGGTAGCCCCTGTTCTAGATGAATTACACTGCAAAGACTCACCCTACTGTAGTCCCACATTGAACGATTCCTAATTTACTTTCTTTCCTTTACATGTACATTTTAGGCATTTAGCTGACGCTCTTTTTTTACTTATCCAGAGCAAATTAGTGCATAAAAAATATGCCTAGATGCATAAATCACCAACATTCCCAGTAGCAATTAACGAGAGTGCAATGGTTGGGCCATTCCACACCAGCGATAGGGAATACTTTGTCACTAGACTTAACACATGGAAGGGAAGGTAGAGGTTTTTCTGTAAGGTTAGGGAAATAGAGGATATATATGCAAGTGGAGACACCTAAAATCCAAAATCCAATAACTGATAGGAAACCATGCCCGTCGTTTTTAACACAAATTGCAACAACAACAAAAAACTTCAATTTAAATGCAGTAATAAGATGGGTGGGATTTTTTAGAATTGGATGAGTTTTTTCATAATTTTCAGGGCATAAACTTGGCACAATTTAAGCATCCTAAGATTAAATCCACGTTCTACAATGATTCTGCTTCATACATCGTCACCATTAGCGTTCTGTATTTTGTATTGCAGGCTAAAAGCTGGCTATTTAAAACACTTTTGTATTTCAGAACAATGTGTGCACTGTTCAGTGAATCAGCAAATCTATTCATCCGCTGTGGCTTCGCTCACTTTGTCACACTTGGAGACTTTAGCTGTGCAAAACTTCCCAGCATTCTTCCTCTTATGCCAGTCCCACATTTTCATCATCCGTGTAAAAATCAAAACTACTGGGTGGTAAGTAAGACCAGCAGTCCAACAGCTTCCCAGCTCTATGTAAAACCACTAGCACTAACAGAACTTTGAATGTATGCTGACAACAGCAAAGATCACTGACTGTGGCAGACATCTGCAGCCATTGTGTGCCACAAGAAGGGCTGTGTAGTATACATTTGCCAACTGTGTAGTTAAAAATAGTCCAACAGATACATGGCACAGAATGGCCATGATACAGCAGTCTTTGCACAGAAATACATATTTTCTATTAAACATCAATGCTCTGGTGCAGTGATAAGGAAACAGTGTGTGCATCCTTACACATACCCACAGTATTGTAACGTGCATCTATTTTCCCAGAATACCACTGGGCAATACAAATTATGAAACCAAATTCCACATACTGAATTCTGAAAGAGGTGCTGTCTATCAGGTGAGACATGAAACAGTAATTCAATCAATCAATTTTTATTTTAGCACCATTTAGAATCAGTGTTACAGAGCTCTTCACAATTGACGGATCTGGAGGGAATAATAATTTAAATGGGAAAAAAACATTGAGCCAATGTGGGAAAAACTGAACAAAAATGTTCCCTGAACCCTCAAAAGGCAATTGAGTTAAACTCCTGGAAAATGGTGGGATACACAGAAGAATAGTTTAGATAAGTTTAGATACTAAAAACAACTGATAGGGAAAATACCAGTACTTTTATGAGCAACTGGGCAACTAGGGTCCTATAATAGCCAGCTCTAAATATCCCTTGAAAGAATTTGTAGGAAAGCTATTAAAATGCAATATGTTCAGATATCAGACGGGATTCAAGAACATGGATCAAAGTCCTTGACACTGTTGAGGTCGCACACAGGTCCTGACTCATAAACAACAGTCATAAACAATGTCGCATGGGGAATCTTCACACTTTGGGAAGCGTGTTCTAGCAGAAATTACAATCTTTCCCATGGTCATTGAATCATACTCTTTGCCTAATGGGCAGTATGATCCCAGCTGGCAAGAATATTATTGCAATGTTTTACAACATTACAGCAATGTGATATGGTTGGGGTGAATAACCACAGCGTAGCAATGTTTAAGAGCATTTATTTTCATACAACCCCAAATCTCAAGTCTCCAGCTAAATCCAGATTACTTATACTTTCTTTCTGCAGGAAAAATTTATGTAAAATGTATGTTTATAATATAAGGTATAAGGGCTGACAAAGGTCATGCTGTCACAAAGCCCCCACAACTTTCCACAACCTAAAAACATATGGTCTGTTGGGGTGTTGGTCTCTCCTCTCTTCGTTGGAGGGGTAAAGATGTTTCTGATGCAAATGGCAGTCATGCTTGACCCGGATGAGCACTGAAGATTGGTGGCAGATTAAAGGTAAGATTTTAAGGTCCTCAGATATTGTGCATTAAGCAAAACATTGTACAATCCCCAACCAAACAAAACCATATGCTCCCCTGCAGTGAAGATATAAAGATAAGTCTCTCACTTAGCTGTAAAACACCTGTTCTTTGGTCTTACTGCCAATCCAGCCAACTGGTAGCAATCCAGTAGCCAATGACTCAGGTTCTGTTGAGAGCTGTTTCATCATGGAGCAACTGCTCTATCTTGTCATGGAAACAGATTGGCAGAGAGGCCGAAAAGGCAGTGGCTCTTTCATGTGCACCATAATACTCATAAATGACCCACATTTCAATGTACCGTCACAGTGTCCAACAGATAGAGAAAGAGTTGGCGACTGAGAGACAGAGAAAGAGAGAGAGTCACTCATTCAAAAGATGTTTACCATTCTGAACGCACACGAAAACCTAATTACTTTATCTGAAACAATACATTACCGCTTAGTTCCAGCCCTGGGAAAGTACACCCAACCACAGACCCTTGCACTGTCCCACCCAGGGGGACTGTGCCCAACCTCAAGATAAATCCACCCAGCCACAACCAGAGTGCAGTATCCTTGATCATAATACTAGTGTAAAGGCCGTGTTTCATGGGGCCAACACAGTTATAACAAGTATGGGGTTATGTGTAATTTAAGGACTTTAATGTAGTCAGTTCTCCCAAACAAGTCAGACAGTTATGGTTGCAGATATTACAGAAGTGGCTAAAAAAGTATTGACCTAATTTATTTATTCATTTAGCAATTTTTTTAACCTATAATTTTGGTAACCTCTTGACAATCCACTTGAGAGAGGTAATGTTTTTCTAGGTACAAAATTATAGTCTAGTTCCCTTATGGAAAAGAAAGCACAGGGAGTGGTTCCAGGCATCGGCTATTTGAACTAAACCAGAGATGAGGAATTAACCACCTCCATAGAAAAGAATGCAAAGAAAAAAGTATGTTTGAGAGAATGGGCTGCTGGGAGACGTGGTCCTTAGGATATTCCAATTCCCCTGAGCTCTCAAGCAGTGCTTTCTGTCCCTTCTCTCTGGACCCCTCCTCTTTTTGCTCCACACTTTGTCACTTGGTTGGCTGGGTTCCTCTGTCTTGTTTTCCATGCCAAAGAGCACAGAAGCTCTGGTAGGCCCGTCCCAGGGTAGAGCTCCTTAGAAACCCGACCTACTGAGACTGGGCCGAATAAATGGGAGCGAATAAATCCCCCCAAAAGCTATTAGAACCATGTGAGCGAAACACAGATAGGGCAGATTTATAAGAGCAGGCTCTCAGCGAAGAGAAGGGAGGCACACACTATCAGCGAATGTGAACAGCAGGAGATTTAGGGTCCTTGAGGTTTATGACTGATACTTGAAGCGGTGAGAAACCCTATGAATCCTGGCCTTTGGAATGCTGTCCCCGTATCATGTGGAGACGCTTTGGAGTTGTGATAAAATGGAAGCATTCAAGTCTATCAGCTTAATGGAAACGTTACACTGGTCTACACTATGACAATGGTAATAGGAAAGGTCAGTATTTCAAAGACTACCAACTTAATGAACAGAGGACTCTGGCTCTGGACACTTTTCTCAATTGAAGGATTGTTGGGACTTTATCAGAGCAAACCAGTTAATTTGAGAATTTTCTGATGGAATTAGTCATATAAATAAGGGTTTACAAAATATTTTTAATAAGCAGGAGCCAGATTTAAAGATCGGAAAGCAGTAAGAATCTAACATCTGATAAAGCATCAACCTTCAAATTAATCATATTAGAGGAAAATAGTGGAGTGACAGAGGTATACGTTTTACTGAGAATGAGGCAGAGTGTGGGGGGCTTACCTCTTTGGAGTCTGAGTGGGTGTGGTCCAGGCGCAGAGAATACAGCACATCTTTGCCTCCCAGAAACAGCCTATCGTGGTACTCATCCAAGAAAACAGAGGTCAAACTGAGGAGCCCCTGGTGACCACTGAAGATAGACGACCTGTTTGTGGCCAGGAGATCTAAGAGAGAAAGCAAAACACAAGTGTGAGAGACCAAAATGGTGGGGAATAACTATGTCGTCAACACAAAAAAATGTACTATACCCAAGTCAATAGACGCATAATAATCGCTTGAATTTGCAGCCAAAAATCAGTTTCTAATTTAAATGTAATCTGCCTGTTTTCAATTATGCCACATTGTGCATATGTTTGATTCCCTGCTGGGCTTGGTCTCTTCTTCAGAAAACTGTTGCAGTGCCAAGTGCGGTCTGAAATACTATTATTCACAAACAATTACTAGAGCACTGTTTGTAATATCTAATGGAGATGTAGAAAGTTGGAATACCCAGTGGATTATCAAAAGGCCGGAACACTTAGTTTTGTCCTGGACCACTGGGGAAACCATCCAGTGCTCCAGGGAACTTGGCAGTTCCTGATTTGCTGTACTCCCAAGTGCAACTCAAAATGCTATAAAAACAAAAGGTTTTGGAGCGCTGTATGGAATATTTAACTGGGACATCTAGGTATCTCCTGGAACATTGGGCACACACTACAGAGAGCTAGAGGATGAGAACATCCAGTCCAGGTCTAAAATTGTTGAGTACCTGCTAGCAGTCCAGAAAGCTAAACAGACCAGACCCACATGAGGCTGGAACTCTTAGTTGTTTCTCGGGTGCCCAATGGACCTCTGGCTCTGGCAGTAAAACCGATACGCTAACTAACATGCCCCTAGCTGAAACTGAACCCTCTACCCCCAACCCGTCTTCACTCAATATTCACGGTCATTGTGCACTTATGGATTAAGACTACAGCCTTGCAAAAAAAAGCTTAAGAGTTCGTCTCAATTCCCGCACTGGTCCAAGGGCACTGCGAATCCATCAATCACTGCAGCTTTCAAAGGGTGTGTGTAGGCGGGATCACACGGCACTGTTGCCCCTGCACCAGACTCAGCCCTGGTATTGACTCAGGATTTAAGAAGGAATATTTTCACTTGTGTGAACCCTATGAATAAAAGAACTGGTGTTTATTTTCCCTTTTTCTCCTAGTGTCTCCAATCTATCATGTCTGAGTGTAATCAGCCTTTCTTATTTGCTTTTTTCAGCAGCTCTTTAATGTCATCACAATGGGCTGAAGATGAAAAATGAAGCATAATGAATGTGGATAATAGCCAAAACTTAACCTTTCATTTTTAAACTTTTATGTACCAATCCTTCTATCATGCTACCCATTTCAATGCTGTGCTCAACACAATATTGTCAACAGAGGCACCCTTCTCCTGGCATACAGCATGACTCTGATATACAGTAAACCCACAGATACAGAAAACTTAGAATGGATCATTTTTAACATTGGATAACAACCACAACTCAACAACAAGAGAATCTTGCATTTAAATAGGTTCAGAACCAACTATACGACTACATATCAGACTAAGCATAAGATAAGTAGACCCGTGCACAGTGCTGCTTCTTACAAGATGACATATTGGATAGCCATTGCAACGTAAATCAAATTGAAAATTGAAACCAGTTCACTAAGTTATAAATCTACTGTAAAAGCCAGGCCTGGTGACAGATGGAATTATCCATCTCAGCTTTACTGTTCTCTGTGCACACAGAAGCAGGAGGAATCAGAGGAAATTAGTTGCAGAGAGAATCTTTCAGAGTGTCACACTGGCCTGTCGTATGCTCCTCTAAACACATCAATGCTCTTGCTTCTATGTTTTGAAGACAGTCTAACCCTGAAACAGTAAAATCCAACTCAGAAATCATGATGTTCAAAATGTGCTATGGTATCAATAGGCTTTTATGAATAGATATAGAAGTCAAATCAGGCTGTGAAACCCAATAGGAGGTAAGACAAATTAGCTGACAAGTGGGTGTCTTCCTCAGCATAGTGGAGACTGTTCTCTGGTCAGTCCTGTGAGAGACCTCCAGATCCACTGTTGGCAGGAATATCAGTCTAGGCTGTTCTGAGGTCAGTGCAGTGATACATGCCCAGGCCCAGTGCTGGTAGGAACACAGCACTCCAACCCACTCAATTCTTTGATCCAATTGAGTGGGCTCAGTGGGCCAGCCTTGCTTTCCCCAACTTGGCTTCATGCCCTAAAACAACGCATAGCTTACAGTTCAATACCCATTAACAAAGCTCCTTCATCCCTTTTCCCGTAAATCTCTTTTTACAACACAAGCCAGATCGATCGAGGGTGCACTTATTAAATTGCAAGCGCAGAAGACAAGCTCAGCATGTTTCCGTGACGTATTTTATATACAAATATGGCAGTAGAAAAGGGAAATTGCTTGTTATAAAGTTAGGTAGTGGTACTGAAAAAGGTTCTGAGCCTTCCAAGCCTGGAGAGTTCAGGGCTACAAAGCTATTACAGTTATCGGTGCACGCAGGGGTGTGATAGTTTTGTACGTGAAGCTGTTTGTGTGTCCGTGCCTCTGTGCTTGTTTTGGGAAGTGTATTCTCTTTTTGCCTTTGCGTGTGTGTGTGCGTGTGTGTGCGTGTGTGTGTGTGTGTGTGTGTGTGCGTATGCACTTGTGTGTCCATCGCTGCAAGAGCGATCAGGCATTTCCTCTGTCTTCGTGTGCATTTTTGTGTGTGTCTGTGCATGGGTGAAAGGGAAAGCCCATTCTGTGTTTCTCAGTATGCACATGTTTGTTTGTTTGATAACGTGTGATAGCGTGTGTGTTTGTGTGTGTGTGTGTGTGTGTGTGTGTGTGTGTTTGTATGAGCCTCTCTGTCGCTGTGATGTGCTGCCAGGTCAGAATGAGAGGTGCAGTGCTGAACCCGAGGCCAGTATCCAGCCATGCACACAGACACACTGGCGGGAGCTCACTGTGCCTTTGTTCTCACTTTTTTATCTCTAATTCTCTGAAGTAGTTAAAGCCTGTGAAAGTGTTCGAATACCAGGATTACTTTATGAGAGTTATACAAGCAAACTCTCTTCCATCAAATCATTTTCCCCTTTAATGTCTTATCAGATCATTTTCTGCCAGGCTTTAACTGGCCCAGATCTGGTTTATGATCTAATCTTGGCTATTGCATGTGTACGTATGTACAGTTTGTATATGAGTGTATGTGTATATATTTTTTATATTGTGTGTGAGTGTGTGTCTTATGAGTCCCTTGATGTGTGTGTGTGTGTGCATATATGTGTATATAATGACAGCTTGTATGAGCGTGTTTATTGTGAGTGTTTTGATAAGTGTGTGTGCCTGTGTGTGTGTGCGTGTGTGTGTGTGCGTGTGTGTATGTGCTCGCATACATGTGCACATATATGTTTGTACAGCCTGCTGGCACAACCCTCTCCCTCCCAAACAGCGCTTATGAACTGTGATGACCCCTCCATTATTATATACAATATTTTCCCCTCATTTTCCTCTTTTATTCTTAATAATTGGGAACAAAATGCAAATACAACCGAGATGAAGGGTAGGCAGAGGAGGACCAAGTCAAACCACAAAGCGGGCTGGAGCTATTTCTGCTGCTCCCTCTACACAAAGTGGCCGACTGTTAAAAATCTGCACCTAAAATTTTATTTGTAGCTGTTTTGAAGGATTGTGTTTGGTATTTTACAAGCAGTTGGCATGAGCTGTATGTGCCATGCGGCCTGACCCGCCCCACAGAGCGGCGGGGCTCAGGAACGCTAAGCAGCAGGATTTACAGTCACACCTCAATCCAGAGAAGAAAAGGAGCCGCGCGGCTCCCACTTCACCCCGCACACCCCCCCCCATATCTCCTGTCACGTCTGGAAGAGAAGCAGACACAGAGGCGCGGTCGAGCGCGTGCGTCTCGCAGCTCATCTGTTGTTTGTTACTGTCTGACGCCTTGCAGGATGTTCTGTGGCTATGACGCTGTGCGTCAGACACCTTCCTTCGCTCTGTCTCTCTCATGCACGCACTCACACACACGCACACAGAGACAAAAAATAAATAGAAATATCTGCAAATGTTTCATTCTGTACTGATATTGACTTGGTGCTTCAATTTTCTTTTCTGTTTGTTTTTTTTTTTATCAAGTGAACTGAACTGAATCTGCACTTGATGCAGTTAGAATTTATGAACTAAAATAAACATTCCATTATATCATATTATGAAAGTTGTAAAAACTGAACAGTAAAAGTGAAATTGTGGCTGTCTGTTGCCTATTCAGTGCCAATGAGTCATGGGAAATGTTTCAGGTAGGAGCCAGTTTTCCATTAAACAGCTTTTTTGGTTATGCATTTTACAAGGTTCATAAGCAAAGTTCCTTGAAATCAGACCCTTCTTAAAATGCAGTGCAAGCATACAGCACACAAACAACACATTTAACGCACACAACCCTGTGACACAAATCCCACGGCTCAGAGACTTGCGGCAAAAACTGAACTGGTACACAAACAGGATCAGCGTCTGATCTGGAAGACCACAGGGGAAGTCCAGCCCTGGATCGTCTCCCCAGGGTCCCCGTCTGCTCCTCCTTCATTAGTCTGTGTGTTTGGCCACATAATTGGAAGTGAAAACATCTCGCCCGAGTCTCATCCTCCTCTGGTGCAGTAATGGCGCCCTGCTGGGTAATGCCCTGTAATGCCCTCATCTGCGCTGTTCTGTGTCCCGCTCATCCCCGTCGCTGAAACCAGAGCCCAGGGACAATATTGACTCAGCAGGAGGACATCAGCCACCGACAGGGAGGCCCGGATCATCTCAGTGCCCCGTCTATCCAGCCATCCCCTCCGGCCAGCCTCCTGGCTCGGGCCTCCCCAAAATCTCCTCCCAAAGACACAGTGAGCCACCAGCAGAGAGGGGTCAACGGCACACCACAAACCTCTCAGTCAGGAGTACGCCCAAACAACACAGACTCGACACACATTCACACACAGTGAACACAAACTCCCTGGCAGCAGTACACACAGACAGCACAACCTCCAAACAGACTCATGTACGGTGAACATACCTTCACAGAAACCATGGTTTCTGTACAGAAAAGATAACGATAAGTAGGAATGTGTAGAACAATGAAGTGTACACAAAACTGAATTTGAACACACTGTCAAGCATATGCACAGTCCTGAATATTTAGCATACTTCAAAATTATGAGAGCCAAAAACATCTTCAAGATAAAGGATCACCTTGCAGGAACCAGAAGATTGGCATGTAGTGTTTCGTTACAGACCAACTTAATTCTCCCAGTGAGCCATGCAAATACATAGACTTATATTCCACATATCTCTTTACCGCATCATCCTGCCCAACCCACTAACTGCCTATCCTTCCAGGTCCCTGTATACCACAACTTAAGCCCTACCTATACCTCCTTCTTCTCCATGTGTCATTGTACCCTAGGACCAAACATACCACAACTTTGTGGCCAAAACGCACCATAAATCCAAAGTTGAAAAAAAACACATAAATCCTGTTCCCCACTTCTCGTACACCGTTAAGCCAACGCAACAGTGCTCCTTTTCCCCGTGACCTGTACCGAAAGCCTCAAGGTACCACACACCGCACCATACCCACACAGCATTAAATACGGTGTCTGGAAGCACAGGCACGCCGCTGCCTGTGTGGTATGTATCTGAGAGGGTGAGGCTAAGCGCTGATCGTATCATCTGTAACCTTGTACAAATTGAGCCCCAAGGTAAGTGGTGTAACTTACTGCTGGGGTTTGTTATTACGGGCGTACAGCGCAAGGTCTGAGGCGCATCTGAACCGAATTAGACCCCAGACCACAGAGCACATACCAGGCCGGGCTGGAAGCCGCTTGCCCATCCCACTCTCACACGCTTGTTACAATACCCAGACTTCCCAGGACAATCTCTCTCGTTAGGGGCGCTCAATATTATTGCTGCATGCCAGGAATGCCAGAAATCCGGCATGGCCCTCTAAAGCTTCCAGCCCCTGTTCCGCCCCGGGACCCAGGGGAGCCGGCCGATCGCTTTGTTGCCGTTGACTGCGTCCACCTGCGTCCAAACGACAGATGCACGCGTCAACGGAACGGCTTCCGGTTCCTGCCCATGTGTTCCCTTCCGTCTCCGGACCCGTCATGCAGGGCCTTGTGCCACGGTAATAGAGATGCCACTTAATCAAGAGATTTAGGGGATGTTTTCCTTCGCTATTTAAATCTCGTGATTTAATCTGGCGTGATTCATTGTTCCACACAAAACAAGAAGTACAAGCATAGCCTCCTTCCTTGTTTTTTTTCTTCTATTTTTATATGATAAGGAATTTGATTTGGGCCGGCTGAATGCGTAAGGAGACAATGGGCTGGTGTTTTTCTTGGCCCGGGCTCCCGTCCTCCCTCCATGTTAATTAGCACACCGGTCATGTGCTCACTTGCATGGAGATGTGGCCCCTCACACGGGCTTCTGTCATCACTGCAGAATGAACCCACTGAGGGAGTGCGATGGTGGAGGCGAGTGGCAGGCAGAGGATCACACTCCGGGCCCCTGGGGGTCACGTAGCTTTTGGGATATGTGCATCCCCCTTACAGCAGGGTCCTGTCATTGCAGGGCTCCAGAGGCAGAGCTGTGATTAATTCAGCCCTCCCAGAACTCCCACCAGGCCACTGTCTGGAGCAATGTGCCTGACGCAGGGAGGGTTCGCTTCCTTATCACAAGGCAAAGATGCGTATCTCAGTTGGGTGACAAAGTCTGGCAGCAGAGAGAGAGGAAGGAGCAACTTTTGAACTTGGCTCTTAATCATGTTGAGCTTCCAGGTGGCTTACAGTACCATTAATTCTGTGAAGTTCTAAAATTAGACATTGTTTGCCCATATGCACAAACTCAATGGTGTGCATACTCACAGGATACGCTTAATCTTCTGTAATTATGGGGATTTGCTTTTGAAATGAGAACATGAGAAACTTGATGCAGCAGTGAACATTAATGAGATGAAAGTCCTTGATAAACCCCATCCCTGATTTGTCAGCGTGCTCCAGTTCCTTTTACTAAATAAATTCAAATCAGGATATTGCTTGAAGACCCATGGCTCAGCGGCAGGCCAGCAAGCGAAACCTAGTCTCGCCTGCCTTTGAGGATAAAACCCCTCCTTTTCTCTCTCTATAATTAAAAAATTACTCTCATAAACACTGCCAGCCTCCGTGGGCCAGCTGGTTTTCCCATTCAGGGACAGCTCCTTGTTTTAAAGAACTCCCCTTATTAACAATCCTCAGGTGTGCCTCCATTTGTTTTGGAATGGGTTTGTTTAGGCCCCCAGATATTCAGCCTTAATTACGAGCAGGAATGCTGAAGTAGGCAGGACTGGGTATGTGCACGGCGGTTTGTGCACATACGTGTGTGAGCGTGCGTGTATGTGTCAGAGTATATGTTGGCTCCTCTCCCTTTAATACATATATCATATGCTGTGGGCACGGTTGCCTTTGGAGCGCACTGTCAGCAGCTTCTGGGTGGAGCTAATTGATTTGTTGGGCTGGTGAGCCAATGAGGGAATGTTTCACAGCAGCACACATCACTGTGACGGACACGCACTGTCTTCCCTCAGCCTTGTGAAAACACTCAGCAGGGGTTCCCACCCTGAACTTTCTCACACACACCTTTTATTAGCACCGAGCTCATCCACCAACATGGGCAACCAAGGTTGAAGGACACAACCTCTAACGCAAATGTGAACAGGCATGCATGTACACAGCTAGATGCACACAAACACACACACACCTGCGCGTGCACATGCACACACACGCGTGCACGCGCGCACACACACACACACACACACACACACACACACACACGTCTCATTGCCCAAAAATAAAAATAATCTTCTTTTTTCTTGCCCTTTAAATATACAAAAGGGTTTTATATTAAAAACTTTCTGCCAATATACAATAGCCAGGGTTTTGGTTGAATCTATCTACATATTCAAAGAATCTGTTACCGTGCTAAGCAGTGACAGGCTGTTGGGTCTGCTGGATAAATTAATCTCTTTGTTAATATAGTAGCTGTGGGGGCAGCCATTTTTTGAGGTATAGCTTTTCAAGCTGTAAAATAAATACTCGTTCCCTCAAATTCCCCTTTTTTCCCCTGGCCATGGCCCGACAGCCTGAAGTACTCTCTCTACAGTAGAATATACAGCAGGCCCAGGCTGTTTACACACGACAGAGAGTAATGAAAGACGTTTATGAAAGAAATATGCACAGGGTATGAACTTCAAAACCCTTACATCCATCATTTTTTGATTACGTTTCAGTGTACTGTGACAAGTAACTCACAACATGAATTATTAAATGCAACTCTGAGGAAGGCACTTTGCGGTAGAGTGAGGTTTGGGGTCATGGCGGTGAGAAAAGTTCAGACAAATAGTTTCATAGAGGTTTAACCCCTGGACCATAGCTGTTTGTATAATTTGCAGCGCTCATTAAATCCATACCATTGCTTTGGCCACTGGGGTTTATTTTGGCTATGTCTTCACACAGATTTACCATCAATGTTTCACCCAAGCATCGTGGTCAAGCAGAACAGAACACTTTCAAAACCCACAGACATGAAGGAGAAAGAGATGGGGCCATTTCAGCTTGTCATTGGTAAACAAGTAGTGACACCCCACTCACCACCAAACCAGGGAAAGCTAATCCAAATGACAAGCAGTCAATGTTACTTTGTACCCCCCTAAACCCTGAGCTATGAATGGGACCAATCTGACCCTCAGCATGAGAATCCTACTTGCTTCCATGCTTCTACCATCAATCCTTATTAGAGGTTTAGGCCTAGCATTCGTTTGTCTCTTTTTTAGTAAGGGAGGGGGGGAGGGCGGGGGTGTTTGTTCCAGTTGAGGCAGCTTGTAATGGGTCTCATGACATCACCCTACAGAAGTTTTCGAAAACAAACTGAAGATAGGTCCGCTTTGGTGAAAAGCAGTCATGCAGTAACTCAGCATAAAACTAAAAGTACATGAAAGGGAGATGTGAGACAACAAGAAAACTACATCCCCCTGTTTCTGCCATAATTACAGTCCCACCTAATCCGGGCCCAGGCTGGGGCAGCTGCATGATAATCGTCTCAGCATTTCCCTTCACTGCCATGATAAGAAAAACCCCATTAACCATGATGGCTGTATGGATCCCCTTCTGATAAAACGTCACACAGCACAATTCAGAGGATGAGGGAGCAAACATATTTCCACCAGATGTGGCAACCCAGAAGAGGGTAGCGGAAGGAAAGAAGACGGAAATCTTTCTTATTCCAAAGCTTATTGCCTATTTGGAGGTGACGAATATTTCTCAACAAGCAGCCACCACCACAGGAAGTTAACACAATGATGCATTGTTCTGCATTCTCCTTTCGGGAGAACTCCTGCGTAATCCATTACACCGATATCCCCCCGCCACACAAAAAAACAAAACATCCACTAACTCCTAATGGGACAGGTGATTGAGGTGTGGAGTTCCTCAGAGCATGTGAATTTTGGTGCAGTGCCATGCGGTGATTTCCTCTCAACCTGACTTCACTATTACTGGACAGACACACAAGACCAATCTTTCTGTTTGGTTTCAAATGAAGACTACGAGATCGTTGCTTTCTGACTGCTCCTAATTCTGTCTCCCTCTCTCACACCCCTCTCCCTTCCTCTCTTTCACTCCCACCTTGCCCCCCTTCTCTTAAAATTACTTATCGTCTCAGTCATTATTCAACTCACCCTCTCGCAAGGCAGGTTCAACATACTCAGGCAGAGATGAAAGGTTTTAAGTTCTGCAGATTCCTGGAGTAGCAAACAGGGGCTCTGTGTGAATCCTAGTATGGATTATACGAGGACTACCCTGGAGTGACTTGAATTCTAAAGGGTCTTTACTACAGAAGGAAATGTACTTACAATATTTACGGCTACTTTTCTCCATAAAGGGATGGCTCACATGTAAGTGGAAGGGATGGGCACTTCAAACATAAATTACAGTAAAGTAATGTCTGTCTTTGGCACACTGGAAACACTCTTGGAAACCCCCCACTCCTGGTGACGCCATCCTGGCTCAACAGGCTCTGACTGTTTTATTTTAGCGTGCCCTGCTTCTCTCACAGGCCTGCCACGAGATGCTTTTGTGGCACGCTCCGCTCCAAGCCCTGGGATCGGGCCGCTGTTCTACCCACAGAACTGTCAGCCTGAGAAATATGTCAGAACCCTTAAAGAGGTCAGCACGCACGAGGGGGGCACCAGATAACACTGGGATTATCAGCCCCAAGGGGTCAAAAAACATGTTTGTTCACCTCAGTGAGCTGGAAAAGCCTCTCAGTCAATTGACACTATGCATACGTCCAGCCCAAAGTGACTTGAGAAACAGTTCACATCGAAACAGCTAGAAGGCGCTCTTGACAAACTGTGTCCAAGTTGTTGGACGGTCTGTCAGTCTCTGTCCCCCTCTCTCTGCTCTATCTCCACCTCTCTCACTCACTCCAGGTTCTGCTTGGAGATTGTGCGATGAGCCAGTTGGCATGGATTCATTGTGAGGCTGCTTTTTCTTTTCCAAAAAGCCTGTGTGCATTTTAATCATGAAGGAAACATCCAATAAAGCAGCCTCGCGGCACACAGCTCTCGGCCCTCATTCGGCCGACTATTTATCTGCTACTTAATAATCCTCACTTAACACATCTGGGCAGCCCTATAAAAACATCTTAATTAATTCAATGATATAAAGTACAACAAGCCCTTCCCTGGTCTGTTTTCCTTCGGTTGAGGAGAAACAAAATGAACCACCGCAAAATTAGCGTGAGGGAGAATTTAGACCAGCACGAGGCCCTTTTTTTCTTTTGCGCAAGGCTGTTTCTCTTCCAGTCTGATTTATGCCACTGAAATCAGCATGAGTATCGGCCTGCTCCCTCCCCAAACACGGCGACGCACGCACCGCACAGACCACGGCGAGAAAAACCCGGGATTCCAGACGGCGCACTTTACAAGCCCACCGCAAGGTTTTTAAGAGCCATTTCCCACTTCCTATTCCAAACACAGCTACCTCCCACATGGACCATCCATCCAAAGCTTGACATGCTGTTAAATCGGTGAGGGATATTCATCTGTGCAGTGATTAATTGGGATACAGGATGATGCTGTCGCTCACTTTAACTAAGGTCAAAAGAGCAGATTTGGGGCTAAATGGTTGAATGTTTATCTCCCCATTGGGCAAGGGGCTCCCTCTACCCCAATTTGATTAATTAGATCATTTGATTGATTAATTGGATATTTTTAGTCTTTAGTTTGTTTTTAAATGATCTTTTAAACATGGGGATGGCCTGAGGCTGTGTTCGGACAATGTTGGGAAGGTGAGGTGGGGGTGAAGAACCAACTTGGCCCCTCTGTAAAGTCGATGATGGTTGATGGTTGATGTTTTAATGTCTTTTGCATATTCTCAATTGAAATGACAAAAACAAAAGAGCCTAACGAGAATCACAGCTGTGACAGGTTCTCTCAAAAGCAAACCAAATGAGCAAAAATTACACCCAAAGCGTGCACCAAGTTAAACATCTCATTCTGCAGTATAGTCACGGGAAATGTAAATGCAATTTGGAGGAATCAGCAAAACCAGAAGAAACAACTCAGATCAATTTAAATTACTCTCTCCCCAGGGCTACTCTCACACAACCAAATTATGTAGCAGCATACATTAATCAGTGCTATAAAATAATAATTCATATTTTGAGAGAAATCTCGGTGGGTGTAGATACAGTCTTCACAAGCACAGAAGCCGGAGCTCCCGTTTAACCGTCTATGGTTACAACTATCAAAGTGGCAGCAGAGTTTTCCCCCTGCTCCTTAAAACATAATTGGTGCACAGGAATGGAATAAACATCACGACAACCGCGGTGAATCTAACCACGGAGAGGTGAAAACATGCCAAAATACCCCAAAGGAAAGAAGACACGCTGCCATATGTTGAGCTAAAGTGACAAAGAATAAAAATACGGAGTAGAAGCGTATGGACCTCGGGATTCTTACTAAAGTTTAAGATGTCCGCCCAAAATGTTCTGAAATTAAAATATTATATTTGAATGATTTTAAATTGCCTTTGTGCAAAAGTGGGCCGCCCAAAATGTTCTGAAAGTTAAATATTATATTTTAATGATTTTAAATTGCATTTGTGCAAAAGGGGGCACATTCGGGTAAGATGAAGATGCATATGAATGCAGAAAGTAATCATCAATGGAATTAATTTCAGAGGGTAGCCTACCGTCACACTGAAATTTAAATATAATTTAGATTTAACAATCTCTGTCACAATGTATTAAAAGAAGAAGAAGAAGAATATATAGGTTAGGCTCAGTTTCAGCTTCAAGTCCATCATTTAATTGAATGCGACTGCTTCGTATTGCGCAATTTAATAGGCTAATTATAATTATTAGCCAGCATGAAACATTGATCTTAGAATATTTATTTAGCTAATTAGGCCAAAGCTACATAATAAAATAGCCTAGGCCTACGTATTTGCCTGCTGAAATAAATTGCTCAGAAATAATGTTTGGAGGCTAACTCTTTATATTGTAGCCTCATAATAAGCTGCTTGTAAATGCTATGATAAAATGCTAGCTATAGCCTATACAAGGTAAAAAATATATAAATACGAAAAATAGCAAGTGAACTGATTATATTCCATTAAAATTACAGCTGCGCGCTACAGGTCGGATATTTTTGGCACGTGCTGAGAAGGGAAAGATCCTCCACGGCCGGAGCGCGGAGTTCCCTGCCACCTGACGCCGCGTTGGCCAAATTGAACACGGATGTTTCGGTCTCATGCACTCAAGATTTAATATCTTTGTTTTTTTTTCAAATTTTTTTTCATATGGCATTTCTCTTTATACCGTTTATACAATGATACACTATAATATTAATGTTTGAATCATATCTGAAAAGCTTGGTTCATTTCCTGATGTGTCGAATTATTCACACACACACACACACACACACACACACACACACACACACATATAGGTTATTTCACAGACCAAAACTATGGACAGATGTCACTTATTCAGCCTCTGGTTTTCATAACTCTGGCGTATTGTATAGCCCTGAAGACTGTACATAATTGGGTCATGAAGGGCACAATATAGAATTAATTATAATTTGTATATTGCATGGTGAATAAACTGGTTCAAATGTGCCATTCAGTAGGGTTAACCCTGGTTTGTGAAATGAATAACAGCTACAGCTTAGGCTACACGCAGAATGTATTGTACAGAGTAACTTCGTCAAGTTAACCATTTCAGTATTCCTTTAACATCACAGTTTACCGACAACTCTCAGGCTTTATTTCTGTTGCCAGACAGTACAAAAAATAATAGATGACAAAATAAACTACCTTTGTAGGACAGTCGCAGTCGTGGTACATTCAGCTTGGACGCAGAGGCAGTCATCAATAGTAGAACAAATAGAATCATATTCTGGGTAAGAAGTGATAATTCTTTCATCCTCTCCAAATTCGGACCTTCCGCTTAGAAAGTATCAAAGTTATTTTGTGAGGCAGTTCTCTGCTTCTTTCCTCAATAAAGAGAAAAGCTTTATATTACGTTCGGAATGTCCCTGTCGTTGGATAGCCCCAGGACCAGTTTGCTGTTCTCCGACAGCCTTGACAACGTGATTTTTTTCCACACTAAGCAGACCTTACCCCTACCCAGTAGATTTTCAGTCCCCGATACTGAAGTCCGTTTTTAGTCAGAGCTACAGAAAAACCCACCCCGCCTTTCTCCAGCAGCGCAAGGAACTCCGCGAGATCCGCCTCCAACAAAGCTTTGAAGGAAAATATCTGTTTCTGCACGCGCGCGCACTATTTGATAATAATAATAATAATAATAATAATAATAATAATAATAATAATAACTATTTATATAGCACCTTTCAAGCAATACAACACAGAGCGCTTTACAGATAATTAAATAAGAGGTGAGGTGCTGCTACCCATCCACAGGGGAAATGTTAATGATGCTGCACTGATGATTTTCGCAAGTCTGTTCAGTTCGAGAGTCTGTCTATCAGCAGAAAGGTCCTTCAGGGGACCCGTTTAACCCCTTCAGCGAAATTGTACCGCGCAGTTTCTTAATTAAGCCGGGGAAAGTGATTCACAGTGCTCAATGGAACACCCCATTTGGCAAAGGGCTGACACAGTTAATTTTAAACGTCTAAGGAAACAGGTCATCCTCCCACCCTTTGTGCGTTTTCATTACCAACCACTGCATCATTTGCGCCAGCTTCCCTGCCAGCAGCAGGCAGAGCATGGGGTGTTTCAATGAATTTTCTAAAAAGTGAAAGCCAAATTAAGACCTAAAGAAAAATCAAGGACGTCAACATTCCAGTGATAGCCAAAAAATTTGGTTAATTGTTATCAGCTGTGTTGGACCACGTTTTGGGACTGGACAAATTCAAATATTAGTGAAAAGATCAGTTTAGAAAATTAGCAATATTCTGTTTTTATATGAATGTATAAGAGAGGGCTGGTTGTGAGCCATACTGTATGTATATTTTTATGGCTCAATGCATTTTAATAATTTTCTCAAGTATGCTCTGTCTCTCCACATTCTTAAGTGTGCTGTGTTTTTGCTTATTTATGGGAGTATTAGTGCCACTGATTGTATAAATGTAAGTCCTAAAAACCTTTTAATTCAAGTAAACCATACAAACTCTGTCTTAACATCTTACACCGCAAATACAACATTGATGTCAAAAATACTTTATCTAATAATACTGTAATTTCTCTTACCATAATGGTCACTGAGGAATGTTTCTATAGCTAAAGTATTGCAGGTTTTATGTGGAGAGAGGTGAGCAGTAGTGTGTGTGCATAAATGAAGCACAGCGACAACCGAACACCCTTTGACCTGTGAACCCAGTGAGCTGACCTTTCCTCCGGTCACTGCTGTCCGAAGCCTGAATGCAGCTCAGCAGGTGGCTTTGAACAGCGCTAGTGTGCTTTAAGAGCAACCAAGGCCATAATAGATCTTTTTTTTTTACTCAGGAGTCTCCCCGTGTGTGTCTGACTTCTCTCTGGCCTGGCTTGTCCAGCGTCTGCTTGGCCTCGCCTCACCTCTAGCAGATTGACTGTGGTTACACAGCTGTGGGCTTGGAACATAAAACATGTCATTTTAAACATGAATGTCATTACCACGACTAACATGGCTGGAAATCTGAAGAAACCACCCAGTGCCAGCCTACAATGTTTTATTCATCTAGTTCTCACTATGTTTTATTCAAAAAGAACAATAGCTCACCATAAATGTAAAAATTGTGTTACCTCATGTACCTATTCCTGTAGAAATTCTCACTGTTGGGAGTATCGTCATGTATTTGCTCCACTCTCAGCAATTTGTAATAAAAATGGCCACAAACTGCAGGGATAAAACATGCGTGGAGGGTCTAATAGATGTTTCACTTTAACCAAACACATTATGAACATCAGGAGCAAAGAGAGGAAACAGGACTGGCTGCTTGACGTTCCTGCTGTGGGAACATCAGGAGCAAAGAGGGGAAACAGGACTGGCTGCTCGACATTCCTGCTGTGGGAAGATTTCCAAAGGAAATGCACAGGACTCTATCTCGTTCTGCCCTCCATGCACTTTAAATGCTGAGAGAGAGAGAAGAGGGGAAGGTGGTATAATTAATAGCCTATATTAAAGAGACAAGCCTATATGCGCATATATATGCAGCACTGCAGTAGAAAGCTGGTGTAGTTATCCTTCATAGATAACTCCCACCATTCCTAACAGACATGAGCAGACAGCATCTGCTCCAGGTCCGGTCGCTAATGCTAATAGATCATTTTATATGCAGGTGTAGTGTGTGTTTGTATTTATTTACTCTACAGTAATTGTCATGGCAGTCTCCACACTGCATGCTCTGGCCTGTGTATCTCATGGTGCCCTCAGAGGCTCAGAGACGCGGTGACAGGAGTTGTCCTCCATGTTCCCAGGAGTGGATCACACGGGTCTCTGTCACATTAGAAAGCTCTTTCTCACACTTATTCCGCATCAGCATGGAACTAGAGAACTCTGCAGCCAAAACCGCTCTGACCGCCAGGCAGTTAGGTTGGTCTGGCAGCAGCGTCCCCCCTCCTGCCCTGGGGGGTTTCATTCGTTCACCCAGGAGGAGGGCAGAAGCCAAGAATGCCATCTGTCCAATGGCAACGCCCGCTTCCCACACTTCGATCAGCAGCGCTGAAACACAGACTTGAAATGCCATTTGGTATGTCTGCTCCCACTGACTGGAGGTTTATTTATCTGAAGTGATCTGATAAATATTGATATTACAAAACTCCTGTGGGTCCTTCATAAGGACACGCTCCTTCCTATTCTTTATTTAAGGTTTATTTTATCATATTGTCCTTCATACTTCACAGGCCACAGAATCTAAGTGTTGCGCAAAAAAAAATCTTGTTGCAGAAAACTGTCGAAAGTGCAATTTTCTCCCACGCGTAAGTCTTACGTTTAACAGGTTAAAACAGGTTGACGGTATGAACCACAAAATAATTATATAGACAAAGTAATACTCGCATATTGCTTAAAATCAGGATAAATCCTTTGGAAAAGTCATACGGCCAAGAATAAAAAAATTATAATTTTATTCAGACATTGTGGAAAAAGAAAACCAAGTAAGTTTCCAAGTGCAAGTTGCACAAAAAAGGGAGGAAATCCCCAAAATGAACTGTTTCAAACAAGATTTTCATCAGAAGTCACAATCTTTCCAGAATATACAAATTACATTGTGCAAGCCTTCTTGATTATGCCCATCTGTACAGTACGCTGCAGGTCAATCACAAAAGCATACTCAGCAGTAAACAATGACAAAGATTAGTGAATGCAGCCATTGTAATTGGCCATTGGTTGAGGAGATCTAACATTGTACATATAAAAGAAAGAAAGACAAAATTATTACTGCGTTAATTTAAAATAAATACATTGATGATACAAGGTGCAGTATCAGTTATCTTCTAGCATGAATGTATAAAAAGACAGCCAAATAGCTATAAGATCATTATTTAAAATCTTACCTAAGCAGTAAAATCCTCTAAAGGATCATCATTAATGTAGGTAGCTAGCATCCTAATCATTTGACTCGTGGTTTTCTCGTTCCCTGCAGGCATTCACAGGACTTAGCATGTGCAGAAAATATTGGCGGCTTTCTGCAAATATAGTTTTATATCGCAAATGCTGAACACCCTTTTTTTTCTCCATCAAATATGTTCTGTTCCAGGGTGCAGCTGACCACACCCTTCTCCCCTCTCCCCACGCCTCCTGCCGCTCCCCTCTCCTGTTCATTTAAACTGCTTTCAGCGAAGCAGGAAGTGTGTGAGACAAGACCTGGAGCTTCTCCACAGCAACCTCCCCCTCCTGGACACTATGCCTGCCAGAATATTGTGAAAAGATTGTCACAAAAAAACTTTTTCTTGGAAACCGACTTTGGAGCTGTCTAACCGGGGGAGATTTCATTTTAATCTACTTCTGTTTACAAACGGTTTCATCACTCAGTGAATCATGGGTCTCCTGTATGACGTGGACTACTATCCCGACAAATAACAACAAAAGACATGATAACCAACATACTAATGAGGACACAAGTAGCACGGGTAATTCAATGACCAGCAGGAGGACGTAACTCTGTTCTTTAGTGCATCAGAAACTTTGAGGTCATTAGCTTAGCACAGGTTGTCATTGACTCAAACCTGTAACCCAGAAACAATTGTCAACCATGTTTATTTTTATACGCCCCTAAACATGAAAGACATTGATCAATGTTACCAAAGGAAGACAGGGCAGGTTTTTTCTGCCTGTGCATTGAGGGAGTGCTGCTGAGTGTCAATATTTGGGTCTATGAGTGTATTAGTGTAAGGCATGGGTGGTCTGTGAGCAGGCTGTGTTTCTGTTTGTTTAGACAGAGGCTGATTTGAATGCAAGACTACAGTCAGTCTGAGGATCAATGCATTAAGCTTTTAAGAAGTTTGTGTAAGACTGAAGTGCTCAGGTCGTATTATGTATGCGATACAAGATGCTGTTCGTGGTCTAAATTTGGCTTATGTGTTTGTACATGTGTGTGTGTGTGTGTGTGTGTGTGTGTGAGAGAGAGAGAGAGAGAGAGAGAGCGAGAGAGAGAGAGAAAGTAGTTTTTTTGTGAAAATGGGATTTGATATGTCTCCAGATCAGGTGTTTGAGTCTATCTGGGAGTGAAGGAGGACGCATGGGACCATTGTTCATATATTATTATCACTGTTTTCGCTCTCTGCTGACCTATAGCAGTCTGTACACACAGTCTTCCTCACGTGGAGCTACTGCCAGGCCGAGCAGGCAGCGAACGAGCACAAAATGATTCATGTAAGCTCACATTACCATATAATGATTTTCAACCGCAGTGTGTTAACAGTCCAAAGAAAAAAAACTGAATCCAAATTTATGGAACATTTAAAAATTATATTCCCCTGCAAACACAGTCATTCATCATCAAGCGCAACAATAATAATCATAAAACAGTTATGCGACAATTTCTCCACCTTTCAGACCTCCTCTGAGGTGGTGTAAATACATTGTATCCGCACACTTTCTGGTGAGGAGAGAAAACATGTGGCTCCCTTTCCTTCTGCACTTCAGTGTTTTTCACTTCCCACACAAACAGTTTAATCCACTAACTGCCTCGGCTGCGGGCCGCGCGCGCACACACGCCGAGGGGAGAGGCAGAGCCGCTGTGTTATATACAATCGTATAAAAATGTTTCTGCTTCAGTGCGACGAAGTCAAGCATCCCCTTCTCCCCTTACCCTAAAAGCGGACGAGGGCCGGGAGGAATGCACGGTCGGGTTCTCTCTCTCCCTCTTTCTCTCTCAAGTGAACGGAAGATGTGTAGGTTTCTCATGGTCGACCTGGCTTTGATTCCCACATCAGACCTTAACCAATACAATATGAAACCTACGGGAAACGTCTCCCTCAAAGAAAGGATTGTGCTCTGGTCGGTTAGTGTGATCAAAATCAGAGCAGGAGGCAAGGTTTTTTCGGGTTCACCCTCCCGGATCTTGGCATTCGCTGAAGTCTTATTCCGAAACGCAACACATCAGAAGTGAAATCATGCGTAGCCCATCCGCCCCTGCCCCCTCCCCTCTCTATAGATCGCTCTTTCATGCTGCACAGTAGAGTAGGTTCTGTATATAATCACACCTTCAATGCCAAGCCAGTGTCTGGAGTGGTTCTGTTTTTAATACATTGTAGTGCTGTAGCCAAGCTCTCTGATCTCTGCCTGTACATATTTCACTGTATATCAAATATATCACTGTTGCTGGGATTCACTGGAATGTTATCCACTGTATCTGTGTCTGAGGAAAGCAGACATAAGTAAGAACCACGTTCTAAATTAATCAGGCAATGAAAAGAGACAGAGGACAATTAGGCCTGGGTTAAATGATGAAGGCTAATACAACTGAAATGGGCAGTTTTGTTTTGTTATTGGACATTTTTTAAACTTCCCATATGAAAAAGCAAAAAAATAAGGCTTTAAAATATCTATCATCACGAATGCCTTAAAGTCTGTATATACAAGCCCCATTTTTTCAGTTTTTTTGGGGATATTTAGGATTAAGTTTTCCTCTGTCTCTCTCCATCAATAAGCGCCCTTTGTTCAAGTGGCACCATAGTCTTGGACTCCATAATTAAACTCTCAGGAGGAGAATAGACGGTTTTCTCATTCGCTAATTCCACCTCACTCTTTAATAGTTATTTTCACAGGATAAGCTAACATGTATGTTTCTACAAATTTGAAACTGAAACGAAGGCTTCTATGCAAAACTGAAAGCATTCATATTATACATGCCTCTCAACATATGAAATATGTCTTCACATAAAGCTGAGGGGTATGTTTCTGGACTAAGCTGAGAGATATGCTTTCACACAAAGGCTCCCTCGAGCCCCATGTTTTGCTTTAGGAGATCCCATCCATCTGTTCATGCTGTTCTACCATTCTCTGTGAGTCTGCTACACCGGCTCTTGGTCGGGACATGAACTGATTGCTTTGTGACCGGGCAAACATGGCCTGGCTGATTGGCACTAATAAGTGACTTCCCCCTGGCGTATCACAGGGCTTCCCTGGGCTGTGCTTAATTGCTTGCAGGAGGGTCGAACACTTGAACAATTTGGTCTCTCTGTGTTCTCCTCCCTGATTTTAGTCTGTACATATGTCAGGCACTGTCACTTTCTCTCTCTGACTCACAGTGCACACCTGAGCCTGTCTGGGCCTGAGGTACAATATAATTCCACACCTTAGGCGTATGGCTGAAGTTCCGACGGTGACCAGATTACTCGCTCAGCCTTTCCTAGATAATAAATACACATATTTGCAAAACACATAAAATAGCCTGGCTGAAATGTTATTATACAAATAAAAATGGGCTGTATATGAAGGTTTGCGTATGTGTTAAAATAGTGAATGGGAGGCTCTGTGTCAGATTATAAAGACCATGTATGAATGGTTACACCCCCACCTCCACCCCCAAACACACACACACACACACACACATGCTCAGCCTACTGCATATGTTAACAATCTTTTCAACATGCCGATATACTGTGTGACGTATTCCCACTTTTAGAAACACTGAAAGATTTATCACCTGAAGCCAACTCAATTACATACCCATAAAAAGGGGCGTGTTGCTCAGTTTACGGTAGCCATCAAAAATAAGAGCATTTGAAATACTTCAATACTAAAATTTACTGGAAAAGAAATTACATATGAATACTGCATAATATTTCTGAGATTATAACAGTAAGTGCATTTTGCAGCATGTTCAAATGCTCATTCCTTGTCCTGTGTTTTCCATTACTCATTTTCAAAGTTATATAAATGCAGTATATGACTAAAAAATAACATTTTTCCTGTCTCATTCCTGCAGGCCAGGTGGACAGTAGTCTATTTTGCTTTTATTTGTCTCTCGAATTTAACTGTGCTCTTCTGTGGCTTATCGCCCAACTGTACAAGAATCACAGGGCTGTTTGGAGGCAGGGGGTAGGGGTGTAAGAATCGCAAAGCTGTGGACCAGGAGCTGCGGTGTGGCAGAGGGGGGTGTAAGAATCACGGGGCAGTAGAGCGGTGGGGGCAGAACAGTGAGGGCATGAGAATAACATTGTGGTGAAGCATGAGGGTCATAGGTCAGCCGGGGGCAACCTGCAAAGGGTTAAACCGTGGCTCTGCTCCGCGGGGCTGCTACAGTCTGCCGCCCCTCAGGCAGGGATAACAACCAGATGCCAGGAGAGCCCCCTCATACTTTCAGTCGCCGCCCTTCACAGACCCCCAACCTTTACCCCCTTGTTCCTCCAACTCCCACACCAGGGCTACCACACCCCTTTCACTTCACAGGCTCGTAGGCTTCTGGGATCAGTCTCCAGTACCCAAAATGGGCCAACCCCACCCCTACCCCCATCCCCCTATCGGCCTGTTTCCTATCAGAATCCCCCCAAGCCTGTACAAACACACCAGCGTTCACACCGCTAAAGCCCCCGGCCTGCGGCTCCCCCACCCACTGCCTCCAGCTAATTTCCCATTTCCATGTGGCGCCTGGGCCTAAGCCCTGTGTGCCAGGCCCCGTAAATGGCTCCCAGAGGTATTGCGCACACAGCGCGGATCAGCCGCGGCAACAGTGGCAGCCCCCTCGCTCTGCTGGCACGCCCACATACGAGCCGTTCCCACGTAATCCACACATCTGCAAGGGCAGACTCCCCAGGGTCCAACAGGTTACCCCCTGGCCAAACTCACTAATCCCATCACATACTTCCAGTCAGGGCTCACCACCCCCCACTTTGCTTACATTCACTTCTGCCCCAGAAGCAGAGATGGCTCGTTGAAGTATGCAGAACTTACGCCTATTCTGTTGCATGAGTTATACAGCCATGGAGCTCCTTCAGCATGTTTGATTTCACATTGTTCAGAGAAAGCTGAAGGATGGTAAGGAAAGCTGAATCCCTTTCTCTCCCTGGGCCTGCCTGCAGTGATGTGTGTAACGCTGCAGATAGGTAGCTGGGTTTCTGAGTTTAACACAGGTATCTGATGATTTCACACCCAGTTGAGCAGCCACTGAGAAGGGTCAGAGGTCAGAGGTTAAACCCACAAACCTCCTCCAGGGATATTGTGTTACCTGCCTTGGTTGGAAGGCGGTGGAGGGGTGCAGGAGTGTTCCCCTCAATAATCCCTTCAATGGGACCAGCGAGCCTCCGTAGACAAATGAGGGTTTCGGCCACTTCGATGGCAAGCCAAGATCACCCTCGCACCCCCAACTCAATTTCCTGTGTTGTGTTACATTGTTCAGCCAACTCTCCTCCCTCTCCATCCGTTCATTTAATTACTCTTCCGTCCCCCAATGCTGAATGTGTAGAACAAACTGCCGTTCTCTCTTGCAGCCTATTTCAAATCCCAGACTTAACCGAGAGGTGATTACCATACTCTGATCTTAAGACCAAGACCAGACAATGAAAATGAATGTCCCTCTATCTGGATTACCTCATCCTCACTGGAAGGCTAAAAAGAGTTAATTTAGTTTTCTCGTGGGGCTGGGATGGGGGAGATGGGGGGTGGGGGGGGGTCAGTTTGGAGCAGCAGAGAAAAATAATTAAAAGGGTTAGATGAGAATGGCCCTCAGCGCAGCGCTGGCTATGGTCTTTATTGTGCCATTGGCCCCATCGGCTGCATATCTTCACGCGGCTGGCCTTTGATCAAGCGGCACACCACCCAGCGACTCCAAGAGCTGCACTGTCACTCATCTCCAGCGCCATGACGACGGCGCATGGCAGCTTGAACGGCTCGTCTGTCTCTCTGCTCAATCTCCCCGGACGGCCAAGGCAGATAATTTTTTTAACCTCTCAACAAACTCCCCGACTCCCAGCCCATTTATAGAATCGCGGAGCGCAATTTAAACTTTCCTAATTTCACAGTGTTTACAGCGGTGACGACATATGCTTTGAAATCAAAAGCGGACCACCAGGTCAGGAGTAAAGCTTCCAGGACCTTCCACAGCGTCGGAGATGGGGGATGTGGAGAAGAAGACTCATAATGGATGTGGTAATCCCCTCCGCCCGGCTGTGAACGCAAAAACGATCTTTTCCGGCTCACTCTATTTACATGGAGATCACCTTGGCTCCCCTCCCCAAGGATTTATCCCTGAAACTGCACCGCTTACGTTCACAACTTCCTCTCCTACTGTGGAACTGTGCCATTCTCCCTGACACTCCCCCTCCTCTCCATACATCCCTGAAACAAAAAGTATACTTTAATTTCACCAACCAGGACCTGTGACGATCACCTCCCACCAATACTTCAACATATATCCATATATCTTCTACTGTCTAACACTTCTTATAAAATACAATGGCCGCACATGATTACAGAATCCCAAAAGCACTCGCCTGGATCAGAATATGGGATACAAAGTAGTCACAGATATCAATATAAAAGCCAGGCACTTATATTTAGATCAAAAAGCCCTAATGAAACGTTGCAGTACTCTGAGTGATAAAAGCCTGAAGGTTTTTAATGCAACTAACAATTTTTAAAGTGGATTCTGCTGACCGTCGAGCAGCTCGCCAAAAGCCAATATGTGTCTGTGAAGAAGAAACAGAACCCGTTTAATTACCGACCACAACTGGATTGAATCCAGGCCAAGAACGGCATTTTCCACACTGCATGCTTTTCAGCTTCACAGCTTCATCCACACATTGGCATCCATCTTTACATTCACTTCACTGATGAAGACTTAAGATGAAAGTGTTGGGGGAGGGCAGACACCATGGGCCCATTTTAAAGCACTGCAGAGCACTAAGGTTAAATAAAAAAAAGATCCATGCCATCCCTGAATCCAATCCCTCAGTCACAGTTTAATGTTAGAGATGGGGGTGAGCGTACCACAGCACGTTCTCTGCTCCCCTCCCCCAGACCCTTCACTCATCCTGCTCTTTTTCATATCGGTTTGGGGCCAGACGGGGCCACTAGGCGAGGCCAGGAACCCCAGCTAGCAAGCAGGGAGCCGTAGGTCGGTACGTGCCTTTCAGTTGCCCCATGGGCTCCAGTCCTGATTACTGATAATTACTCTCTCATTACCTGATCATGAGACTCACTCAGAAATACACATATATGTAATAAGAGCAGCATGTTCATTGAGAACTTCTCCACACAAACTTACACACACAAGCACAAACACACACACACACACACACATTCACCCTTTTCTCACACACCAACATGCAGAGGCACATAATCACTAAATAGCTCTTTCACACACACAAACACACGCACACAAACTCACATGCACACACACACACTCACACACGCACGCATGCAGACAAACAGACACACACACGCACACAGACACATACACACACACGCACGCATGCAGACAGACACACACACGCACACAGACACACACACACACACACACACACGCGCAGGGGACAAACACATGCACACTCATTATCTCCCCCTCACACACAAACAGGGGACACATGCGTACACACTCACGCTCACGGATTTCTTCCCATCCTAAAGAGATGAAGTCAATCTGGAAACAATTTTCCCTTTTAGGCTGCAGGGTAAATGAAGCCCTGAGTGAGCGTGGCCTATTTGGACACGGATAATCAGCGCTGATGACTCAGGATGAGAGACGGGCTCAGGGCAGAGCGGTGGCCCCATGCCGGGACAGACCCCACGGGGACCAGCGCAGGGAACCTCCAGACCTGCCTTCACACATCCCAGGGGACCTGAACCCTGGCAGAAGGGGGGCGCAACGTGGCGAAACGGGATGCTGTCTGAGACCAGGGTCAACCCCAGAGTTGTACCTCTCAGCGCTGCTATATATAATTCAGCATCCACTTCATCGGTGCGCGAGCGGAAAAAAATCACTGCTTTGTCTATTCATTACTACATCGGGTGCCACGGCTGATTCGGCGTTTTCCTAGTACAAGAATATTGTACTATATCCTGAACAAGTGACCATCGTACAAAAAAAACGAATTCAAAAGTTAAGGCCGTCCAGCAATATTCCTCCATTTAGAGAAGACTAGGAGGGCACTGGCTGCACATCTCTCAGACATTATTCCTACTTTATCAAACAATTATTATTACTGACATTTACATTACTGGGAGCAAACAATCCATTTTCAAGTTTACTAAGGATATGAAAATGATGGTTCTTTATCACAGAACCTCAATAAACGCCTTGCAAGCTAGTGTTTTGTCATGAATTGTCATTCTTATATTTCCTATTTTATTTGTTTATCTATTTTGCAGAATGCAGACAGTCCTAGACTGAGCAAATACCCAGCAGATGAATAAAACGCATGACGGGATTGTGGACGGATGCCGCTCCACTTGTCACGCATTCCGTTCCACCTTCCCGGCGCTGACCTCCGGCATTCTGAGGGCTCACAGTGACTGTGGGAGTTTAAGGTCAGGATTGTATTGTCCAATGCAAGCTTCCTGACATCCTCCACTTTCATTGTTTTATAGGAGGGCAGGGATGTACCCTGACTGTAAAGCTGTACTGGGGATGGTCATAGGGGAACAGAGGCCTTCCTGCCTCATCTTTCTACCAGTGACAGCTGGTCAGAGGAGGCAAGGGAGGCAACGCTCGCTCAAGTTTAAGAGAGAAAGAAAGAGAAAGAAAATTTAAACCTGGTTTATTAATTTGTTTACCCATTATTAAAGGGATGCTTTAAGAGGGTTTCTGCCCGTTTCTGCTCAGTTTTGACCTTTTAACTATAGGTCTCTATATGCCGCTTGCTACCTTTGTGATAACATCCACAAGCCGCTACTGGTTTCTAGACTAAAAGGGGAAAAGACAATGCACTGAAGCAGGGTTCAACGTGCGCAGAGTCAGGAGGGGGAGGCGGGGGAGAAGCACTCCATTAAGAAAGTGGGGGAAAGGTTATCGGCCTTGGCTTCCATGGGCGTTTATTTGGGGTTGTCGACATTGAAAACAAACACAAAAGTATGGAGGAGACATACAGGAAGTGAAATGAAATAGCAGGAGCTTTATTGCAGTCTGACAGGCAATGATGTTTAAAGGCTGTTCATAATATCAAAAGATGTTTTATGCATGTATTCCTTGTGTAGATAAGACATACTGAAATGATGCACATTTTCAATATGACAACCAACTCCGCCCCACCCCCCCACCCCCTCCTCCAGCCCAAATCCAGATTGACAGGTGAAGAGTGCAGCCACAGGGCAGATAGTACCCACGTCCCATCTCAGAATGCAGCTCAGAAGATGAATTTCACATACAGACACACATACACACACACACACACACATGCACAAAACACACATACAGGTATACAAACTTATTAACACATTCATAATACACATACTTATAAAGGTGCTCATAAGACACACGCAATGTGAAAACATACATACACCCACATACATGCACATGCATACATACATTGGCATACATGCATACATGCTCACATACACACAAACACTGAATGCAGACCAACTCTCTTTCACCACAGCGTCAATGGGTAACTCCAAGAGCTCTTCAATCAAAGAACTGGGTCAGTTTCTGTTTCTGGCATTATTCCTAAGGCTTCAAACTGAAGGAATGCAGTGGCTGATTGTCTGGTACACGTAGATGGGACTGTTTAGAGGGGATTCCACATTTTCTACAGTACGAATAACATGGGCGTAAAGTCCAATATAAATGAATGCATTCATCCAAACACATCGAGCAATCCAGAGAATTCACAGGAAAAGATGTCGTCCAAGTGCTATGTTTACAAGGTCACAAGGTTTCCATGGTCCGAGTCCCATTTTATTCTGCTTGCACAGCTGGGAGGTTCTCCTGAATCAGTACAATACACTTATCTTTGAACAATACCCTCCCTATTTATTAACAATCATTTTTCTCTCCAGGAAAAGGGCCTGTTTCTAAGCGTTCACTGCAGAACTCTATATAGTGTGGGAACATAGGCCTTCCAAAGGAGGGTTTGCACTTTCCCCCACTCACATCTAAAGTCTCGTATTCATCAAGGGAAGACCCTCCTTAACATAAAGTTACAACAGAACCTACACTGCTCTTCTCCTTAAAATAAACTGACAAATATATGTAAAATCGGTATAAGTTATAAATCAGAATCCATTGAAGTCAAACAACACTGTTTTTAGCCAGTGATAGAAGTGGTTGTGATTCTGAAACATCACAAAGCTAAGCCTCACACGTACGTAGGTCCATTTGGGATGCCACATCAGATTCAATAAATTCCCACAAATGAAATGGAACTTTCTGTAGTTGCCATGTTAATTCTCCCCTCTCAGCAACCTGAATGAATGAGCAGAAGCCTTCTGATGCCCCCGCAACACTATATTCAGGTCACAGCACACGCAAGGCCGAGGACGCACAATCGGACATGACAGGTAGGAAGTCCACAGAGACGCAACTGCAACAGTTATTGACTAGTGCATAAAATATGACCTTTTGTCAGAGAGCTGTCTTGTGAGTTATGTTGAAAGCCAACCTCTCTTCTTCTCTCCCATCCCACCAGGCCGTGGTCAGAGTCCAATTCTCCGGGCCTGATTTCACGCAGTCAGGTCCCATTGACACTGAGGCCTTCCCAAGTCCAGTTTCATAGCCCAGACCCCGGCAGGCCGGTTGGTTTTCACTTGACAGAGTGAAGGCTGAAGATCAAGTCAGTGCCACAAAATCCATGACTCAGGCTGGACTGTATTTCAACATAAAACTACCTGTTCTAGACTTTTAGAATGCATTTTTGGTATCCATTTCATGATGTGTGTGTGTGTGTTCAAAATGGTGCAATGTGTGGAAGAGACATCCTCCATATTTTCACAGAATGTTTAATTCATGGGTTATGCATAAAATCTGGGCCAATGTTTTAGCATTGCAAATGCTTTTTCACATAGAGTTCCTCCGTATTGGAAACTTGTCTGAAGATGCCCTGAGGTATTTGATTAATGCTCACTATAAGAAAATTTGTGACATTATGCCAGCAAGTTCTTGGGAAGAGGCAGTTCCATGACACCCATGCATCGGAAAAAAAAGCCCTGAAATGTCAGGTTACTACTAATGGAAAATGAAAAGGGCTGTCTACCCGAGTGATGTGAAAGTGACCCCACTCTCTATCTACACAAGCTATTCTCTTACTTTTGCTTACTCTCCTCCAAGCACACTTAGGGGCCCCTCGTATCCCCATACCGGATCAGACTGCAACGCACCCCGATAAACCTGTCAGGAGATTGCGCCCACCCCGACTTTCATCCCAGAGGAATGTCAGTCATCCCCCTTCGTGTCCCCTCCATATGAAGTAGACCCTCTCTTTGTTCATCCCTCTGCTCATTCCATTCTGTCACGGTAGATATTGGGCGTTTCTCATCAATTCTCACAGCCTGGCAGCAGCACAATTTAGGATTATATATTTTTTCAAATAAAAGTAACAAAAAAGACATCTATCTGATGAGTTTTAAAATGACCGTCGCTTTCTGACACTCGCCACTCCCTGTTTCTCTGAATCATAAGATCTGAGAGAGTCCCACTCCCAGCCCCCACATCCTACTGGCTGTCAGACGCTCAAGGAAAAAAAGAAAAACAGGGCCGGACAGCAAACTCCTTAAATCAGACCTGCCAGTTCTGTTTCTTTTGCGCTAAAGATATACGGGCTTCCTGTAAATTAGGCCGTACGGTCCACATACAGCACTGAAAGAAATACCGTCATGTCTGTCCTTGTGAGAGTAGCTGCGCTCCGCAATTCTCACCCCAGACTGTAAAGCTGTCCATCCTACAGAAAAACCAGGCGCCAAACCAGGCAACCTGGATTACGGTCCGATATAAGTCATAGAGCCCAAAAGATCTATATTTATTAGATTTATAGTCACATTATCCAGTAGTACATAATATTCTAAAGAAGATGACTGTTACAGAAGAGAATGGTATCGGCAATGCTTCCTTTTCCTAGCATGTTGTAATTCCATGAATTGATAATGGCAGAGTACATGTGTGTTCATGTGATTGTGTGGGTCGGGGTGTTTAAGTGTGCTTAAGGGTTGGCTTGGAGGGTCGTCAAACAGCCTTGTCCTTCAGCCGTGTAGATGTATGCATTTTTAAAGGTCATTCTTCACCAGTGTCAGCTTATATGCAGGGCTGTGTTATCAGAAAGACTTCACTCACAGGTCTGTTTGACATTGTCTGTCTACCCAGCACAGGCACAAGCATTCCTCTGGCGGAAAACAAGAGGGCTTTGTTGTCTGTAGGTCATGTTCAAAAACACAAACTGAGGAGAACCTTTTAGTATTCTGTCAACATTGGTACCTGTCCTGTATCTGGTACATGCCTGGGGTTAATACAGCCCTGTGGTGCCATTGCCCATATAATGCCTCACCCATGAGTCTCGCCCATGAGTCTCACCCATGAGTCTCACCCATGAGTCTCACCCATCTCCTTCCAGATGATGAAAGCATGTCTTCACAACTGATCTGCCGTTCATGGGCGAGAGGAGAAGCCTGGTCTGGCTGGTTTGAAGTGCACCGGCTCCTGTCCAAACTTCTGTAGATTTACATAAGTACTTGGCCCTGTCCTCTGGCTTATTTTCAAACACAATACCCAGGGTTATTTTTAGTAGGGAACCCACAATGCCTATTATTTTCCACATTCAGTAACCCATAAATCCTGGAATTTTACAGATATAGCTGAAAAATCTCCTCGCTTGTGGTGTGCAACAGCAGTGATCCTTTCGGTTTTTGAAAGCGGAACCCCGAGGGTCTTGGGTTTTAACCCTTCTTAAGGCATAACAGGGTGGGCTGTGAGTGACTGAATTATGAAAAGAAAAACCCAAGCTCTAATGAAACACAGAGGAGAGATTTTCTGAGACGCATGGAGAACGGTCACTCCCAGGACCTCAACACAGAATAGAGGATGAACGATAGGCCTATAGAAAACACACACACGTACACACACAAAACACCACTCACAGGCCCTGCTGCAGCCTGGGGCTTGAGTTCCACCTGCCCTGGAGAGAGGGGGCCCTGACACTGGCTCGCCCTCTTCGTTTATGAGGGGGTGCGCTGTGGCCTCTCGTTGCCTTTGTGGTGCTCTGTTGGGGCACCGAATCCCATTCTCTGTGCCGACACTATCTGGCCCAGTTGGCCTCTCGTCACCACATTGTCCCCTTTCCATCTCCTTCTCTGTCTGTCCCCTGCTGCCCGGGGTCAAGCCTCTTCTTAAAAAGGCCCCACTGGGTCTGGCCTAATCCTGAGGCCCAGCACATGACGGAAGGATGGAGCTGTCTCTTTCTCATTATTCTTCCCTTCCTTCCTTCCTGCCATCCCTCTGCCTTTCTTTCAGTCTATTCATTAAAAATAAATAACGGCTAATCCTATAGTCCGTTTCAAATGCATTCATTCAGTCTACATATTGAATAACTGTGTTGTTATTCAATTAATTTACATGCCTATATGCATAGACAACCACATCCAGACAAAATCACCCACATATAGACTCTCTCTGACACACACACGCGTGAACACATACACACACGCACGCACCCACGTGTGCACACACACACACACACACACACACACACACACACACACACACATAGTGCACTGTACCTTTTGAACTGGTCTCCCTTCCGCTTCTGGGCCAGGCATTGGGGTGCGATCCTTCAGTGTGGAGAACTATGCAGATCATGTTACCATGGCTGCTCTTAAACACAGATGTGCCCCAGTGAGTACTCCCTTTGAGTTACTGTGAATAAAACAGAGCCAAGTAAGCCGTTCATTTCTTATCTGAAAATCTCTCACAGGAGCAAAACACCATTACCTTTTTGTAAAAACTTGAGACTGAACCAAGAGAAAGAACCTCCCGTTCTATGTTTTATTATTCAAAGGCACATCTGTTCCCAAAGGACATTCTCACTGTGAATGACAGAAAGAATGTTCCCTCACAGTCATATCATTCACAGACGCAGGTGGCCTGCTCGGAGACCAAACACAAGCCCCTGTATTGTCTTTAAACGGGACATCGTTTTTTCTGTTTCTGATGCAAGGCATGAGAGAGCTAGCCTCAGCAAATAAAAGCGAAAATGCAAATACATGTAACAGGGTGGAAGATTGCAGATTCTGAATTAATACTCAATTTGGCCTAATAAGCATGACCATGTGTGGAATGTTATCAGGGTTGCGTGCCCTTATAGCATTGTTTTTATATCTGGTTGCTATGATGCCCATAGTGATGTAAGACAGGTGGGCCTGGGGACAACAGGAGCGGAAGATAGAATGCCAAATGTGGTGTCTCAGAAAATAGTTTATGCTCACATAGATGGCGGCATAAGAATACGCACGTTTTCAAGGTTACAGATTGCAGAAATCTTTCTGCCCTGTTTTCTGAAGGTCTGACCCTCAAGGCTCTGTATAGTTACATTTTATGTGCGATCATTATGAACGGGAAAGTGTTTGGATTTGAGATTGAAAAGAAATGCAAATATCCTGGCGCTAAATTGAAAAACAATTGATTAAGATCATCAGTCCCTATTCTTGATAAAATAGCTTGTGCATTAACTTCAAGAGGACCTTCCCTATATTAAAGAGGTGGTGTAGTCTAATTGGACCAGTCAACGGTTCTACTACCGTATATATACACACACACACACACACACACACACACACACACACACACACACACACACGCACACACACACACACACACACACACGTGCCTACTGCAGTAGCAAACCACATAGCATCTCATCTCCCCTCTCGCACAGCACACATGCATGCATTTAACAGGATGGAATTTCAGTTAGCCCTCTCTTTTCTTCTGTAATTCACGTGCATGTAATTAACGGGATGAAATTTCAAACACGTTGTTACTCTATCTTGACAATGGGGACAATTTTTTAAAGAGAAACGCAGAAAAAATGTAACCAAAAGGATTTATCTCAGGGTCTATTTCTGTTTTAGGGAGGGAAGGGCACTTATGCCATGGAAAAAAAAATATGGAGGAAAGACGAACACAGGAAGGAGTGATGGTCACTCCAGGGCCTTATCTTGTTCAATCAATTGATGTCTGTGTAATAAGCAGGCTAATTGTAGGACTGCTCTGTGTGCTTCTCTGGCTGACAGAGTCTAATTGTTGCTCTCTAGGGGTTTCTGGGTGTCGTTCTGGCACAGGGACAGGGGCAAGGGGTTAATAGAACAATGATCTCTCTGGCTGGCGAGGTGCTGATTGAAGGCTTTATTGTGACACGGCTGGCGAGAGCCTCATGGTCTGAAACAGTGCTCTGGGACTTTCCCTATTCGGACACCTTCAGTCTCTCCAAAGTCTGCACGAGAGAACATTCCAGAGCATTATATGAGAGACACACACGCACACATGAAACTTCCCCTGAAACATCATACCTCCCACACAGCGAACACAAAGCCAAATACAATCCCGTGAAACTGAAGCAAAAAAAGAGAAAAAGAATCAAAGCATCACTGAACTTTGCAACATCAGCAGTATCATCACCCATTTCCTGAGAAAAGAGACCGTGTCCTCAAATTGAAAACATAATAGCAAACACTTCATACTGATCCACTAGTATATTAAATCTCCCATGAACAGGCTCAGAGAAAAAAGCTTTCAGACGTCTCACCACATCAATATTCCATGGCCCTAACCATTACTGCATCTGTGTCCCTTCTGTACCTGCGCTTTCCCCGGCACTCACGGGGACGTGGACCCTCCTCTTCCTCCCTACCACACGGAGGAGGTTTGTACGGGAGTAGTTGGAGTTACTTGTTACAGCAAAACACAAAACTAGGTCATAGCAAGAATATAAATCAAATGCTCAGGGGGGCATCATTTAAATCACAGCATGTTTGCTTCTGCTTAGTTGTTTTAACTGCTGTACCATAAGTATCTCTCTCTCTCTCTCTCTCTCTCTCTGTTTGTGTGTGTGTGCATGCGTGCGTGTGTATGTTTGTGTGTGTGTGTGTGTGTGTGCACGCATGTGCATGCATGCATGTGTGCATGACTCTTAAACATGTGCCTCATATAAATCTATAAAATTAAAGACTCAGGCTTAAGGTCTTGGAAAATATGAAGATAAATCTCTCACTCACTCCCTCTCCATCTTGTCTGTGGAAGACGGAGGCCCCTGCCGAGAACCTGTCAGTCTGCACTGTCTGGCCCTTACACATGGTCAACACCTGCTAACCCCCATCCCCCGCCTCTCTGCCCTCTCATTACCTACCCCACCGTACCACATATTATTAGTCTTACTATAACCACACTACCACTGTTCTTACTCAACATTCCTCTTCTGACATTTGACCTCCTAAGGATTAGGCCCATCATTTTTAATGGTTTTGTTAACCAATCATGATTAAGAACAGCCATTATTGTTAAATATTGTCAAGGACATCATATACAAATTCATAGTTTCTGCTTTACTGAAATGATCATTTTAAATTGCATCCATGTATTGAGTGAGCCGAACCCAGCAGACTCCATTCAAGTGGGGTTATTTCAACTGTCACTCACTCTTAAACCATGAGGGGAAATCCTGTAAGTAAACCATTAATGTGTGTGAACAATCTACAAATGGTTGCACTTGTAAATTTAACAGAAATGAAAAAGTTCCCTTTGTGTGAAACTAAAAAAAAGAAAAAAAACTGTAATAAAAAAATCTACAACAGCATTGTTTCTCCCAACATTCATCTTTCATCCTTCAAGTCTGGGACTCTTTCATCTTCACTCTACAGCACATTAAAGAAAGATAAAACGGTTTCATTTCAGGAGTTTTGGTCTTTATCAAACTTTTATAATCTCAGAGCAGAATTTGTTTCTATTCTCCTGTTATGTTATTGTTCCTGAGTTAGAGTGAGAGAAGCCCCATACTTCACCCCCCCCCCCCCCCCCCTCCCTCGCTCCATCTCTCTCTCTCTCCTGAACAATTCTATTGACGGATATTGACTGAATACAATCTCTCCTGACCAGATATCTACAGTGTGTGTGAGTAAGTGGTGTGTGTGTGTGTGTGTGCATGTATCCACTTATGTGAGCCTATGTGTGTGTGATAGGTTTTTAGCCTGTCCTGTTTCAGTCTCCACTAGTATGTGCATGTAAGTTTGAGAGTATTAAATATGAGACCCATAAGCCCCCAGCAGACACTCCAGACTCACAGAGTGTCCTAGGCTGGGCCACTGGAGTGTGTACCACCCCCAGAAACAGTACGTCTGATTGAGTGTGTACCACCCCCAGAAACAGTACGTCTGTTTGAGTGTGTACCACCCCCAGAAACAGTACGTCTGATTGAGTGTGTACCACCCCCAGAAACAATACGTCTGTTTGAGTGTGTACCACCCCCAGAAACAGTACGTCTGATTGAGTGTGTACCACCCCCAGAAACAGTACGTCTGATTGAGTGTGTACCACCCCCAGAAACAGTATGTCTGATTGAGTGTGTACCACCCCCAGAAACAGTACGTCTGATTGAGTGTGTACCACCCTCAGAAACAATACGTCTGATTGAGTGTGTACCACCCCCAGAAACAGTACGTCTGATTGAGTGTGTACCACCCCCAGAAACAGTACGTCTGATTGAGTGTGTACCACCCCCAGAAACAGTACGTCTGATTGAGTGTGTACCACCCCCAGAAACAGTACGTCTGATTGAGTGTGTACCACCCCCAGAAACAGTATGTCTGATTGAGTATGTACCACCCCCAGAAACAGTACATCTGATTGAGTGTGTACCACCCCCAGAAACAGTACGTCTGATTGAGTGTGTACCACCCCCAGAAACAGTACGTCTGATTGAGTGTGTACCACCCCCAGAAACAGTACGTCTGATTGAGTGTGTACCACCCCCAGAAACAGTACGTCAGATTGTCTGCTGAGACAAGAGGCAGATTGAGAGAAAGAGAAAGTGAGACAGGAAAAAGAGAGAGTTGCACAATGTTAAAGAAAGAAACACCACCTCGATTTTTTCAGTAAGTTTTCCGCTGTTTCAACAGACAATAAACTGTGAACAAGTAATAATATCATCTAAAGAAAAAGGATTCAACAAGTGGAGGATGGCATAGCGTGAGAAAAGATGGGTGAGTAAAAAAGAAGGGAAAGGATGAGAGGGAAAAGAGGAGAGGGAGAAAGGCGTGATAAAAGAGGGAGAGATGTGAAAGGACTCACAGAGAGTGTAGAGAGCGAGGGTATAAAAAAACTGAAAAATGAATGAAAATCCTGGTGAACGGGAGTAGTTATGTGCAACAGAATAAAAAATGAGGGGGGCACCTCAATCTCCTCATCACCTGCCTCCCGTTTCTCTCTGAACCGATTCAATTCCACCCTGTTTCCCTGTACCGCTATTGCCCCTCACAACCTCACAGCCGTCACGCTTCTGTCCTTTTAATTGTTTTCATTGTAACAGTTAAACCCCGGCAGGAAGAACATTTAATAACAGGGAGAGAACATTTTGACTGTCAGAGACTCCAACAAAAATGGAATTTGGCGTAAAGTTCAGAGTGCGCAGACTGGTTACCAAGCAACCGACTCTTGGGGGCTTTGAGAGCCACAGGCTTCAACCGGCCCTCAGATGTAGTCACTCCTTATTTAATATCAGAAACAAAAAAATGACATGCACTCCACTAAGTGTCCTCATTTTGA
Organism: Ilyophis sp. 1 JC-2022; assembly: GCA_022702515.1. Taxonomy (NCBI): domain Eukaryota; kingdom Metazoa; phylum Chordata; class Actinopteri; order Anguilliformes; family Synaphobranchidae; genus Ilyophis; species Ilyophis sp. 1 JC-2022. Next base: position 48,470,671 of record CM040402.1, read on the forward strand.
AAATACATAGCAAATCTATCATTCCCCCCAGAGCACTTACTGTAGCGATCAGCCATGGTCCAAGACATTAATGGCCTGTACTCACTAATAGCTTTTATTTATTTATTATTTTTCTTAAAACACAGTAGAAAAAAAACAGTAATTAATCATGTTTGTCTATTTAATTAAGTGTAACTTATATTTTGCATCCATCTTCCAATTATGCAAGAATGAATTAAACACATATAAAGAATGCATTAGAAAAAAGAAAAATGTACACTGAAAAATGTTTTTTATGTGATCACATTTGGAAATGTACCACATGTACATGTTTTATAGCTAGCGGGTGGTTTGAACCCAAAGCCTGGCTGGATATGTGGATCTCTGCACTGCTAAATATAACACTAGACCCAGTTTTATTTTCATATCTTGCAACACGGTCCACTCTCAATATCTTGCCATAGTGTGAGTGTGCCACTTTACAGATTATCCTGGTTTTCACCTTTATGTTCATTGTTGACGTGAAGAAAACACTGATAGTGTTCTAGTTCAAAGGTCATGGCCTTGACGCCTAAATCCCGCTCTGTCCATACAGCATTGAGAGAAGCCACATTCACAACCAAAATACAGGGGGAGGGGTCGGATGAATGATGCTCTTATCCAGAGGGGCTGATAACATCATTGTTAGTCTCAAGAATACAAAAGTGTGATATCACCATGAAAGCACAGAAGGCCCATTTATAGCCAGTATGTGTAAAGTTGGCAACACTTAGTATTGTAAACAAAAGTAAATACCACTACATAATGAACCTGCCTTTACACAGCTGTTACTATAGAATACCTATCCCAGAAAGAAATACAAAAATAAAAATAAAAAATGGTTATAAAGTGTGTCATGAGAGTCATAGTGCAATCTGAAGAGGTGGGTCTTCATCTTGTGTTGGACATTGAATACAGTTTCTACTGTCCTGACCGCCATGGGAACCTTTCTCCACCACTGGGGTGTCTGAACAGACAGAAAAAGTGACCAGGAAGTGCCAGCATGTTGGGGGGTGGGCCAGGTACCAAAATGTCACATAATGGAGGGTTCTGGCTGGTGTGTAATATCTGCTGGTCTTGTGGAGACAAAAAAGAGTGGCCCCTTTACCTGGCCAATAGGCTAGCAGCAAGCTTAGCTTTAAACAGCACTGTCTGGCTCCTGGAATCACTTCAGAGCCTCTTGGTGAGGGCCACTCCATTCCGTCAAGTAAGCACCATAGAGAGCATTCCATGTATTCAGAGACAGGTTCATCACATCACCTCATGCAGACAGAAAATCTGAAATAAACTCAAATTGGGCGGCATTTCATCACACAATCCATACGTTCTAACAGAAACTGACAGTTGCGGCTGTTTTCAAGTGGACAGTACATGAATCACATTGCAGTGTTTAAAGTTTACACACCCATCTTTCTTTATTGTTTCAGGTTCTCTGGTCTGATTGTATTCCAATGTAATTATATAAATGATGATTTTTTTCCCCCCCTTTTCATGTGCTGTGTAATGGACAGGCTGGCCCAGGACCTTTACGGAGCACACAGTGAAACACAGCCATGTGGGAACAATGAGAGAATACACTCACTGTTCTAGTTCAGAACTTTCACATAGAGCTTACCAGCTCCACTTTCCAAGAATTGTAACTAGTGATGTAGTGTTATGCGTCATGTCTGAAGAGATATTAAGCTGTTTATATTATATTAAAGAAATTAGGAAAAGTGTTTGCTGGGAACATCAAGCAAATTCCATTGTCGTATATGGCTCTTGGCACATCTGACTTGCTCTGTAGCACACACACACTGAAGGGACCTGCAAGTGTCTACAAGAGACGTGTTAGTGCTGAGCTGTTTGCTAAAGAGGCATGTCAACAGAAGATGGCTTAAATTTCAGCTTTTAAGAGAGCTCTATACTCACACAGCCTTCCAGGGCCAGAGAATAGGTGAATTAATAGGACATCAACTCTTTGTTAAATATGCGCGCTTGTGTATATGATTGTGTGTGTGTGTGTGTGTGAGAGAGAGAGAGAGAGAGAGAGAGAGAGAGAGAGAGAGAAAGAGAAAGAGACAGAGACAGAGAGAGAGAGTAGTAGTAGTTACTCACATAAGATGCATAGTGTTTTGTGTGTGATGCAGTATTCAGTATGCTGATGGTACTTTTTTGCAATTGAGGCAAAGCACTTATGTGTATGGGTCTGTTACTAATGTGATCAGCAAGCAGTTTTCCAAGCTGTAAAAAATTGAGCCATCATTTAAACTATCTGCAAATGTGTGCATGCTAGTTGTGCAGAAGCATATAGAATTCCAGAACTTCCCACAACCCTTGAACCAATTAGGAAATAAATCCACTGCATATTAAGTTACTTTTTTATGTGTGTGTGAGTGTGTGTGTGTGTGTGTGTGTGTGTGTGTGTGTGTGTGTGTGTGTGTGTGTCTGTGTGTGTGTCTGGGCAGGACTGGTTCATTGTGTAACTGTGGGAAGAGAGAGAAGCAGAGCATAAGCAGATTTGTGGACAGCAATGCTGCATCCAACATTGTTTGTACTCTCTTCACCTAGAGTGTAGTGCAGATTATCCAATTTGGAGTCGACTGAATAAAATGACAAGCCTTAATGGCAGATTATTATTTTACCATAAGCCTCTAGGCATTTCTGAAATCGAATAAATCATTAACAGCAGAGTCTGACAGGATCTGATCTTGTCACGACAATGGAAACTGCTCGCACACTACTGTGTGCTTTTCCTTTTTCCTCCTCTCCTCTCCTCTTTCATTTATTTAAAACTTTTTAGCCCCCCCCCCCCCCATGTTGTTTTTCACAGTTCTACATCTTGGGGGCTGTTCATTGAAAACACATTTTCCAGTTTCTCACTGATTCATTTTCTCTTACCACCCAATTTATTTAGAGCGGGATTTCTTTATTTTTGTGCACTAAGTGAACTGCTGGGTCTCGGGAGTTTTTCTTGTGGGTTGTTCTTGCGGGTTTCTGAATGGAAGCAGAATTAGGGTGGATGGGCCCCAATGGCGGTTGTCCAAATGAAGTTAACTTTGCATACGTGTTCTGGTTCTCGCCTCCACCATTATACCTTACCAAATCACAATTGTAGAACTCCTACCCCCCTGCCACACTCTCAGGGAGGCCACCGCAGACCTGTAGAGTTCTGACCCAGTCACCTGAACCAAAACAAGCCCCAGGGTTACTGAGAGGTCTTGTGTCTGCAGGGGATGGGGATGAAAACGAGGGAGAGGGTGAGGGGTGTGGAGTCATACCTTCTTCTAATCCAGTCTAAGTATCCTATGCCAAAATGCTCCCCCCAGATAATTAACTGGCCCTAATCCTCAACAATGCTAAGGTAAATTACAACACCTCCAGACCATTTACATAATAACCCCCCCAACCTTTACACCCCACTGGGAGACCGCCTCGATCCCAAAGTCGTCACTAAAATTGCTCCTTGCCCATGGTGTTCAGTGCGGCACGTTCAGTGCTAGATCCCCTTTCCCGGGTTCAGGGTACCCTGGACACCATTAAACTCAAACCAGTGCACACTCAGAGACCAGTAAACCCCACAGGAAGGGGCGGCGCTCTGCTCTTCCCGCTTCACACAGCTCGCAACACACAAAGGTGGCTTCCAGCGAATGACCGAATGAACCTGGCTCAGTTCATCTCCACAAAACAAAAGGAAAACTTCCCTCTCATCCCCCCTCCCTTTCGACCTTATTAGAGACAGCCCTTTGAGTCCTGCGGGTGAGGCCAGATCTGAGCATGCCTGAACTTTTACACACACTGATACCCACACAGGGATGTGGGAAAGGCAACAAGGGCCACAGCAGGGTGTGATGGGATGGCGAGGGGTGTTACTGACAGAATGATGTGTTAAATCTGAGAGGAGGGTGGTGGTGGTGGTGGGATGAGGGGGGTCTGGTTTGATATTCGGAGCGGTGTGTGTGTGCTGAGCAGAAGGGTCAGAAATCAACAGACAAAATGTTTGCACAGGGAGCACAGAAGAAGAGGGAAGAGCACAGGGACCATTAATCACTGGGGTTGGGGAAAGAGGGTCATTGAGAATGTGGGGCCAAGAGCATGGGGAGAGGGGGTCAGGTGACCCTGGACAGACAGCTCTTTCTACTTTACAGCTCACATTGACCTCTTCCTCAATCGCATTCTCTTCTCTCTCCTTTTTATTAAACTACATTAATTTAGTCGTGCTACACTCATTCGCCTACCAGGCACTCTTAGATAAGAAAAGCAGCAATGCTTATATTTACTTCACACCTTCCACATTCTATAGCTCACGTACACAAGCGTGCTAATGGCAGTGATTGAGGTTATGCACTCTGACGGGCAATAGAACAGATCACTTTTTAAAGTGTTCATTTTATCGTAAGTAATGGCAGTTTTCCTATTGTACAGACATATGCACCGATTGGCGAAATGTTCAAAGAACTGTACAAACTCTGGAATAATGAGTAGGGGCAAGGAAAGAGGCTTACTTCCAGGTGCAAGATCATGGAGTTTCCACTCACAGACTGAAAGCTACTTTCCATTTTCTTAGGAGGGCACAGCAGGCAATAAGCTCCATTTGTGATGCACCGTGGACCTGCGGACATGGACCGGCAAATTAAATCTCGATTTCAATTACTCCCTACGCCACCCCTGTGAGAGGCAGGCCCTGCGGTGCAAGGGCATGTGAAAGTGTGATGAGTGTGTGAGCACCGGGCTGGCAGCTCAGCCTGGTGGCACTGAGAATGCCAATACTGACACGAGAGCGAAGAGGGCGTGAGAATACAGCAGGGAAGAGGCTGGATGAACGCACAAGGAAAGGACACAAGAAGATGGAGTGGGCTGCCTCTCTCTCTCTCCCCCTCTCTTTCTTTATCTGTGTGTGTGTGTGTGTGTGTGTGTGTGTGTGTGTAGAAAAAACACATCTTACATTATTCAATGGTTTAGGCTTTCCCGAGGAATGTCATATTAAGACAAGGATGGGAAGAACAGAGGACCAGCTGGGGCAGGTGTGGACAGGTGTAGGCATGTTGAGATAGATGTAGACAGGTGTGGACAGGTGTAGGCGTGTTGAGATATATGTAGACCGGTGTGGACAGGTGTAGGTGTGTGGAGAGAGGGTAAGGCTGGAGGCACCCTGCACGTGCAGGGCAGTGGAAAGAGGATGTAGTGTAGACAGTTGAGGATGGGTGGAGAAGTTGGAAATGGGTGGAGGCAGTTTAAGAGAGGAGGATGCTGATGTAGGTCAGCAGAGAAAGAGATGAGGTTGAGCAGACAAGCAGTAAAGCACTTCTACTAAACTGCAGTGAAGGTCAGCAATCTTTTCCTGAAATATATCAACCCAAGCCAATCGTCTTGGGTGCTACTCTGGCCCTATTTGCCTCGAATCACCCTTCTTTTCTATTGCAGGGCAGCTTTAAATTGCTGCGCTTGCATGGGAGCAATACGACCGTGACGAGTTTGAACTGAGGAGTGCAGCCCTCTTGCTGAGCACACAGAAACAAATAGCATCGAAAACATGATGCAACTGAGTTGGGCAAGCAGACAGAAGAGGAAAGCCAACACTAGCCGGAGAGAGAGGGGTGGGGTAAAGGACAGATGGGGAGAGAGAGAGGGGTGGTGGGGGGGGGGGTGAGGGATAGATGGAGAAAAAAAGGGGTGGGAGGGGGGTGAGAGAGAGAGAGAGAGAGAGGAGTGAAGGCACTCCGCCAGTGTTGGTCAGCCAAGTGAGCTTCTTTGCTTCTTCCATTAAAACTATTCAGAACCACAGTGATGAATGAGATGGTGCTCAAACCACAAGCCACATGATTGGATCCAGTTCTTACAGCATCTCTCTTCCTTGGGCCTGTATTTCAAAACATGTGTGCCACTTTCTCTTCCTCAGTAGATTTGTACCTTTAAGTTATTTACGGTAACTTCTTTAGACCATTTATTTCATCACAGTTGATCACATGACCATAAAAAAGCAGTAAACACTTAATAAAAGCTTAAACGCCTCTAACCTCTGAAAGGGAGCGTGCAGGTTCTGGGCTGATATATAAGAAGACAGTGGCTTGGAAGTGAATGTGCAAAACTCGGAGCCCATAGTAAAGCATCAAATTGTGGACAGCCCCCTCAACCTCAGCTGGACTCCTAATGAAGTGAATTTGATGTGTTGAGAGGGCTTTGAGGAGGGGGCTGGGTAGACTGTCATTCCTCCAGGCTGTAGATATGGGGAGACACATCTCAAAAAAAATACTAAAATCCCCAGAGGACACTCGATACAGCACATGGGTTGAACTTTGCTTCCAACTGCTTCATTTGATCCGATGCATTGCAGCATTGCAGTTCCCACAAGCACAAATCACAAATACACATGTACACACGCCAGGACTGGACAGACACGTGCACATACGTGTGCGCGCACGCACGCACACAGGCACGTACACACAAACACACACAAACATGCACACACACACACACACACAGGTATGCGTGCGTGCACACACACACACACACACACACACACCAACTGCATATGTACCACCCCCATCAAGGGGAGGAAAATCCAAGAGAGCAGAGGCAACCGCTTTATCTCCCCTGGGTATCTGCCGCATGCCTTGCCAGCCTGCATCTCATCTCAGTCTGAGACGCTGGAAATGTGTTTAAAGATTCCTGGGTAATAATGTGCTTGCTTTTTTTTAAAAAAATGCTCACTTCCCTCAGCTCAAGAAAATAATCAGCGCATGCTACTGGGAACATTTGCGATCCTTCTTATGAACAAACTGCTCTACACCGGTTTCGGCGTAGGCACTGAGTGCATTAGATGTTCTATAGAAGGCAAGGCGGGCAGGAAAGGAACAGCCATTTTGTGGCGGGGATGAAACCCTGAACCGGGCCCAGGGAAGAGTGAGTGCCCGGGTTTGGCAACGACCTTGCATCCGTCAGTGTGGACGGCAGTCATCTCAGTTCATTCGGGGTCACTTTGCAGTTCACCTGGAAGCGCCGTTATACTGATGCACTCTTTTCCTTCTACTTACTCCTTGACCTTTGACCTCCAGCCATGGTATATGTTGTCTGTTTTGACGCTTCTGTCCCTCCTCTTCTTTCTCTCTCTCTCTCTCTTTGCTCCACTCTTCCCATTTCTATCTTTCTTTACTGCATTTTCTCCTCTCTCTCTCCTGAATCTGTTTCTCCCTCTTTGTTCTCTTCACCTTTCCCAGTTCCATTCCTCACCTCTAGTCCTGCTGTGCCAATTCTACAAAAACCCACCCTGTGATCTCGAGCCAAACATCTAATCCCAAATAGCCATTAAAGGTTGGAGCCCAACTTGGAACAGCAATTAAGAGAGTAGTGAAAATGAGCTTCAAAAGGAAGGGGGCAATAACTCATAGGGAGAGCGTCAGGGTAATAACGTATCGTTGCTCTAATCTAGCAGAGCTGAGCTATTGCTCTCCAGCACAGGAAAATTAAAACACATTAATGAAATCAAGACAAGGCAAATAAGCGCTGCTGCACATAAGTACTGAGAGGGATTTATTTTACAAATCAATGTTGGACACATGTATGAATATGTGCCAAACACTGTGATAACACTTTTTGAATAAGAATGGATTTCAAGTTAATGTGAAGTCATGTCTGCGTGGTTTCAGCTTAATAAGCAGTGAAGACTGCACAAGTACTTGACACAACCTATATAAATACAAAATGGCTTGAGCAAAGTTTTATATTTATTTTAAAAAGCTCCCATACATTTTATGAGGAACACCAACCATTATGTAAATGAGTGGGATTATGAGTCTGAGATATGGAAGGTCATAATTCAGATGAAATGCCAGGGCTGTGCCATTCATTGCTACCTCATCTCAGCAATATGAACGTGACCTGTCAGCGGCACACTCGTCCACATACACACATGCACAATGGCACCCTAAACCAGCTTCCAGGATCATATCCCAGATTGCATTGCTCAGTGTCTTGTCAGGGCTTCTGTAACCAGTCAAACACATTACAGAGAGTCTAACAGAGAGCCCAGGACACCTCACCCTGACTTTTGTAAGAACAGGCACATAACAAGCCTCCAGTCTCCCAACTGCACCAAGGGTCCTGTTTAAGGTTCTCTGCGTTTACCGATCGCATTACGGGTTTGTTATTTCGCTCTCATTTGGGTTTCCTCCACGGCCCTGCAAGCCATCCTCATTCTCTAACAGTACCCTGAGTCTGCTGTTGCTCTCTCTCTCACCACTGGCTTCTATAAAACACCTCACCGCTGAAAGGAAATATCAACTGGTGTTAAATTATTTTTTCTCTTCAAATTCAGTGCTTTATGGTCCAAAATACGATAATTTACTCAGTTCAACTTGAGAGGTGCACTGACGATGCTCTTACATCTTGATCTCATAACGCTTGACTGCAAAACATTCTTTACCTCATGGGGCAGAGAAATGGAACCCCCTGGCTCTTCCACCTAGTGGACTTGCCCAGATTGACCCACTGTCAACATAATCTAAGGGGGGGATTCTCAGTGAGGACCTGCTGAAGTGTGGAGTACTGGTGCGCATGCAACGGAGAGATGAATAGTGCATACTGCAGCTGCTTCCTGTACTAATTGCACCTGGTCCAATGTGCTCTGTTACCCCTGTGTATCCCTAGGCCCCTGTACCCCAATGCACCAAGACAGATTATTTTCTAAGGAAAGCAAGTGTGAAGACCACGGCCTCCCACTGTTGCTCAACATACATTGATTGACTTTCCAGCCCTTCAGAGCACCACAATTAACCTTATAGGACCGGAAAATTGAACTTAGTTTTCCACATTTGAGTTTTTCCTGAATAATAATGTCAAACAATAATTTCCAGAACATTCCACAAGAAAGAGGTACACATATGCACAGTGGTGTAGTTTCCTTTCTTAACTGACATAGATAGCAGCTCAAACCATTTTCGCTAAGGCAGGGCACAGTTTATTCAAATTAATTTGATTTCCCCTCTGCTTTAATATTATTATGCACAGCACCGACTCAATAGTTTTCAGCTGTGCTGTTTCCCCACTGTGACTGCAATTTGTCACACTCACACATGTGGAGTTACATCATGGCTCCAAAACTAAATTCCTTAAGGGTCATGCTGGATTTTGTTCTAACCAATTTCCCCGGTTTAATTGGCCCAGTAAATTAAGTTAATAACCTACACCACTGCAGTTCTTACGATATGCAGTAGAATTGTTTTTACGCCATTTGCAAAAATTTGACGAACACAGACTGAAAGATTGTTTGGGTTTAGTAAGGAACTATGGGCCTGATTCACTAGGACCTTTAGCATGAGTAAATCAATAACTAGCATAATTAAGTACCAAAAAAATAATGTGTAGTAAGACTATTTTTTGTATAGACTCAAATGCAATATAAGCAATTGAGATAAGACATTAAGCACAGCAAAAATCTTGGTGTATCGTGGTCTCGTATAAACACTCTAGGGTGTTAAATGTACACCCTATGGTGTTAAAGTTACACCAACAGTGTTAGATTTACACCAACTCTTTTGCTGTGAGGGGTTGATTTACTAAGATCCCAAAAATGTTATTTTGCGGGCGCAGCCAAAATATTTGCACACGTTATCATTTCACACTTTGTGGGTCATCAACTAAGAGCAAATTACTCCAGCCGCAAACAGCCATATTTAAATTCGAGATTTTGTGTGTTTGGAATAGTTACACTGTATGAAAATGGTGAAAAAACTAGCAGCAATGTTGCCGTTTCATGATATTACATTTTTTTTAGTGTTGGACTTTTACACTGAACAAGCTGGTGGTTTACGACGAACTGTTTCACTGAACGTCTCATAGTTTTTGCCGGGAGTTACAGATGTTTACTGAAATTAAATGACCGTAACTATGCTTACTAGCACAAAGCCTACTTACTGCCACATAAAACACATTTCCATGTGATCATTGGTTTAATTTTGATTGGTTTTTTGATTGGTTTTTATTTGCTTTGTTATTCACTGTTTGTTGTAATATATGTTGTATTGTTTATTTGATTCAAATACTAGTTACTCTTGTATTATGCAACACGATCTGCTTCATGATTACAAAATGTATTCTTGCTGTTCGTGCTGTATGTATCCACGAATTCTCTCCTTGTGTATTTTGAGCGTTAGCTACAATTGCCCAGTTAATTATCCTCCACTGTTACGCAATCATTCAGAACGTTCACTTCTGGACACACCCGTATATGACGACAGCCATCATTTTATCGATTCCGTCTATTTTAATACCTGCTTTCCATTTGTACTAAAACGCACCCGCAAATACCTTTCCCAAACTTCCTTTCGGGCTTTGTAAATCACTTTTTACACGTGCTAAAGTAATCTATTTATATGGCCTCCTCTCACTATTTTGCGAAATAACGTAGGGACGCCCAATTTTGTATATCCATTCAGGCTAACCCGCAAAAATGAATAATCAACGTATCTTTCAATTTTAACACACACAATTCTCTTTGCACTTCGTAAGCTGATCACCTTGGACAATTTTTTTGCAGGTGGTAACAGTTCTACACGTGCTTTTCTACAGCCAACTGTAGTGTGCGCAAAACATTTTAGCCCACGCTAAACTAACAACACAGCCAATGGTTGGTGCAAAAAAATACCACAACCAATCATTTCTCATGTCATTGGTTTTGCGTGTACTAAAATGTTTTTCACAGGCTAAAGGTCTTAGTAAATCAGACCCTAGGAGTCAAGGCTTGAGCCATAACTGGTTTTCAAGAAGCCTTTTGAGTCCAAAACATTTCAAAATCTTACACAATCCCATGGACAAATGCTATTGATAAAGATGTTCTTTTATTCAATGCAGAGCCAGAGAAAGATCAATCATGGGTGTAACATAATAATGAGTGTTCATCGCCTCATACACCCAGCAGAGCATGCTTTCAATTCTTAACGAGTTTTAACCCTAACGAAGCTCATCTCCACGTGGGGTGGAGTGTTGGGGGGGGATCATCCAAATGTTAAAAACCCCCTACAGCTTAGATTTATCAATCCCTCTGGCTGCCTCATGTACATCAGAGAGAACCATGAAATTTCTATGACTCCATAACCCGTAAACTATGTCAAAATAAAACACAAAAAATAGCCCCAGGTCGCTTTAAATTCGTCATGATGTGTTTATGTCCTGAATGGGAATGCAGTGAGGGGCTTGACTGAGCCACAGCACAACTGAACAGGCCTGCCCTGATAGGGGGAGTCATGTATGCGTTCTATTAAGAGTAAAATAAAACATCGCGACAGATCTTTCCAACTGAAAACTGCTCAGCTCTCCCACTCCAATTCTCTATCCACACTCCACCCTCTCCCTGGACCCCACCAGAAATATCTCTCCTGTCGCTTTTACCCAATATTTCTCCAGTTCCTGTCTACCTCCCTTCACTCTTTCACACTCTGCACCACCCCTAGATTCTTATCTCTCCACTCTATGCCTTCATTAAATCTTCCCCCTCTTTCTATATCTTCACTAAATCCTTACCTTTTCCCTCGTCTGTAAATCCCATAGATAATTTCCTCTCTCCCCCTCTTTGCCATCAATAAATCTGTTCCCTCTATACTTTCACTATACTTGACCGGCCCCCTCCCCACCGCCCAGCATTCCATTGGACAAAGCCGTTGGTCGGCGTGTGATTGATGTCAGTGTTGAGGAGGGGATACAGAGCCAGCGGCGTGCCCATGGAGACGCCTCTCTTTCACATCCAAGAGGGGCAGCGCAGCAGGTCTGTGGTCACAGATGAAAGTAACGACTGAGGCCCCAGAGCCTGGGAGAGCAGGCGATCGGGACGAGCCATAAGCAGACCTGAGGTGAAGTTAGGAGGCCAAGCCATCAGCAGGTCCTTCTCCGCAGAACGATCACTGTGTTTCCTGGTTGCTCTATTAAAGCGTGGACCACCAAATGAGAGAATTAATGGGCTAGGAGTTCCTCTCATGTGTGACCCTCTATGGCCACTCCCAAGATGTCCAGTGAGGCTCCCGGGATGGACCTTGACCTTGCCTGCTCCTTGAGCCTAAGGATCCTTTAAAACAGCCCACTCCTAAGGCCATGCCCTGTGATCTGGGTACCAAACTTCAAAGCGTCATTCTCACCTCCCAGCTGCAGTGAGCCGCATACACATTTTTTGCATGCCAGCACATTTCTAAGCCTCTGATATAAAGGATAATACAGTGTGCCTTGTGTGTATGGGTTCTGGGGTGGCTGTTTGTCACCTTCCAGTCTGCTGAGAGAACAAAGGGCGAGCCTTTGACGTGAAATCGCAGGCACATACTTGCACGTACGAAAACCAATAACATTTGCCGCAAGAGGACTGCAATTCAGGGCCTTCGGTTTTCCTGCCGCTAGACTAATTGGCTCTGATTTTATGTTTTAGTAATGTGGTGTACTATAAACTGCCTGGCTTATACACTGTGGAGATGGGCCAACATCAACAGAAAAGGTGTGCACATTAAAGTCAGCCCACCGCTTAGCAAGGAGCACACCACTGCCCACTAGTGATGCTCAATGGAACTGCAGAGCCTTTAACTGCAGCAGATTGAACTTGTTCATATTGCCAGATTCAAATTAATAACTAGAAACACATGTTACAAACCACAATTAAATATGCTCCAAGTACACTGGGTTGGGTTCATGCCGTCATAAATTACAATAATCGTGGCGATGTTTTAGAGAAACGTCAGTAATAAAAACCATATACAAATGCATTTGTCATCATGAAGAATACCAGCGTCAGGACTTCAATTAATAGACAATATTGCCTAGTTTTTGCAATTCTGTGGAGATAATATTTCACCTAATTTTCACCCACCTTGCTCACCAGTTAATCCCTCTCGTGCAGAAGTCAGAGGAGAATACAATCTGCGCAGTTCAGGTGAGGAATTAAGAGAATATTTCCTGCAGAGTAGGTGGGAATTAAATTACTGAGAAGAATCTTAATTTTTGAGCAAGAACAAGCAATTTATGAAAGCAAAATCTGAGCAGTTGGGAATATGTGAATTTTCTAAAGAACAGAGACATGACAAAAGCATGGAGAACTCAGCAGTATTTCACAAAGGTTTGATTTATTATCCAAAAACATGTGTGCTAACTATAAACTGATTCAAGCTATGGGTGCGTCCCAATATTCTTCACTCCCCACCTCCCCACCTCCACTCCACTCTTACCCGGAAGTATGCAAAACTGTGAACGTTTCGAGTACAAGTATTTGCAATGTACAGTATACAATGTACCTGACATTGCGGTTTGCGTCGAGATATTAATTAATACATAACCATTAATAGGTAATTAAGATGTAATCAGCAACATTAGATTAAAACACAAATATCCGTTTCCGGGGCACGGAGTAGAGGAGTGGTAGTGGAGGAGCAAAGGTTGCATTTTTCGACTATTGGGACGCACCTCATGTTGTCCTGACTGGCAGAAGCAGTATGTTTAAGTGACACGTGATCGAACACTGCCCTCTACTGTTCATTGTGAGGAGTGCTGTGACTGTAATTGGATTCTCCCACTTGCATTACCCAGCTTCATTCTGGTTACTATTACACTGACCATATTTCATGATGACACTTTACATAAGAGCCCCTCTAACAGTCTCAGTATCACATTGCTACCAACAGTGACTCATGTTGCCACTCATTGTGTCTGTTGAATACCGCATGATGCTATGAACATTTAGGAAATGCATTATGTCATGCCTTAGAAAGCATGAGAACACTGAATATTATGTAATACCATAAAGCCTAAAAAATACCAGCTTCAAATTTATGGACCGACCAACCACTCGATTGATGAGGGCACGAGCCAGATATAGCATAAGGCCACAGTTATGTAAGAATAGACTTCAATCAAAAAAGCATTCAAACCCTTAAAAATGTTCTTTCAACGAACATTTAATATTTCCCAACGCCCTCCACGTTGAATGAGTTGATATCTCTGGGGCTCCACCGTACTGTATTTCACAACATTGCCTTTAAAGTGAAGGGTTACTTCTGTATGGTTAGGGGAGCCCCTCCACTGGGGCAGCTCAGCGCAGGTCCAGGTGCTTCTGGAACCAGAGGACAATGTTGAGGAAGCAGTCTGTCTGGGTGTCCACGCGGGACAGTGAGTGACCGTCCTCTGCAAACCACAGCAATCTGTATAAGGAAGCACACACTGGCATCAGAGACCGTGCAAAAATAAGGGTAAAACAAGGTCAGCGTCTGGTGGATAAAACATCCAGGATTATCAGTATGCGTGTGTGTGGGTGTATGTGTGTGTCAAATGTCCTTTCTGTCTGTTTGGTCAGTTAATATTGATCATTGCTTTGTTACACACTTGGCGCCTGATTTACTAAGACCTTTTGCATGCGCAAAACCTTTTAGCGCACGCAAAACTAACAACACAACCAGTGATTGGTGCAAAACGAATACCATGACCAATCATTGGTCATGTTATTGGTTTTGCATGTGCTAAAAGGTTTTGCACACGCTGAAGGTCTTAGTAAATCAGGTGCTTAATGTCTTATCTCAATTGCTTATATTGCGATTGAGTCTATACACTATGCAACAAACACTGTTACTACACATTATATTTTGGTACTTAATTATGCGAGTTACCGATTCCCATATTGGCCATAAAAGTCACTTGGGGCAAAAGTGTCTGCCAATTTGTGCCAAATAATAAATGTACATATGTTCAGTGAAGCTGGGGAATGAAAGAGGGTGTGAAATGCAAGGGAGTGAATAGCCAATCAGATGTTCCTGTTAGATTGAAGCTCACCGCTCTCACCTAATGGGAGAGTTCCTGCTCTTCAGTGCACGGTACAGTTCCAGCCCTTGGTGGGGGGACACCCTTTTGTCTTTACCTCCCAATAACAGCAGCACTGGTGTCTTGATCTACAAACAGCACAGAGGAACAGAAATAGCAGTGCTCTCCAAGCAAAGGCTCTGTAATACTTGGCATTAAAGACAGTGTGCAAGTACTTACCTGGGAGGCATGAGCAATGGGAGACACCTGGAACATGGCGGTCAGAGCATCTGGACTGGGCAGCCGGTCAAATGAGTACTGGAGCCCCACTGAAGAGTAGCGCCTGTGAGAATAGAGTGGCCATCATTTTTAAATTGGCATATTTCTGACTGTCTCTCTCTCTCCGTACTATTATGCCAGGGGGATGCAGGTACAGGCTGGACAATGTGTCTCCTCACCAGTCAACGATGTCACTGGTGCCCAGCAAGGTGGCAGCATTAATGACAGGGTTCCGGGCTGCACAGGCTCTGTAGAAATCTGGATACTGGCCAATCAGATGGCAGGCAAGAAACCCTCCATGAGAGCCACCCATCACAGCCACTTTTCTGGGGTCAAGAGTCGCGTCACTCTGCAGGGTAGTCAGCACTGCTCTCTTAAACATAAAGAAGGATAAATGGCAAGTTACCCTTATAAGAATCAGTACATACTTTACATCTTACATCCTGAAGAACTACATAGACCAATGAGGACATTCTTAAAACCAAAAGTATACTGTGTGTGGACACATAAGTGCATTAATTGTGGATAAACCTGAAGCAGTGGCTTACTTTAGTCCTACAACAGCGAGACTTGAACTGACTTCAAGGTGGTGCCAAGATTTTGACCGTTAGTTAGAGTGTTGATTAAGTGAAATCCAGCCTGAAATTGCACGGCACCTGCACATCCTTGACATCCTGACTGCCTGTGTTTCCAATAAGAGACAGGATGCTGTCCTGACCAAATCCAGTGGACCCCCGATAATTCACTGCCAAAAAACAAGGTGTGACATTGTGTAGAGTGCTCTCTCACAAATGGACAGGCTGATTTCATACCACACCTATTTGGTTCCACACCAAAGTATTTGATACATATACAGAGTTTTTCAGTGAGGGGGAATGAAACCACCATAAACCATAAAAACCTGGCGAGAAACAGCAGAAAGGTTCATTGCTATCTTACCCATGAGCACAGCAAAGCCCACCCTGGCCAGAGCAGCAGAGGAGACATTCCACTCAGCTGAGAAATGCGAGTGTGGGCCACCTGCAGATATTATTACATCACACACGCACGCACACGCACACACACAGAAATCTTACATTAACATTATTTTTCCTAGAGATCAGAATGTACAGGTTAGACATTGTTAAAAAGTTAACATTGTTAGTTGCCACTGATGATTGACATTTAAAATGATCTCTGCTAATTTCCCTCTCACCATGAGCAAATACCACCAGGGGCACCTTTACCCCAGATCTGGGAACACAGGGTTTCACCAGCAGAGCTCCGAAATCCAGGCCAGCTGATGCAAAAAGAATAAAGTTACAGACCTTTAATATTAACCAATCATTCAAAAGTTATTAAAAATAATTGTTCAAGTAGTTTTTTTCTTTCCATATAACATACAAGGCAAGCTTAGATTAAATAAGAAACACGATTGTACTGAGGTAAAGTGTTAATCTATATAATATATAATCTATCTATAGAACAGTTACGATTTGAAATATGTGATTAAAGAAAGAGTTGTTTTTAAATGTCAGAGCAGATCAGGAGGCCTGTTGGTGCTAACACTTACGGTATTCAGTGTTCTCCTCGTGGGGCGCAGGGGTGATATTTAGGACCCTCCACTCCAGGTGTGGGATTTTATGGGGCTCATTAAGAGCGGTCCAGGATACCCCAGCTTCACCCCCTGCTGGGGGCAGGAATCCAACTTTCTGGAGGAACACCCAGGAAGGCAGGGGTCAGACCTGCTGCCCACTGTACATGACTGCTTTGAGTATTTATAATCTGCTATTCAAAAAGATTCATTGCACACTCTGTTCTACACAATGCCGCCTTATACAAGCTATTTTGATATGGTACAGCACTATTAAACTACTATTACCACATACGATGATAATGTTCAATTTCCACATATTTTCAAACAAGGGCAGCATACTGGAGAAGTGGTGAAGGGTTTTCTACTGGCCTTGCAAACAAAATGTTGTAGATTTAGTAGGGACCTGCTTCTGAACCCTACTGAGAGTGTACTTTACCTGAAGTTATGGATGCACAATATGGGAATTTCTGGGCTGATATCAACAACCGCTATTTGTCTGGCCATGTTGGCCGATGCTGATAACAATGCCGATATAATGTGAGTATAATAATAGTCTTTCACACTATAGCACAATTTCAAACTGCGATTCCATATTCATGCAGATAGTAAATGAGCAGTATATTGAACATCTTATGATTGAACAACACATTTTGCCTCTTTAGGGTGCGCATCTGTATAACCTTGGCATCGGTCCGATACCACTATAAAAGTTAATTTTCTGCAATTATTGGCCAATAAGATATGACCCCAATATTAACGTGCATCCCAATCCCAAATTCTTCAACTAACATGCAGGTATATGAATGGGACATATGAAATCTACATTTACATTTACATTACAGGCATTTAGCAGACGCTCTTATCCAGAGCGACTTACACAACTTCTTATTACATTTATCCATTTATACAGCTGGATATATACTGAAGCAATGCAGGTTAAGTACCTTGCTCAAGGGTACAACGGCAGTGTCCTACTTGGGAATCGAACCTGCAACCTTTCAGTTACAAGTCCAGCTCCTTAACCATTATACTACACTGCCGCTAAATCTATTTAAGCAGAAGTGAATTAGGCTGCCAGTTAACATATTCAATACCTTTGAGAACATGGAATGGATCTCAGTTTGGCAACACTAGGTAGTAGTATGTTATATGATAATAACAAGGTGAATTATTATTACCCATAAGCTCTTTGAAGAAGCTCTTTTACACATACCAGGCATGGAGGGCTGTTGAGTGAGGAACAGTTGACCACCATCAAGTCCCTTTCAATGGCCAGCAGCTTCCAGCTTCCAAATTCCTCATCTGATAGAACCCAGGACAAAATATTACCATTTAGGTTTTACACAGATAGTCTAACACAGTGATAGGCAACCCTGGTCCTGGAGTACCAGTCATGTTTCTGAGCTTGATAACAAGAGCTTGATTAAAGGTCTGAGCCTGAATATTCTGAAACGTGAAACACTGAGTGCCAACAGCACATGGTCACCTGCATTAATTAAACCTGATTAATTAACATTAATCCGGTTATGTAGTTTTTAGTTTGGATGGAGCAAAAACAACGACCATCTCTGGCACTCCAGGACCAGGGTCGCCGACCCCTGGTCTAACGAAATATTCATGAACTCACAAACAAAAAAAAACGGTAAAAATGGTTTACCGGCAAGCTCTGAATTATCTTGCAAATAAAAAGTATGAAACAGATTCTTCCAAATGCTACCGCAATATGAAGCAGGAGATTTGATTAGATTTTTTCAGTGTTGTGTGACACATACACGGCATAACAAGAATCCCACGCATTCCCTCAGACGGGGTAGAAACACTGTATTTCTGAACTGAAGCACTTGAGACTTACTGTCACCAAGACGAGTGACTCTTTTTGTGCATCTGTCCACCACAAAGAGCTCCTGAAGACGGGGGAAGGGGAGAAACACACAGGAAAACAAACAGATGTGGAGAGAGAGAAAAAAAATGAAAAGATAATGAGAAAGATGGACAAGAACAGAGGGACAATGCAAATATCTTCCCAACTAGATTACTATTGAAGATTATATATACAAGTTTAACTATGACTGGCCTATATCAGGCTCACAATCCTGTACCTTCCAATTCCTCCTGCCACTGCTGAAGACCACCCTCTGACTGTCCGCA
The DNA here is from genome assembly GCA_022702515.1 of Ilyophis sp. 1 JC-2022. Lineage (NCBI taxonomy): Eukaryota > Metazoa > Chordata > Actinopteri > Anguilliformes > Synaphobranchidae > Ilyophis > Ilyophis sp. 1 JC-2022. The sequence goes on from CM040402.1 coordinate 48,489,428, forward strand.
GACCAGCAGCGTGAGGGCAAGGCTTCATACAGCCCCGCAAACTCCCCTGAGAGACGAGGGAACAGCCTGGCTAGAGGATGCACTGCCAAAATCAGCACTTACACCATGACACAATGAATCTAAACCCTGCAGTTCCACCTGACAGTAAGACTGTAAGCATACATTCCACTCTTTTCAAAATGGAGAACTGCTCTCCTCTTTTAGTCCACGTTCAATCCAGTTCATCTCCTCTCACACCTCCGATTATGCAGTAGGGATCATACCGTTCTGTGGTCTCTTGACTACATCCACCAGCAAAGAGGTCCTCTTAGTTTCCCAATCATACTGCAGAGAGAACCCAAGCGAATGGTTCAAAGTTCAAAATGTACATCTTGGCCATACACAAAAATTACCTACAGCTCTCTACATATTAAATGAGGAATCTGCTACAACACATACTTTACTCCAGCCTCAAACTCCCACAAAAACAGAAAAGCACTCCTGAGCTGTAGGTTGCTAAGTGAGGTGGGATAACGCAGAGCTTACCAGTTGCAGGCTAAGACACTGGTTGTGGGGCCCAAACACCTGGCCCTGCAGGTAGACAATGCGGCTTCTGTCTGGGCTCAGACGAGGAGACGAGACCGCGTTATGGTCTGAGGAAAGACACTCTGTCCATATATGGACCAAAAAGACAGAAAGGAGATTGAGGTAATTCATATAACTGGTTAACAGGAGAAAATGTTTTTGTTCAGAGACTGTGGAAAAAATACACTTACTCACCACAGTTCCCTTCAAGGTCCACATGAAAGAGAGCAGATCTGAAATCAGAAGGCAGGCTCTTATAGCTTGAACAAAACGTTGAACAAAATATCACAGGGTTATAATTGGGTGCGTTCAGCAATAACAACGTGTAGCCGTCTCTCACCTCCGGTTGGAGCAGAATTTCAGGCCCAGCCGGAAAGGCTCGTGCCACCATCCCACAAACAGCACACCTTCGTCCCCTGGGGACCAAAGCGCCTAAGGGTGTAAAGGGCAGGGGCTAACACTGTGCGACACTGTCCGGCCCACATCACCCACACCTGACAAAATCAGGCTTCTGCCGCAAAGCCTACTGGGACTCACCTGGCCAGGGGAGACCTGCGTGGGGACGCCCTGCAGCACTGATACTGTGCACTTGCCTATATCGGCCACACATAACACTGGGACACTCTTATTAGTAAGGCCTTCTCCCCAGTCTTCCAAGTACACACTCTGGTCCTCCTTTCAAACAAACAGAAACAGAACAACCGAGCTGGAGAATCAGAAAGCAGGATAGAAGAAGTGAAAAGAAGTATGGATTCACTTGTCAAATTAAAGGATGATAATCCCAGGTTACTGCAATATGCCACAATCACTATGCCAATTACCACTTCACATACAGTATTCACCCATTAATAACGGTCTACTTCATTAATCAAAACTTTATGTTAATCCAAACAATGTACAGGCCCTGGTCATTGAAGAAAAATCCTAAAGCAATATTATGTTCCTTTTCCCATGTGAATTACATTGAGTAGTTCAAAATGACCTTCCCAACAGTTAAGTCCTCTCCAGAATGCCCTGCCCCTGCATCCTCATTGGCTGGCCTGGATTCCAAGATTCTAGATGATTCCGCCTTAGGTGGCCTCCTCTCTGCGACATATAGCACCCTGCCTTCACATGCTGACCAGGCCAGGCAGCCAAACTGAGCTACAACACAGAGAAGTAAAATCCCCATTAACAGAAGCCTATTATTGCATAATCAAAATTGGTGACATCACAATCTGACAGTTTAATTTTAAACTGACGATGCATACCAACTTACCATCTTCATACACTCGCCCATGTTTGTTTAAAGAGGTGAGGTCAAGGCTTTTCACATATCCATGCCTGTTCCATATCTTAAATGGGAAAGCAACAAACACAGAGTGATATTTTGATATACGTAGAAGTCATACTTTTCCATCAGTACCCAAACTATCTGAGGCAACAAACACAGGAAACATCACATAGTAAATGGTTAATAAAATCTCTATTACCACATATAGTAACAAAAGCTGTATGTGCCTGATTGTGACACTGAACAAATTTTATGCTACATATACATTTTTGCCTCCACAATTTGGAATAAGTTGGAGCACCGCTGCGCCACCAGCGTCCGCACAAGGAGCACTGTGGCTGACGCAGGTGCATTCCATTCCCCCCATGCATTAGCCCATGGGCCAGTGACTATATTCCAACAGTAATGCAAGAAACCCTGACTGAATAAAAACCCATCCAACCATTGATGGGATGATGAAAATTATGTGCTGTAGCTGCATACTTTCTAGTCATAGCCAGCAAATGATGTAACTCAGGTTCACCGCAATATGCAATAACTGTGGGGTCTTGAGTCTCACCTCAAGAAACTGGTGACCCTTGCCCTGAGAGCTGGTTTCCCTAACAACAGCCTTGAGTGTTCCAGAGGGAGAGTCACTGCCAAGCAATCTGAAATTATGGGAAGAAGGGAACTAAAATGTGGACTGTACGTATCATCACTTTCAGTTAATGCACCAAAAATTGTTTTGATGATAACACAGCCATAAAACAATAAAAAACAAAATATAATTTGCTGAGCAATGAGGATATAGCATCTAAATAGTCGTCTTGACTCATTTAGATTACACAACATATAATGCATGTGTCCTAGGCTAATCAATTATCAACATTACAAATATATTTTGAGTCAACAACAATCATGTGTTATACAGTAGTAGTCAACTGAATGGATACTTTTTTTCAGAGAGAGAAGAGAGAGAGAGGGGCACCATGTTAATTATCTGGCTACTTCACTCTTGGCAACACTGGTCAAGTGAATGAAATAACTTTATATCCAGGAGAGACAGAGTAGTGCTACAGTATCCTTACTCTCCCTGAACGGGGTTGCAGTGACCAGGGGGCAGTGTGTTCAGCACCACCCTGTCATCACACAATAGGGTGTACTGCTTGTTATAGCGCAACCTTATTCCGCGGTCCGTCTCATTCAGGCTCCACTCTGCAGAGAAAAGAGCAGTCACTCTAATGGTACCGATTTTCTAATTTCTTTGATGGGATTCGGTTCATACAATACTGTTGACACATCCTATTCGCTAACGTAGGGCACCAAGCCTACCTGCAAATAAGTTGATGTGCCTCGTCCCAGGGTTAGCTGGTACTTCTGGACACACGGTGACTGAAACTGGGGTGGGGAACTGGCTGTATTCTTTGAACACTGCGCTAATAGATTCGGACTCCGTTTGCATCTAAACGTAAATTGATATAGGGTCAGACCGCTGACTGACTAGCAGTAAAATACAGCACAACCGCACATTGGTTAAGTTCTTGAACATGACGAAGCACCTTTAATCGAAGCTGCACGACCGTTACTATCACCAAACTAAGTTAAATGTTCAATTGCTAAACTGTGAAAACGTCTACTCTCGTAAATAAAATGATAAAACACAGAAAATAAGACTAATATTTGCAGGTTGAAATACATGAAGCTTGCATTCAACAGAAATAAAGTTGACATAAGTAGCGATGTGTAGAAATGCATTATAGTAGAAATGTGAACCTCTTGCAACCAGTCAATTGTAGGAAACGCTACTGCTAAAGAATACAATTCATGTAGCCGCTAGACAGCTTCCGATGCTAGGCTATGCTAACAAATGAAGAAATCGTATCCGATAAATCAGTATGCTGATAGGAATGACAGAACTGTCAACTTTAGACTGCCATTTAAAGATGAGAACATGACAAGCTATGGTTATTGTACTGTAAACGCTGAACCATCATGTAGTATCGATACCGATTCTTTCGTTCAAACAGAATACAAATATGTTTACCAGGAACTCCATGACCATGCTTCCGATGGGCGGACTCTACCACTTGGAAAATGGCTGGGGGTTGTTAAATAAGGAAAACCGGGGAAGTGCATTAATTTGAGACTTGAAGAGTCTTCCTACAAGTACATTTATTTATTGATTAAATGGCATTTGTGCAGCCTTGATAGTCATAGAAAATGTTTCCCCGTCATGTGAAAGCTGTTTTACAAGGCAGTATCAATGTTATGCAGAGAACTGCTGCAATTCAAGTTATATCCAAGACTACCCGCCATCTGATCAAAGTATAGAATCTCTCTCGCCTGAAGACTTAAGTTTAACAAACGAAGACTACGAATGCATCATCACTATTAGATTTTTATTTGAATTCAAGATGTCAAATTATTTTTACCCTTTGGGTACATAAGCACTGCCTGTCAAATAGATGACAAAAGCAAGTTGGAAAATAACCGCCACACACATTTCCTTTTTGAATCTTGGTGCACTTTCATTATACATACATATGTATTTTATATATACATATAAAGATAAATAATGCACAATCAACCAGCATACAAAATATACATAGAAAAAACTACAAAATGTCTTCATTTTGTTTAACCCTTTCTCATGTTTGATTACAAAGTTTGTAAATGTTTATTTTGTTTAAAAATCATGTTCTGGTCTTCCACTCAATAAATTAGAAAGTAAAATACTCCACATGAAATTATTAATATTGTTTTACATATAGTTAATATAAAGATACAATATATTTCATCATTCCCATTGGTGGTTTTCTTTTATTTTGTGGTGTTAAATAAAAAAATAAAACACACACAGGAATTGTTTGCAATGTCCCGGTTTTGGCAGCAGCATTCTGTTTCAAGTGAAGAGATATGGTTGGGCTAGTGTTCTTCCCCCTAGTGCTGTTGTCCCGTGGGCTGGTACCAGTTCCATCTCTTCGCCACTCTCACATCACGTCCGCTCGTTTGTCCCTCACTTTGTTCCTTAGTTTAGTCCGGGCTTTGAATGCAGCAGAGTTGTACAGGTGCTGTAAAGGGGAGGGGGTGTAAATTTAAGTAAGAAATTCAAAATATTTGAGGAACCTTTGTGAAGAAACAAGTACTCAGTACGAGCGCTGTTATACATGGCTGAGCATGCAGAACAAAACAGCGGTGCTTTTTGTCACGAGGGGACCACGGTAACAGCATGGCTCATATTTCACCTTCTCAAAACGGGATATCCTGCTGGCCTTGACAGAAGCATCCAGAATCAAAGGTGGCCCCAGTTCAAAGATGTCCCTCAGCAGCTGGTTATACTGCATTCACAAAAAGACAAAGTTCAGCAGCATGCCCATAACTACACAATATTATACAAAAGGAAAAAAAAAAACATATTAAACGCAGTAAATAAGATTGTGCCAAATATTTTGAGAACAGTGTTAAGACATATCTGAGATAGCTCACTCCAATCCTGCTTCCATCTCTGGATGCCTGGGGGCTAGTCAATTCTGTTTAAGCAGCCAAGCACAGAAGGCATTGTTGGCGATCATGCAAGTATGTCATCCTGTTTCCAAGGTAACACATGAGAAAATCAACTATGTACAGAAGCCACTATATGATATTCCACTCATTCTATACATAATGCACTGCTCTTATAAAGCATCTTATGGTTGTGTTGGATGGTTGTGGTCGATTTCTAAACCATTCAACTATCTGTTTTATGGTATTGACAGTGCAGTTTGTCCCCAAAGCTTGCTGACCTGCAAGTGGTGTCTCACTCCAGATTCTAGAACCTCTTTGAAAGCATCGTAGATCCTCCTACGCATCCAGCTGTCAATATAGATGCCTTCCACACCAAAGCGAATCTTCTCCTCTGTGAAGTCCTCATTCTGTGAAGGTATACGGCTCAGTTACCATTACCAAGTCATTTCTGCACTCATCAAACTGCTTTCCTCATACACATTATACCACAGGGATGCAGGGCGGTATAAATAAATGGACAATGCAAAACGTGATGTAAATTGACATTTGTATAAATTTATTTATTTTTATTTTTTTTAAATTCTTACCTCAATATAATGCAAGACTTCTCTGAAGATGGAGCGCTGCTTCCGCCGGTCATTCTTGGCTCTATGTTTGTTCCCATCGGTAGCCAGGCCTTTCAGTATTTCGCACAATGCGTCACAGTCTTCATACTGGAAGTCCTATAGGTCACACACACACACACACACACACACATGCAGGCGCACAACCACACACACACACACACACACACACACACACACACAAAACAAACACATAGCCGTCACATCAGGGGAGATAGTCTGAGAGAACTTACACCTGTGTTCAAGATTTGGGCTCTCCAAGCGTGCATGTCAGTTTTTCCAACTGGTCTGAACAGGGTGGTTTGTAAGTGTGGGAAAGTCTAGCGAAGAGGGTACTGCATAGAACAGGGGTCACCAACCTTTTTGCAACTGAGAGCTACTTCAAGGGTACTGAGTAGTACGGAGGGCTACTTGTTGGATTGTAATTGTTGACGAGGGGGGGGGGGGGGGGTGCTATCGAATATTTCGCGGACCTCGATTGAAATTGTTGACGGGGGGGGGTGTGCGATCAAAGGATTTCGCTGACCTCGATTGAAATTGTTGACGGGGGGGGGGTGCTATCAAAAGATTTCGCGGACCTCGATTGAAATTGTTGACGGGGGGGGGGAATAAAATACTGTTTATTAAATTGTTCATTTACCGTATTTACCGCGAGTGTTCGTTTGCGTGCCTAAGTTAACAGTAAATCGCCGATAACGAGCCACGTAGATACACGCGTTATATTGCTATTTTTAGAACATGCCTCGCGGGCGACTGAGAAGGAGCCAACGGGCGACCGGGTGCCCGCGGGCATAGGGTTGGTGACCCCTGGCATAGAACATAGGCTTACCCGGTCAATATCTCGCCCCAGCTCAAAGAGCAGCGCAATGGTCGCCCCAACAGCGATCCTGTAGTTCACATCGCTGCACTCCAAGCAGGCCTGCAGTTTAGGTAGATGTCTGGACGGAAAGAGTGTGTGAGCGAGTGAGTGAGTGTGTATGTGAGTGAGTGAGTGAGTGAGTGAGCGTGTGAGAAAAAAATACAAAGTGAGGAGGACACAAATACAGCAATGCACATTACTAAAGAAAAGCTACACTGCAGGAAAGCCAGAACCTGGCTATGACATGTTGGTCTGTAGACATTTTACTTAGGATATAATGTGGTATACATAAATGGGTGTTTTTGCTATACATAAATGGATATTGTTTCACAAGCATTGTGTATTGATGCCATGTGTAATGAGAAAATTTTGCCTGGCAACTATTACTGACTGGCAACATTTTCACATTAAACAACTCTATTGACTTTTTAATACTGGAGGAATTTGTAATATTTAACATGGGGGGGGGGGCTATGCAAGTAGACATTATAACTAGGACCATGTAATAAAATGCATTGTCTGTTGCTATTTAAAAAATTATACAGTCTCTTTGCCTTTGATTAAACTACAGCCCATATCCCACCCTGGCACTCACATGTCAAGCAGCGTGTGGAGGCGTGAGGCAGGGCACAAGGTGACTAGCAGTGCCCAGGCCTGCAGGGCGGCGCAGTGGAGTCCAGGGGCCCCTTGCTTTGGGGTGGGCAGAGTGCCCTCACGATTTGGGTATGAGCTGGTGAACACATTCTCCAGGTGGCTCATGGATATCACTAGGTCCTGCAACAGCACATGACCACACACAATTACCACATATGACATGCACATACCTGCCAAAGAACATTCCCATCACAAATCAGCCCAGTGTACAATTTGAAAGGCGGTATGGTTAAAGGTAAATGGGAGCTGGATTTCAAACGCACTACACTGGAGCGTATTCATCTTTCTGTGTTGTGAATCACTGGACACACAAGCGTGCACCCTTAATAGAACAGTCCATCAAGGGCCCTTTATCACCAGCAATGCAAGCATGCAGGCAATTGTTGATATAATTTGTTTGGGGAATATAACCATGCTGTGCCAGGCACAGTTAAAACTAAAGTAGAACCTTACCTCTGCATCTTCAGCAGCAGAGACATAGCAGCACACCCCTAGAGCCGTGGCACACTGCATTAAAGTCAGCAAACACAAGAGGGGGAAGAATAAGGAGAGGGAGAGCATGGAGACACTGTATAAATGATTATATGCATCAGTTTAGTGCAAATTTAAAAAAGCATTATAAGCATGTATAAACTGGAACGGACTAAAGGTGGTTACAGAGCGTTAAAACAGGGAGCAGACACGTACGCTAACTTTTGCCTTTCATAGTCGAGCGTACCTAGACTACATTTCCCATAATTCTTGCACGCAAATTGCAAACAACAATGGCGTCCTTCATGGAAGATGATGACAATACCCAGAAGGTATGCTTGTAGGTGAAGCGCGGGTAAGAAAAAAAAAAACGACTGCTGAGTGGACTGCCTAGGCGGATGTCCACTCGGTGTCCGTTTTGGGTCCGTTATGATGTCCTCTAGGTCTGTGCGGACCCGGCGGACGTCCGTACCCATGCTATGAATTGGGCAGTAAGTAAGCTAATGAATAAAATAAACTGACAGTAAAGGCCAGATGTAAGTGGACACTCACACTCTGTCGGGCAGCAATACTGGCACAGCCGTCACTGAGGATGGAGCTGAGCACAGGTCTAAGGGTCCTGAAGCCTTCCTCGCCCTCATCTCCTCCGCCCAACTGCACACACAGCAGGGAACACACACCCGCGGCAGCCGCCTGCTCCTCTCCGCCACCTGGAACGGACGGAGTGAGAAAATGAGTGAAGGAGGAGTGAGAAACTGCTCATCTACTGTACATTGTAATCGATCACATGCCCAAACACTCAATTATTGCTACCCCGCCGCCCCTCCCCCTCCTACTCCCCCTCCTACTCCCAAGAAAGAGGGTTCTCCAGTAACACCTGACTGAGATGCACTACGCACCCATCTCCACCTGTGGCAGTGGTGACAGCTCGCTATACCAGTTTAGAAAGCTGCCCATCTCATCATATTTTAACACATTTGACAAGCTAATATTTGTGCTGCATATGAATGATCAAGCAATTTACATAGTTGGGAACCTTGAACATTCAGTAGTCATGCAAACAAGTACATACACCCCAAGATAAGTAGTCTCTTTTTAGGCATATTTGGACACATGGATATTTGATCCTTATTCCAATGCTTTTTACTGTCAAAGGTTGTCTAATTTAACAAAGGACACAATTAAATGATGCTTTTAGATGATTTATTTATCAGAAATGTATGCATCATTTCTTGAATTAATCAATCAATATGGTTGAAACTAAAATAAAATAAATGACCGTATGTGCAGCTCATAAGTAGGGCTATCTTAAATCAATTTTTATTAAATTCACAATAGCCACATTCATTTCTATTGAACCTCCAGATGATATGCAATATCTAAGACTACATTTTACATCATTACTTGCAAAGTAGACATTTCCATGCTTTGGTTCTCAAATGAATATAAATCAGTGATGGAAGCATGGTGGGCGGTCTCTGTGCTTATAATACTTTTCTAAACTTAGACGCAGTTCTATGGCCGTATGCTGTGTTCTATGATCTGAAAGAACACATTGGTATGGGACTCCTCACCCTTCCGTAGGCTCCTCTCTAGGCAGTCGCTCAGGGTCAGCCTGCGCTCCAGCAGGAAGTCACACAGCTGCCTGGAGGAGAAGGCTTGTCTGAGGCTCTCCAAGGCAGCCAGGCGGGTTTTTGCACTGAAAGAGACAGCATTCTGGGTTTAATCCTGAAAGGGAGCTTGCTATTTTCAGGCAGTTTTTCCATCTAAACTAGTGCTACTGCTGCATGCCCTGTACACACAAACTCACAGGTGCACATGCAGATACACCTACACATATAATTCCCTGTACACACAAACTCACAGGTGCACAAGCAGATACACCTACACATATAATAACCTACACACACACCTCTTGTCCATCAGATTGTCAATGCACTGTTTCAGCTTGTCCTCCGTCTCCTCTTGTGCAGTCTGCTCATCCACCGGCTCTGTGCCTGCAGTACACACAGCAATAGCACTCACACCAAAGACATGGTGACAAAGCTCACAAACAGACTGGCAACATACTCACAAACAACTGCGCGTGTGCACGTTTGTATATTCGTGTGTGTGCCTGTGTCTGTGCGTGTGTGCGCATGCGTATACTTGTGTGTATGTGCACGTGTGTGTGTGTGTACGTGTGTGAGTATGTGTAGGCACACAGGCTGCCCTGCACCCACCGGGGCCCTCGTCCAGGACAGAGGCACTCTCACTGGCACTGCTGTAGTGACTGAGAACATCACTGGCCAGGTCATCATCACTCGCTCCAGATTCTCCCTTCACTCCATTCTTCCCACCTGTGGCAGAGAGGGAGAGGGAGAGAGAAAGAGAATTATATTAGGGAGTGGTAGAAAAGTACAGAGGTGAGATGCTTGGTCACTCGGCCAGTCAGTGGCTCAGCTGTCCCTGCCCGTCAGTCACTTCCCAGGGTCCAGTCCATATAGAGAGCACGGTCAATCTCCCCAGTGCTGACGCATGTATAGCTAAACAGGGAAGGTGGGGTCGCGTGCACACAAGTATTCAGGTTTCGGAATGCTCAGTACAGCAGCACTGCAGCTTAAAGTCGCCTAAACTAACTACCCTGGTCCATAGGTTCAGCTATAGAACAAAAGGGCAAGTTAGGATCACAAAGTCTATGCCACAGCGCGAGTAAATTTTTAACAATGTAGGGTCCAAATAAAGCACTTCATTATAATTGCTGATGCATGTCCTTTGGGTGATGACCTTCCAAATAACCTCACACAACCTCTGTGACTGACTGGGCCACCGAGCCGGGCGTTTAGCACACAATGACATCAGCCCACTTGTCACATGACTTTACCCAATGATCCACATGAACACTGCAAAGCCCTGAGCCAGCAGCAGGACCCCAGCTCAACCCCTGCTCCCCAGTGTCATCAGTCAGCCAGCGAACCTCAAGCTCTACCCTGGCTAACATGCTCCAAACTGAGGGAGAGGTCAAGCTCTACCCTGGCTAACATGCTCCAAACTGAGGGAGAGGTCAAGCTCTACCCTGGCTAACATGCTCCAAACTGAGGGAGAGGTCAAGCTCTACCCTGGCTAACATGCTCCAAACTGAGGGAGAGGTCAAGCTCTACCCTGGCTAACATGCTCCAAACTGAGGGAGAGGTCAAGCTCTACCCTGGCTAACATGCTCCAAACTGAGGGAGAGGTCAAGCTCTACCCTGACTAACATGCTCCAAACTGAGGGAGAGGTCAAGCTCTACCCTGGCTAACATGCTCCAAACTGAGGGAGGTGTCAAGCTCTACCCTGGCTAACATGCTCCAAACTGAGGGAGAGGTCAGCATGCTGACCTCAGAAAAGGCAGCTGTACAACCAGTCACAAAACCGCTATGGACCGCCAATGAGGGAACACCGTTGACTTGCATCTAACCCAACTTTCTGTGGAGATCTACTCTGGACTCCAGAAGAAAAAAAACCCCACATGTGTCACGCACTTCACTTTGTATAATCGTTCAACCTTGAACTCTGAAGATATAACATGAAAGGAGATGTGCCCTGGCCAGGTGCTGGAATTCAATATCCCAGTGACAGCAAGTGTTCTCTTATCACCGTTATCACGACATAGCTTTTGGGGCAGCCTGAGAGAGAACTTCCACCTGTACTGACACGTCGCATGACAAACTGCTCAGGATCCATGCTACAAGGCCTGTTCCTATAGGTCAATTAGACAACACACTTAACATTTGGGCCAATAAAAGAAATGAGACCGATGACATACTGTGGTAAACGGAACATCTAAATGCATTGTGATAAAGAACAGCCAGACAACCTTTAAAAAAAAAACACTACCACTGATTGCATTCCTGTGGCAAACTGACATGCAGAATGGCTTTGCCTGCCATGCGTGAATACAATAAATGCAGTGAGGTTAGACACGGTCAGCGTGAAAGCTCACGGTAGCCATGGTGATGGGATGGGGAGAGATGTAGCGGTTAGGTAAAGGTAGTTGTCTGTCAAGATGAAGAAAAATTTTAATCCGTACCTAGAGATGGAATATGAAAATATGACTTCAGCGGCATTCAGTTTTAGCCATTTGTGACTAGTTATTGTAGGTAATTGTATCTAGAGTATATTTCAGAATGACTACCAATACTTGACATTTGCTTTAATATCTCTGCACCAACCAGATGCTCAAATCCAAATTTAGTGTCCCCAGAAAGGCCAAGAGCATTAAAAAATGAAGAGAGCACTTACCAACATGTTGCTATGTACTTCATTTTTTAAAAAGCCATTTTAATGCAACCTAAATCTCAGCAACCCTTCAATCCAGGGGAAGCTTATTAGTATCAATTATTGATTTGAATGGTTTAATAACTTGATTTTCATCAGTATAAAATATTCTGACCATGATTCTGATCTACTTTACTGCAGGAATATAACACTGCCATTCACAAATGTCACACGGTGTGTGAATACCGTTTCTGCAGTAAGACTTAGATCAACGGACCTTCTAAAGTGATAAACTTCTCACTGTGAGCGCCCCATTCAGAGTTTGGACTTTCGGGTCCACAGATTCCTGCCTTCACACCAAAAATGTCCCCAAACAGCTAGAACTGCAGCACTGAAGCCTCTGTCAAAAATGCTGCATTCAAGCAGAAAGGCATGTTGACTAGGAATGTTAAATAATGAATAATCAAACATTGCCGCTGTGATGACAGCTTGCCCTACTCAGTGTTCTTTTTAAACTCGTTTTTTAAAAGAAACTACACTTGCCAAAGGAATTACTTAAAATTCAGAATTGGAAAAAAGGGCCAATATAGGGATTAACCCAAAATGACCCAAGAGGTTTATGAAAAAACAAGTATGGCCAATAGTATATCAAAATATGGTGATTATATGAATTACTGAAAAGATAAAGGCGTATAAACAGTAATTCCTTCAGAGCAGACACCTATGCGGAAAGTAGTGGCATTTAACATCCCTAGTTGAGACACATGCCAACACGGAGCAATGGGTCAGTGGCGAGAGTATGCTGGAGGAACATTCAGCACAGTCCCTATACCTGCACCTTTACACTGCAGAGCGGCCTTGGCCGACAACTGCAGCTGCAGAACATCCTGTCGGAGAGAGCCTGAGGAAGCAGAAGACACAAGGTGGAGGTGAAGACAGCTGAACCCCTGTATCAACGTGTTCCCCCACTGCGATGTGGGAACAAGTGAACGTTACAGGGTTTACCTTTTTCAAACCACCAAACGGATTATGACAAAAGGGTACCCGTCAATGTGCGAATAGGGATGCACATTTCACCGTTACAAGTCTTCAAATCTGTATCATATATTTATTTTTAAAGGCGTCTGAACACAAGTACTTGATGCAATTGAGCATTTAAAAAAACCTGTCATTTCAATGCTACGGTTTTCTTTTCCCAGATACTAGGACACTTAATCCAATTGCTTACATTTCCCGGGTCATGGGTACACCTGGAGTAACCTTAAACCTGGGGCCTACAGTTTTGCATACCAACGGTTGGCCATGCAGTCACGAACACGATATGGATAAGCACAGAAGGTTTCCAGCAGTCGGTTTCATAATTTCCATGTTCAATTTATAGACCGGTGTAAAGCCGTGATCATAAATGCAAGATTCGCAATCTGCTTTAGATAGTATCTATCTCGTAGCAACGTAAAATGTTACAAATTATTTGGATGTTCCTTAAACACCCTCCAGTTTCAGGGAGTTTTTAGGGCGCCACTTAAAATCTACCTAACGTTAATTTAGCCGTAATGAAGCGTACAGGATCATATTAATTAAATCCAACAATAACACGGCTACTTCGGTAGACGGGGCAGATTGCTATCTATAACATACATCTAGGTAATCTTAATCTATAACGCTAACTAACGTTAATTCGTTTAAAGATGGAGTTTGTCTTTATGATAGCTAGCAGTTTTTCTAAATTGGTCAGATGTCCATTAACGCTAACGTTAATAGGATAACATTTATCAATACAGTGCAAGAGTCTACAACGGCGAACTAGTTTACACAGTAACATATTTGACAAGTGTCCAAGAAAAATAAGCTGTAACGTTATATACTAACATTAGGTCAAACGTTACTAGCTACAATGGGTGTACTAAGATCAAAGAGAAACATTGTAAGCGAACCTAACTGTCAGCTAACTGACCAAGTAACGTTAGCCAACTTCGTTTCTTAGCCAACATAATCTTACCAATTTACCCAATATTAGCTATAGAATCCATTTCACAAATGACCAACTAGTTAGCTAGTATAACGAGTAAACATTAAAAGCATAAGTTCTAATAGTTGACGCTTGTCAGTACTATAACGTTAGATATGTCAGCTGACAAACACAATCAACAGTGCTTAGCTAGCTAACGTTAACTTGCTTGTGTCTTTCACAGCACTGACACCTTCATACAGCACTGACACCTTCATACAGCTGGGATTGATTCAGATCTGCATATCCAGGCCGATCCAGCTGACAGCGTGGCTACAATAGCTGCCAGGTCACCACATGGTTAGCTATTCTTGCCGCAGTAACTAGCTAGGCTAACTTGTAACTAGTTAACTAACGTTAGCCTTCTTAGGCACGTGGCTAGTTAAATTAGCTAACATTCGCCATAATAAATAGCATCACATGCCAGAATATCTAATAATTTACCGTTAGCCAAACTTACCCTTATTGGAAGCACGTTTCCCTTTTTTATTCTTCGGCATGGCGCCAGAGTTGCTCCGTTCTCCGCTTTGAATAAAACCTGGGCCGATAAGCAACAGGGAGACACGCAAATGCAACTTCTCCTCCTATTTGAAATTCCTTACGTTATGCTGGTCTCCTCGGAATCCTTGACCACCAACAACCGAGCTAACGTCAGTCATCAGACACCCGCGGGTTCGCCACCGAATAAACCGGCAAGATTAAAGGGCGGTGGTACCAAAATCTATCTATCCAACACAAAACTAGCCAAGTTAGCTAACTGACTAGCAAGCTAGCTACCCCACTCTGCCAAGTCTTTCTCACACCGTTTCACTAAAAACAAGTTTTATTTATTTTTAAGTCGGATTCTTTTCTCGTTTATTTATATATTATCTATGATTGTCCCCGGGTAAGCGATACCTAATGCCTGGTTGGGAGGGTTGGTATTTTTCGAAGCGTTTGGGACGTAGTATCGTGCACGTTGTTCCTGCAGATTCCACCATCTTCTCCTCTAACCACACAGCAAAGACCGGGCACGCTCCGCCTTTCCATTGCACGTTGCAAGCAGGTCTGGGTAGTGTAGTCACATTATAACTTATTTTCCCGATTTTGTTAATGGCAGACAAATTGCAACCTTGCGTATTTCTGTCAATAGGTAGCATATGTCAACGATGGTCTGGTTAAAGCAAAAACATTCATGTATAAAGCTCCATGGAGTGCAGAAACACCAATGTACCATAAGCGTTTTCAATTTCCCTTTAAACTAATATATCCGTGCTACAGTCTCACAAAATCAATTCTTACAATTTCGTATAGGTGTTAAAATAGTTTGCTATTGAGAAGTAGGATTTCTAATAAAGATTGCATTTACTACTCTTCAGTTGGCTCTGAATCAGTGTTACTAGACTGATTTCAAAATGCAGTCATTACAGCATAATCTGTGGAATAGCGTTGCCATGTGTTTCAATTCAAGACAATTATAGTGCAAATGTTATAACCCTAGACGTTTTTTCAGGTAAGATATTCAGTTTTTACTTCTGCTCATGCAAACGTTGGTAGATCACGTAATTGTGTTCTTATTTTATTTAATGTCATTAGATTATTGTTGTGGAATAGATTATGAAAACTATAGTTACAGTAGCCTATAATAGTTAAAAGTAGTCGAACTGTCTGCTACCACAATGGCTCTACCACAGTTCTCTGTGTGGAATCAACTGACGGATGAGTAAAAATAACTTCCGGGTTAATCATTGTTGTTGTCGTGGTGAGCTTCCTGATGTTTTTTTTTTTTAAACAATGTGGCGTGTTATATCAGCAGCCACTAACGTTACTGTATACTTATTTAGCATTGTTCAAAAATATCAACGAAAACGCATTGTATTTCTGTCGTTATCACAAAAACAATGTTTGTCATTACTGTCGTATAGCTAACGTAGTTAATGATATATCTGTAGCTAGCTTGTCATTTAGTAAATTAGCAAAATTGGTAGTAGGATTAGGATAGCGAGCTAACATCATATGTTTTTGTGAGGCTGTTTTAAACTGCTAAATTGTATTAAAAGCTAAAGCAATGTTATGGCTAGCAGGTCATTTTTGATTACGTATTGACTGAATTTCGCTTGTTTAATGTGTAAACACCGATTGGTGTTTATTCTAGGAATAAAACTAGGGGTGCGTTCTAGCTAATCCAAAAAGGCTAGAAACTCGGAGCAAACCATACATCATCTGGATTGTGGGCGTACCGCATGCATTTACTGATTAAAATATGGGAAGTAAGAGCAGAATCGAGTGTATATTTTTCAGCGAGTTTCATCCTACTTTGGGTCCGAAAATTACCTTCCAGGTAAGTTTTTAATCAGCAAGGTCATTAGCTATAGTGTGGAGCTATAGCCTCATTTTAGTTGCCGTGGCTATGGATATTTAACTTGTACAGTAAATACTGTGTGTATTGTTGCATCCAGGTTCCTGAAGATTACATTTCAAGAGAGCTCTTCGACACAGTACAAGTGTACATCATCACCAAGCCTGAACTGCAGAACAAACTAATTACAGTGTAGGTATACTCTCTTGTGCCATCAGGACACGTTGCCTCTTAATAGCCTTTTAAAGCCACATGACTCATATTATATAGGTGATCATTAAATGTGATGCAGCCGTTTTTAATGGCTTTTTGAAATACATGCTGTCCAGTTACATTACAATATTCACTTGTAAATATTCCATTGTCTGTATTGCTTTAGCACTGCAATGGAGAAGAAGCTAATTGGCTGCCCAGTGTGCATTGAACACAAGAAGTACAGTCGCAATGCTCTGCTCTTCAATTTGGGGTTTGTGTGCGATGCTCAAACAAAAACCTGTGCCTTGGAACCTATTGTGAAAAAGCTGTCTGGATACTTGACTACACTGGAGGTAAGGCCTCACATGTTCTTGAACTGACTTGATGAAGCTAGATTCTTTTCCAGTCCTCCTGCATTTTGGCATACTCCTAAGATTGGAAAACTACATCATTTCATAGTTTTTTTTAATTTATAAAGGAATGTTGGCGATGGCGTATGTTACCATGTTCTGTTCTGATTTGTAGGCCTAAACTGAGGACAGTTTTGTTCTGGAAAATGTATTGATTTGTAATTCAGTGATTTTTATTTATTTATTTATTATGGCTGGTAAATGGTGTGTTCCTATTTGTTTATATGTTACAACAGTCCCTTCCTACAGCTATATTGTTGCTTGTTCTCAATGTTCTGTGAAATAATTGTGTGGTGACTGTTTCAAGGATGGTAAAGGCAAGATCAAACCACAGCATAATATAATATGTATTGTGGTCCCTCAGTGATGTGTTGGATCCTGTTTTGCAGTTGGAGAGTGGCTTCATTTCAAATGAGGAGAGTAAACAGAAGTTGGTGCCTATCATGTCTACACTGCTGGAAGAGCTCAATGCCAATGGAGCCTGCACCCTGCCAATTGGTGTGTGTGTGTGTGTGTGTGTGTGTGCAAATTTCAGTTTTGTGTGTGTCTGTGTTTATCACTGAATGAAACTGACTGTTTTACTTGTTTATTGACTTGAACTGCTCACTCTTCTTGATGGTACTGAAGATGAGTCCAACACTATCCACCTGAAGCTAATCGAGCAGCGTAAGGACCCTCTGATTGTGCAAGAGTATGATGTACCTGTCTTCACCCAGTGCAAGGACCAGTTCATCAAGTCTCAGTGGGACCTGACTACTCAACAGGTACTGTATCCTGTCACACAGGTCTCCATGCACACTTGCTCACTCACTAAGGTGCATGAGAGTAGCATGCACATAAGTGTGCACGGAAAATAACATTCAGGGCTGTACGCCACAGCCCTGAATGTTATTTCCGGTAGTCTTGACTCTCATCCGTCATTAAAAAATAGACTTCAACCAGTGCAGTGGACAGAGGATATGTTTTGGGATAATGTTGTTTTACCATTTTATAGCATAGATTTTTTTTGCATTGCAGATCCTGGTTTATATTGATGGTTTTAGGCACATTCAAAAAATTTCTGCTGAAGCGGATGTGGAGCTAAATCTGGTTCGGATTGCTGTGCAGAATCTATTGTGAGTATTTTGTGGCTGAAATGGAAAAGTGTTGTATGCACTGAAATGAACAAATATCTATAAACCTGGCACTGACATGCGTTCTTGTGAAACCGTCATGAACATAAAAATGATCTCATTCTTTCGACAGGTATTATGGAGTTGTAACACTGGTCTCAATATTTCAGGTAAGAAATACAGATAAAACCTCCCAACATAATGTGTTTTGTTTTTCAGTGCTGCCCACAATATAAATTTAATTATCTGTCATTTCAGTATTCCAATGTCTACTGCACCACCCCTAAAGTCCAAAACGTCATGGATGACAAATCCATCCAGGAAGATTGTCTGCTCTATGTCACCAAGCCTGGTAAACTTGTAATGGGCATAGGGGCTGTGGGTGGAGAGCATAAACACAATTATAAGGAATGAAGACAGAAAATGAGGTCTTGAGATCAAGGTAAATGACAAGTTTTCTGAAATTGAGTTATAATTGCGTTCTTCAGGACAGAAGCGGGCCAGCCTAAGGGATGTGTTCCAATTGTACTGCGGTCTCAGTCCAGGAACCACAGTGCGTGACCTCTGCTCCCGCTACTCCCAGCAGCTTCAAAGGGTTGATGAGAGGTCAGCGCTGTGTGTACTATCATGGCTGTATGTTTGTGTGTGTGTTTGTAAAATGACCTCTTAGGCTGTTTTCTAGGCTGTTTATAGTATCAATGTCTTAATTTCAGTGTAAGTCATTGTAATTAATCATCCTGTACTTTTCTACCAGGAAACTGATCCAGTTTGGACTGATGAAAGGTCTGATTCGTCGGCTACAGAAATACCCAGTCAAAGCAATTCGTGATGAGAGGACTCGACCGCCCCGCCTATACACTGGCTGCCATAGCTATGATGAGATATGCTGCAAAACCGGTGAGTGAACCGTTCTGAAAGAGAGATGGTTCCTCTTCTTTTTATGAGCATCAGGCTTATTTATCTGAAGACATTCTTTGTGTGCCTAATGCCAAGAAGACATAACAGTCACAAATAATGTTTGCAGAGTATGTATACTAATACATGAACACGTCTTTATCATATGGAATATTCTTGACAATGTTAATTAACTATCGTCTATGTGGCAAGGTGTGTAAATTACTATTTGTTTGATGTTTTGTTTATTGTTAATTATATGACTACAAACCTAACAAATGACGCAGTTTCCCCTGTTTTTGCAGGGATGAGCTACAGAGAGCTAGATGAGAGACTGGAGAATGACCCCAACATCATAGTTTGCTGGAAATGAAGTTCCCAGCAGTTTTTACTGAAAATGAGCTAAATTCATTTTCAATGGCAGTAGCTTTTTACAAACCCAACATTTTTTTAATTTTATTGTTATTTAGAAGAGCACTGAATATAATTCCAGAATGCTTGTAACTTTCATTTGTTACCATTACTTTAAACATGTTCAACTGTTCCAATTCTGTACCTTTATGTTAAAGGTCAGTTGGGGCTATAAGTACTTTCCACAGCAACATTAATTTAAAAGGAATCATAATAAAATGTTATATGAAATAAAGTTATTTGTAATTCTTTCTTGTATACTGCGCTATGAAAAACTGAGCGCTCCACTCTGATATTTTTATTTTATTTTTTATTTCTTTGCACTTTTTGAATCGCATAAGTCTGAGGGTAACGTGATAGCAAATGCCACAAAAAGTTGAAAAATGTTCATTATCTACTCAAAAACATCATCAGACATTTAATATTCCCGTGGAGGGGCCCCCAGCTTCCATAACTGGTAAAAACCTCCCTTAGCACCAGTAACTAAATATTTCCCATATGTGTTGAGTCTTTCATGTTGTCTATGAAGAATTCTGAACCACTCTTCATTATAGAATTATTTCAACTTGGGCTGTCTTGCATGCAGAGCTTACATAAGGTCCTTAACACCCATCTCAATAGGCTTAGAGTTCCTTCTCCAGAATACTTTGGTACTGTGGAATACATAGTGGACTCAGTCTATCTCATGAGCTATCAAAGCAGCCCAAAATCATCACCATCCCACAAGGTTCTTCCAAGCTAATTCTCCAATCAACTCAATAGGAAAACACTATCAAGGCTATAACTAATTGGACAGCTCACTGGGTGGTATATAAATTCCCCTACAAAAAAAAGATTGGTCACTGGAGAGTGTATACCCTTTGTCCACAAAATATTTTGAAAATTATGTGCCTTAAAATGTAATCCCATCTCGCCATCAGTGGTGGATTTTGGGGGTGGCCACCCAGCACTGAATCCTGGCCACTCCACTTGCCATCACATTTTTAAGCATTTTAGGCAGAATTAAGTTTTCATAGAGGTGCCACCCCAAAATAACTGCCGATCCCATCCTGGCCACCCTATTGCTCCAAAAATAAATTATTAAAAATCCATACACTTGT
Source organism: Ilyophis sp. 1 JC-2022 (assembly GCA_022702515.1). Classification (NCBI taxonomy): domain Eukaryota; kingdom Metazoa; phylum Chordata; class Actinopteri; order Anguilliformes; family Synaphobranchidae; genus Ilyophis; species Ilyophis sp. 1 JC-2022. The sequence continues at coordinate 48,510,060 of CM040402.1, forward strand.
ACACAACATTGAAAGGTCATGGAGAATATGATTGTGAACCTTGAACAAAGCAGCTATTCCTATTTGTGTTGTAAAGAAGCCTTTTTGAAGAATGTACAGTGGTGTTTGATTATGATGGGCGCTTGCAGAAATTACTGAACATTGAGATTATTCTATTCTGCTCCCAAAGATCAATACCTCAATAGATTATGTAGTTAAGCAGTGTTTATGTTGGCCAATGTAACACCACAGTTGAGAACTTTCAGAGGGGGTGCTTCGCGGCTGGATTTACACGTGCGTCTGTTGATACTTGTAACCATAGCAACAAGGTTGTATCGCATGAGAGACCGAAGAGTCTTGAGAATTGTTGGTGTATAATTGAGGGGTTTTATTTTATACATTTGATAGCAAATTTTAGTGATGGAGACGCCATCCTTCCATCAAGTTCTTTTTCCTGGAGAGGCCGAAGGATATATACAAAGTTTTGAACTATTTCACTTAAAGGACATTGGTAGTCCAAGGTAGGCTGTTATGTGTTCCTAACGTGAATTTTTCTAATTTAACGCAGCCAGACGTTGTGCTATAATTAGTGAAGATTAATGATACGTTCACAAAATAGAGTATCACTATGTGGACTTGTATTTCACTGATCAGCAATCATTGGTATGTTTATGCTCGTTGGCTTGCCAGTACAATGGTAAATTAGCTAACGTTATCGAAATGCAGTGCAGCTAATTTACCGACCCATTTGCTTAATGTTATGTAATCGTTAAATTAACGTACATTACGTCAGTTACGTTAACTTACCATCTAACGTTAGCTACAATGTTGAACACATTTTACACTGAATTGCAGGTGGTTCAAGCAGCACGAATACATCGAAAAACTGAACATGCAGGCGATTCTTAATGCCACAGGAAGCCAGGATGAGTTTGTGAAGGAGTTACTTGTGTCTTTGGGAAAGGTAAACACAAATAAATAAAATATAGCCTGCTAACAGTTCACATGGAATCATTCTTAATCTTTATTAACCTTCTGGATGTAACAATATCCGTAGGTTAATAAATGTAGCTACTCTGTATGCATTTATTTATTAATTATTCATTGTGTTATTTGGTGCTGTCACAGTGTACATGCATGGATATTCTTAAACAAACCATTCCCCGTGTTCCTTTCATATATTGAAGTCCACTCTAGAACTTAACCTGTCCCCTTTTTCACGTACAGATCCCTGCATTGATCCATGAGATGATCTTAGTGGAGGTTTGGAAAGTGAAGATCTTTCCTGTTCTTTGTCAACTGCAGGATTTCAACCCACAAATCACATTTCCTTTGTACATGGTGGTAAGTCAATGCCATTTTGACTGACACAGCATTGTAAAGATCTATAGTCACACTACACGATTGATGTATATTGTATAAATGGTAGCTATCATTGAAAGTTTTTTCTGGTCAGTCTTTTAACATTACTTTTTTTTTGTTCCTAGATTCATCATGAAGCTACCATTATCAACCTGTTAGAGACAGTCATGTTCCACCGGGTGTGTTTGCTGTATTGGATTGTAATGATTATTTCCCACAAAAATGTTGTATGTTCAAGTATGCTGATTAGTTTATTTATTTATTTTTTCCAACTCTTATGTACACTGCTCAAAGAAATGAAGGGAACACTTAATCAACACAGTATAACAACAAGTCAATTAAACTTCTGAGATATCGATCTGTCCAGTTAGGAAGCGTAAACGATTGTGAATCAATTTCACCTGCTTTAGTGCAAATGAAAGTGACAACAGATGGACAGGAGAGGCAACAGCAAGACGACCCCCAAAAAGTAAATGGTTTTGCAGATGGTGGCCACAGACCATTTCTCTCTCCTTATCCTTCCTGACTGATTTTTTTCTAGTTTTGCATTTTGCTAGTGCCCTTGTCACTACTGGTAGCATGAGGCGGTACCTACAGCCCATTCAGGTTGCACAGGTAGTCCAGCTCCTCCAGGATGGCACATCCATACGTGCCGTCGCAAGAAGGCTTGCTGTGTCTCCCAGCACAGTCTCAAGAGCGTGGAGGAGATACCGGGAGACGGGCCATTACACAAGGAGAGCTGGACAGGGGCGTAGAAGGGCAACAACCCAGCGGCAGGACCGGTATCTGCTCCTTTGTGCGGAGGAGGACCACTGCCAGAGCCCTACAAAATGACCTCCAGCGGGCTATTCGTGTGCATGTTTCTGACCAAATAGTCAGAAACAGACTCCATGAGGGTGGCATGAGGGCCCGACGTCCTGTAATGGGACCTGTGCTCACAGCCCAGCACCGTGCAGCTCGATTGGCATTTGCCAGAGAACACCAGAATTGGCATGTTCGCCATTGGCGCCCCGTTCTCTTCACAGATGAGAGCAGGTTCACACTGAGCACGTGACAGACGTGAAAGAGTCTGGAGACGCCGTGGCGAATGTTATGCTGCCTGCAACATCATCCAGCATGACCGGTTTGGTTTAATTGACTTGGTGTTATACTGTGATGATTAAGTGTTCCCTTAATTTTTTTGAGCAGTGTATTAACAAAAGGGGTATACCTTTTGCAGTGTGTTGGTTGTGTTAGCAGATGTATGTAGTTTTGCTGTGTAAAACTGCCTAGTTGTAGGTTTGCTTGGTTCGCTTGTACTGAAAGTGGTCTGTCCACAGGAGTCGTGCGAGGCTGCAGAGGACTCTGTTCTGGACCTTGTAGATTACTGTCACCGTAAGCTGGCTCTGCTGGCTGGCCGCTCCGAGAGTGAGGACAGGCTGACCCACGCCGTGGATGTAAATTCTTCTTCCGTACAGGTGAGGACATGGGACTAGTGCTGTACTAATTCTTTGTGCAGATGAGGGCAGGAGTCGCATTGGACTGACTGCTCTCTGCAGGTTAGGAGAGGAGTAGTGTTCTATACAGCTGAGTATAGGAATAGTGTCAGATCCGCTGTTATATGCAGGAGATGGAAGAAGTAGTCTCTGATTAAAGGTTATATACAGTGAGGAATTTATGTTGAAGTGTAGTATTGAAGTAACTGTAATAGTGTTCTAACAACTTCTCTGAGGACAGGTTGTTGTCTCTTGCAGCTCTCCCAAAGAATTCAGAATGCAAACTTTTACCCAAGCTATCGCAGCTTTCTATCTAAGGCTGCCAAAACTGCCTGATGGTGCCCGTTATAGAAAATCCCAAGACCTTTTGAGAATTTAAACATCAATTTATTTGGTGTACCATTTTCTCTTCGGAACAAAATGAAACCATTTTAGTACAGCAACTAACCGTAGCAGGCATGCATCACAATTTGTTTATCTTATTGTACCTTCTAGGAACTTCAGAAGCAGAGTGCTGCCTTAGAGTTTGAGATCGCCCTGAAGGCACTCACTGTTATCCGCTACATCACTGATCACACAGACAGGTAATAAATCACTGAATACATAGACTGTAACTGATCACATCACAACTAATCCTGTAATTAATTACATACATGTTCCACATGCCAGCATAATGCTTGAGATATTTTATTGCATACAATCAACTTGAACAGTGAAGTTTTACTGAAAGAATCCAGAGTACACTTTACACAGGTACAACAGCACTATTCTACCAAGGATTCACACCTACAGTAAAACAATATACATATATATATATAAATAATAATAGCAATAATGTGGAAAGGCAATTCTGAACTCTAGAGACGTAATGGTAATATAGGTAATGAATGATGACGGTAATTGAGATATTTTGCTGTTTTGCGGTGCAGTGTGACCCTGAGTGCTCTCACCAGACTGCTCTGCACTCACAATCTGCCCTGTGTCCTGGTCCAGCTGGTTGAACACTGCCCTTGGTCTCGCTTCTCCAAAGGTACACTGGGCTTCCGCTAACTGACAATACATCACTTTAGTGTCTTAATAGTGCCCCCTTAGGCACAGCCCTGTGTGTGCTGTCCTCAATTGACATTTGTGGATTAATAGATTTTTTAACTTTCAGGAGAATATAGTTGCATGTTTTTTTATTTTTTTAACTCAGCTAGAAGCTCATCGGTTAGATTGGATGTGAAAATGTGCATGTTTTAAAGGGTAAGTACACCCTAGATCGCTTTTTTCCCCGTTGTAAACATGTTTGTATGCCTACCTTATAATTAAACTTATTCATGCATTCCGTTATTTCAACAATTCTGAAATAATATTGTATATCATAAACTGGTAAAAAAGTGTCTTTGTGCTGCCCCTAACGGTTGAAATGTCCTTTCTGCTCCCCACACTGCCCCCGCCCCAATCGTGATGTCAGAGTACCTCTTTGGAGGTACCTCTACGTCAGGGGTGGCCAACCCTGGTCCTGGAGAGCCGCAGGGTCTGCTGGTTTTTGTTGTTACTCGCCACTTAATTGATAAATTAAAGCAGTCGATTACACAGTTAACTCACCTCACCCGGTGTCTTTGGTCTAAGTAGTTGTCATATTTAAGGTGAAACCAAAAACCAGCAGACCCTGCGGCTCTCCAGGACCAGGGTTGGCCACCCCTGCTCTACGTCATATGGATAATTGTTGTCGCCCACAATGGAAACAGCCGGCACCTGATTGGTTAGACCCACTAGTTACTTTCATTTCGGCTCCATGTTTTTAAACTGGAACAACGTGACATCCTGTTCAACTCTCTTATTTCACCTAAATAGTCCACTAAAATATGTTTGTGAAAATATTTGAGGTGAGAAATAGGCCATGCAGTTGCTGAATCTTGATTCATATTTGATGTTCAACGTCTACTTTGACAGTTTGATCCGAGTTATACGATATCATTTGTACAATGTACGTTCATTTATGCAAATGATGATGGACACAGCTCCTCCGCCCCCACCCCACTCCCTCACTCACCCCACAAAGTATTTTTCAAAAAAATTGTGTGGTAGGCGGAGACAGGCTGAGACAGTGGGTGTACTTACTCTTTAAAATAACTTTCTTGCCTGTTGCCTCCCTCTGCAGGTCAGCTAGAGAAGTACATAGATGGGAAGTGGCACCAAATTCCCAGGGAAGACCAGATAAAGATGACTAAACTGGATGGCCAGGTGTGGATCGCACTGCTCAACCTGCTGCTAAGGCCGGAATGCCAGAGGAAATACGACTTCAACAGCTTCAACAAAAGCCAGCTCTTAAAGGTAAGATATCACAGAGCAGACTGCGATGCACTTGAAGATAAAGGTACCTCCTCCTGTGGCTGTGTAGAAGCACATTTTTCCTCCTAGCAACCTCTGCTATTTGTCTACAGAAACGTGCTGTGGTTAGGAAGGATGTCTTAATCGCTGCCAGAGCATTGTCTACTTAAGTTTTTACTGATCTTTGTGCTGATTAAGGAGGTGAGGAGAGAACCAGATGCTCTTTTGATTGTGGCAGTTCCTTTCTCTATTTTGTATTTCTTGTAATGAGCACATCCTGCCAGACTGCATCTATTACTGGCTGACTCATTTGGAAAACTGAGAAGTTCAGTTTTACACTCAGACTAAAAAAAGAAAAACAAAGTGAAAACTTGATTACAAAAATGGACGTGTTTAAAAATATACCTAGCTTAATGCATGAGGCTACTCTGACTGCAGTGTGTCTGTAAAGAGTGCCTGGTCCGAGAAAATGATTCGTGTTCACTGAGGCGCAGTCGTTGGGCTGCACATAGACAGTATGAAACAGATTGAATGGTTTCTGTGGTTTCCGTGCACATGTGGTTATTTATAAAACGCATGCGAGTGCTCTGTATAGTGTTGGTAGTATTACATTGTACATTTCTGCAGTGTGTGTGCAGTCAGTCACCGTATACACAGGTCGGCAGCAAGAGGATGATGGCACATGTTATCCTGGACGAGTGCCCGTTCCTGGCATGTTCTCTGTCATATCTGTATGATCCCGGTATGCGTGTGTGTCTGTTTGTGTGTGTCTGTGTGTCCAGTTGCAAGCTTTCCTGACAGAGGTGTTGATTGACCAGCTGCCCAACCTGGGTGAGTTACAACGCTTCCTCAGTCAACTGGCGATCACAGACCCAGCACCCCCAAAAAAGGACCTGATCCTCGAGCAGGTACGATGCAGACAGGGATAAGGGGTTACAGCGTACCTGCTACACAAATACGGCCTCAGCTCAAAACCTACACCTGCGCTGTTTAATGTTTCTTTTGTTTGAGTCAAGGTAGTGTTCTTAAATGTTCACCTTTAGATTCCAGAGATGTGGAACAATATAATGAAGGAGAATGCAGGCAAGTGGAAGGCTGTGGCCAAGTACCAGGTGAAGCAGGCTTTTAATCCCTCAGAAAGTGAGCTGAGGCAGCAGGCACACAGGTGAGAAAACCCCACGCACATAGATGCGAGTTTGAGAGGTGAAAGAGTGAGATACACGTTTGAAAGACTGAGATACAGTTGAGAATGACCTGAGACGGAAAGGTGAGAGGGATAAATGATTGTGTTGCAACACAGACTTGAGGTGGAAAAGTGAGTGATACAAAGTGGTGTGCTCCCTCTACAGGACTTGAGTCAACCTCATAGAACAATTTCAGTGTGATGATCTGTTATTTGTATGTTATTTTGTCTCATTTGTAAGCATTACATATTTTAAAGGTTGTCTTTTGAGAATGGTATTAAATGTATTTTTTATGTTAACATGGTATTAAATGTTATGTTTGTATGTTATGTTAGCATCATGGCCTAGTGTCTCTGAATAAGCAACGTGTTATTGTTCCTTTCCCATTTCCCCTGACAGGCTGGCCCAGACCTACAACCTGGATGTGATTGAGAGCCTTATACCAGAGAAGCCCAAGTGTGCCTCGTGTGGCTCTGAGGCCAGCAAGCGCTGCTCACGCTGCCAGGGAGAGTGGTACTGCCGCAGGTAAGCCCAGCACAGAGACACTGGTGAGACAAATACCGGGAGAAATACTGCAGATTATACAGACAATGAGTGAGGTACTGCAGGCCAGACCTGTGGAGGTTAAGCCATCATAGGAGGAGTTGCTACTGCGAGTAACACCAGTAGACAGAGTGACTTCACCACAAGATTACCACAGAGAATGATACTACTGCAGTTGAGACCAGCAAGGCACTGGCACACAACATTCCTGCAGACACCACTAATATAGAGAGGGGTACAAATGCAGGCAGCACTAGCACAGAATGGAGTTACTGCATGTAAGGCCAGCAGACAGTTACTATTGCATCTACCAACACAGAGTGTGGAACTGATACAGATATGACAGTCGCAGTGTACTACAGCTGCAGGTAGTTTACTGAGTATGAATTAACATAAATGAACATGTCCTTGTGCTCCTACAGAGAATGCCAGGTGAAGCACTGGCCGAAACACAAGAAAGCTTGTCAACTGATGGTGGATGCCACAGAGAAACTCCAGAGGGACACGAACATACAAGCTTAGCTGCTCATTTTAGACAGCAGACCTGTAAGGTTGCACTGAAGGGAACTGCAAACTGAGGAATGTTTACCAGTACAGCAGAGTTCACTGTTTATTCTTGTCACCTATATGATGTAAAAAGGAGAAGTTGTTTATCTAAGATTACATAATTGACTTGGCACATTTATGAAGGTGTTCTTGTAAACCAAGCGTGTTGATTAAGATAAATAACGTTGGCTGGTTTGTAAGTGACAGAAACTAGGTCTGGAGGTAAAGGTTTTATCTGCATGTTGAAACCCAAAGACTTGTTACTTGTCAGAAGACAACTTGTTTTTCCTCAAACTAAAACAACAGATTAATAGTGATTGTCATTATCTATGTATGCAGAAGTGGGTCAATTTTATAACTTCCTCTATTTTTAGTTATTTTTGTTGCAAGTTTGTACTGTTTGGTCCATGTTGAAATTGTACATAAAAAACTATTGAAACAGTACTGATTCTGCTGAAATACAATGCTATTACTTCACCTCTCAAAAATTAAAGCTATTTTTAATTCAGTAACTGTTTGTTGTGAGTTATTCAGTTCAGTTTTGCAGCCCTGGTAACTTTGTATTGTTCTCCCAAATGCCCAGGAAAAGTATTTTACAAATCAAAATCAAAAATAGCTTTAAAATAATTATAAATTCTTTGCAACAAAAATAATTCTGTTTCTTCTGGGATCTCAGGCTCAATACAGGCCAGCGGGACATTACTCAGATCCTTAATGAGCTCTCAGTGAACCGTCATGGATCACTTGATAAAGATGATGTTTCCTCTCTAGTTGGGGAAATGTTCCCATTAACAGGCACACCTCCAGGCTCCAGTCTTTTAAAATGCACAATGCCTGGGTTTATGTTAAAAATACAAATATATAAATAAATAAATGTAACCGAAGCTAATAAAATCTGAACCCAACACAACAAAAAGTAATGTATGTACTGACATGAAACTGCACAGTAGGCTGCGTAGCGGATCTACACTACAGGGGTCTTGGAAAAAGTAGGGGAACATCAAGTTCTACTGAAGCTCCATCCTGTGGAGACAAATAGACCACAGATTTGCTCTCTGTCCGTTAAAATGTTTGGTTAATACTTCACATGTTGTTAATAAACTACTTCGTTATGCTCAAATGTTCCATTTGTTTTAGGGCATTATAATTAGCCTATATTTACATTTTGAATTCACCGATTGCCAAATATATAACTGCGCTTAATGGTTTCGTTAACATTTTCAGATAACCTTGTGATGTAACAACCGTGCGACTTAACCCTGTCAGTAAAGCAGGCTAAGCAGCAGAAGTCACTGGTAGAGCATTAATGCTGAACAATTATATCAGTGTTCCACTGATGTAGCCCACAGTTCTATCACAATATATTTACATTTTGATCTAGCAAATATCAGAAATAATGAACCCGGTCACATGTTTTAACATATGACACGCGTTTTTGGCAAGCGATGCTCGTGTAGCTGCAGCCCATTAATAGTTAACTGGGCTTTTTCGCCTCTTGTCCACCCCCGAGCATTTCTCAGAAACAGGACTCGCAGTTTAAGGAAGACTTATACTAGTTGAAAAATATGTCCATGACCTAGTAGCTACCCCATTTTTTAAATGTTATATTTGCATATACTAATTCGGGTTTTCAGCGCGCTTTTATGTCAGACAATTCAGCTTTTCCGTTGTGTTCAGAGATGTTTGTACTGTCACACCACGCCTCCTCAATCATTTCTGTGGGAACTTGGGCAAAAAGCCCATGCGAAGAACACTCCTCAGTGTCGGAGAACTTCAGATGAGAGCTGCGTCTGCTGTGCAGTGGAATTTTTTGCCAGATATCAAAGATGTTCTTCCGCGGAAGTTTTGAATGGTTTTCAATTTGCCGTCCGTAATTAATGCAGTAGGGTAGAAGAAGTACGTCATGTATCCACACTTCAAGCACCCAAACCTTTTAATTTCGAAAAGAGACTGGTGGTTGTAGCTTACTGAATCTTCATGCAAGCTTTGTCTCGCTCTATCGTAAAAGGATTATCAAACGCTTTCGGTTGCTGTAGCTGTGACAGTCATGCGTTACAATGTAACGAGGTCACCAGCCACACTATACTGTAATTCAATGATTCCAACTTCACATACGTTCAAGAAAGAAGCAGGTATTACCAAATGTTTGTTATATTTACTACACACTGCTCCTGACAACGAAGACGGATGTTTAATGATGAGCGAACTCGCATGGATGGTACTGTCACGGAATAACTTTAGTCCGCTCTAACTGGAACCAATACAGAATATTATTCTTTTATGTACTCTTCTCTCGCTTGCACACGTATCTCATACATCGTATGATAAAACAAGCAATTTGTGCGCAGGGCACTGACAGGCAGAACTTAGTTTTGTCTTCTGGAAGCCATGGCTCATTGATGACCTAAATATAAGCTATTTTTGCAAGGTAGGCTAATGCTTTATTTTTTTAATTACAGTTTTAAAAAATGCATGTGTTAACTTTACGCTTCTATAGCAAAGCGAATTGCCTATCAGGCTGACAAAATCGTGGTAATCTACCAAGTTTAATACATAAGGTCATATTAAATGTCATTGTTCTGAGACAGTAGCCTATAAGCCTAGCCTACAAAGCGACCATCAGTTAACGAATAACAATGAACTTTGAGAGAAATCTCTAGCCTTGCTATGTGATCACATGTTAATGTTTACTGCCACTTGGTTGACTATAAATCTGAAACTGGAAGGGTAGGAATCTTGCTGTGCTTTAGGAGTGGTACTTCTCAATTTGCATTCTAATTTATTTGAGTTGTAATTCAACTAATTTGTTTTCATACAGAGAAGTTGCAAGGACAGATCCCAGTGACCAGTCAAAACAAATGTACACCACCCAAGGGATTTGTCTGTTTTTAAAATACATCAAACGACCATGCAAGCATCTTTAAGGTTTTAAAAATCTTTTATCCTTGTTTTTAATTTTTTTTAAACATTGGCCAAGACCGCCTTGTGTTTCTGTCATATGAACACATCAGAATGTACATGTCCATGCTCTCTGAGCTTCCGAGATTTAACTCCCAGATTTTGGCATAAACTGACAATGTGGCTTTCTTTCTGAGCCAGATTTATTAAATTCACCTTAACCATGCTGCTGCTCCTGCCTTTCACAGATGAGCAGAAGTGTGTAGAAGAGGGTCATTTCATATAACTTCATGGAGATGGCTAAAATTAATCTAAACAAAGCTGTATTGTTTTCTGATCATTTATAGGAAACCTCTGTACAGTGGATAACAGGAACTGATCTTTTAGAGATGCACGGGTTACTCGCTTCTCGTCCATGGCTTGAAAACATGAGTTTGTGGGGATTTCAGCAATGTGAACACCTTCCCAGCATGGACAAGCAAACAAACTGATGACATTGGATAGGGATGCTCTCTCCCTTGCTTTAAACCTCTGTTGTACCACAAAATTAGATCTAGTGTAGTATGCACTGCCAAGAACTTTGGCCGAGTTATAATGGTTTTGAGTTAGAGGTCTTTAATTGTACAAAGTGAAGAGGATCTACATGCCTGTCAGTGACTGATTCTCAGGTCCAGGTCAGCCTTGCCCGACTGCGTGCCTACCTGCCTGCCAGTGGCAGGATGTCTCAGGGTGAGCTGATTGAGCTGCAGGAACTGAGTCTGGGCGACCGGATCGAGCTGGCCTCCCCGCCAGCACCCCGCACGCCTCGTCTGGAGCGGGTCAATGCACTACGCATCAGTCCAGGGAAGGTTCCGGAGCTGCTGAGCAGGGTGCGCATTATTCGGCTTCTGGGGAACAGTGTAGATTCCCGTCTCACTGATCAGAGCGGGGAAGGACACGACTTCCAGCCCTGCACCCACGCCCACCCTGCCTGGTGTGACCTGTGTGGTGATTTCATCTGGGGTCTATACAAGCAGAGCCTGCGCTGCACCGGTGAGTACCGCCAGCCTGCTGCATTTCTGCCAGCCGTCACTATATCTATGTTTGTCTGCTATCTGTGTGCCAGGGGTGCCTGTCTTACGGTCTGCGTGTTAGTCTGCTTGTCCGCATCCTCTTGTCTAAGTACCTGCTTGTCTCTGTGTCTGTCTTATCTGCTTGACTATCTGTCTCGCACTGTCTCACAGAGTGTCTGCCGATGTGACACTTCCTGCGGAGGAGATGAGCTGGGCAGGGAATGGGCAGGGAACGGGCAGAGAACGGGCAGGGGAACTGGCATTGCTACAGCCATGCATTCTTCTAACAAGGTTGCTGCGATGCCCAAGCAGGCATAAATAAGCTTTGTGCGGTGCAGTTCTATTCATGCCCCTGTGCATTCATTAACTTTGAATAGATTGAGGGGATTTAATGAGGAGGTTTTGTATTAGGGAGAACATTGCCACAAACTCCAGCTTGGAGGAAGCTAGGATGCAGCCAGTCTGAATTTAGAGACCTCATTTTCACCCGCAAACCATTCGACTGAAAGCAAATGTGATGCTCATCAAAATAAATAACTTCAGAGTTCAGTAAGTGCGTGTAAATGTGCTTTGTCTTTGATCGTATTCTCTAGCCTAGGCCACACCAGTCCCTATCTGGTCACAATCTCACTGTGGCTGCTGACAGCATTGCGCATTCCTACACTCTTTTTCCTCCATCTCAATTGTCTCGGGCGTTTAAACTAAACTTCCTTCCCCCTCACTGATATCTGCTCCTGTGTAAACTCGGCTGTTTGCAAAAGGATGTTTTAATTGATAATAAGTGCGGGCCTGTGTCATTGAAGTTGAGCAAAACCCCTTTTTCTGATAAAGCTTTATTTTCGTTGTCCAGAGGAACTCTGTAACTCTGAATAAAACCGCTGTGGCACTTTGGATCAGTGAGAAAGCACATCAGAGGCGCTCTCACAGAACGTCCACCGGACCTGGGAAACACGCAGCCCCCTATGTCTGCTGGAGGCCTACGTGTTCTTATCTAGCTTCTTTAGATTTCATTTACATTGGCTTCGACTTTACATTGGCTTTGCTGTCAAACCCTCATGTTCCCTATCTTTTCGTTACTATAATGAGTTGCTGGAATGAGACACAGTAGTGAGTATGAAGATCTTCGGCTGTGTCAGATCTTTAGAGACAAAAACAGTATTTGCCCATGCTCACTTTAGAACTCCCTATCATTGTAGTCTATGGTTCACTCAGTGAGTAGGGTCAGTGCTGGTAAGTACTATCAAAGCTGTGATGATAAATTGGGTTGTGTAAGAGGGGACATCAATTTGGGTGCTTTAATGTTTAATGTATAATTCAGGTTCTACTTACATTGCATCTGAAACACTGAACCCCAGACTGCTTTATCCACTCTCAACCCCGTTTACCCAAATCACCTGTATTATATGTTATCTAATACAATAATATGACTGTTATACCTGGCTTAGTCTACTGGCAGTTGACTGTAGGAGACAGGGCAGGGCAGGGCAGGGCAGGAAATAAAACCATGTGTGTGCGCACAAGAGAGACAGAGATGGCAGAAACGCTACCCTCTTCTGACATGCTGCGGTGCTGCTGAGATCAGCATGTCTCACACCCATCTCAGGCCGTCTTTCTCATCACACCACCACACTTTCCAGGCTCACCTCCTTTTTCTCAACTTTTCCTTTTATTATTATTATAATTTTTTCTGCATAAACATCTCATGTTTCCTCCGAGTCATGGAATTTCCTCAGTTTCGCATGCTAAGTTTGTTTGACTGTGGTGTCAGCAGGTTTTTGATTTGTTTTAATTAACTTTTTGATTTAGCCAGCCTGTCTGCTCTGGGCTGGTTTTGATAATGGGTGAGTGGTGAATAGCCAGGTAAGACCACCTTTCAGATCATCCTGCCAGGTTTGGCCAAAAGTGTCAAGGGTATGTAAGTCTCAGGTCTCATACACAGTATATCACACCACTGAGGTTGTAGATACCCACACAATGAATGGAAATGCTTCTCTTAACTAACACTTATAAAAACTATACTGTTTTATTGTAAACTATTTTCATAATGGAACCACAAAAGAAAAGGGAGGACCGGCACTTCATGTATATGCAAACAACTGACTGAAAGGATACAAACAGTAAATAAAAGAATAAATGAATGAATAAATGAACAAATAGATAAATACACAAATAAATGATCAAATACATAAAGAAAGCCTACATAATAATGACAACCCAAAATGTATGTTACTCTAACTGACCATGAACAATCAGCTGCTGTTTCCCAGGCCCTTAGCTCTTTCTAAAAGGATTATATCCAAAAGGTATTAGCTAACCCTTATGGGCACTTTCAATGTGTTTAACATTGCTTGCTCAGTGGTAGGCCTAAGGAAAATGTCTTTGAAGTTTTAATGTTTTTTTAATTTATTTATTTTTACACAATTTACAGTAAAACTCCTGCATAAGCCACTGTTTATTGATCTTTTTTAAACATTTTTGAATAGTACATTCTATTTCATTATTTCCTTATTTTAGTTTAAGTAGTAGACCCCATAGCACATGCTCATCCCACTTCCTGCTACAGTATTTCACTCTTTGTCTTTGTAAAACACCACTGAAGCGCCATTGACACAAACCAAACTGTGGTACTGTAAGGTGTTCCTGGAACATGATTTATAACTCACGCTGTTCCCAGGCCAACCCTGGCAGAGATGGAGGTAGATGCCTGGGACTGGGTCAGAGTATCAGGGTGGGAACCTGGGGGCAGGCAGGGAAAAAGGGTGAGAGTGGGTGCACTGTGAACAGGAAGCTCTGGGATGTTTCAGTCCAAGTCTAAGAATGCTGACAGCTGGACTTCAGGGGGCTAAACATGAGGGGTCTTTGTTCTCCCACACAGGAAGCCGGAAATGGACATGATAAACGTTTGAGGGTCAAATGCAGAAATGCCAGTACAGTAAAAGCCGTTTCAAAAGACATGAAGAAGTAAAAAGACAAATAAGAAAACATATCTTCTGCAAAATGCAGTTTTTCTTTGAATGCTCTATTTTTACTCTTTACACGACTCTGACGCTCTACTAGTATTGTCAGTCGTCTCTAAAAAAAACAATCTCTATTTTACTGTTTAAAAACGGTAGTTTAAAAAGTTAAGTGTCTGTTCTGGACTGTGGTTAGCACTGTTTTGGAGGATGGGTGTGTTTCTTCATTGTGTGTGCTATTTTTATCTCTCACTGTTTAATTTAAGACATTAGACATCAAAGCACAGGGAGTTCCGACTGTAGGTTTTTCCAGCACGCCAAAAATAAAAATGCACTGTATGGATCACCAGCAAATGAAAGCCAGAAAATGTGATGCACCTTTCCCCCAGATGTGTCATTACGATATTCTGACTTTGTGGTGCAGTGGACCTGCCAGCTCTCGTTTGAGTTTAGCAAGAAGCACTCCCCACTCCCCCTTATTGGCCTAATTAGCGCTCAGCATGCATACAGCTTCATTCACTACATGCCCGAGGGAGCTGTTTTTTATCTTGTCATTTAAAACACTAACTCCCAACTGTACCAGAACTTGCAGCATCAAGGATAGATATTCGATTGGATAGGCATGGATATTGATTTTTTACTATAACATCCATAATGGATGAGAGTAGGTCAATGGAGTTCTCTCGCTTAACAGTGCCATTATTGTATTGATAACACTGACACACATTTCAATTCCATGTGCACACAGTGCAAGACATTCCCTCATCACACAACCACCAGGTCCTCATTGGTTTGAAAAATGTTACATCAATGTTTTTTTTAAAATAATTTTATCCTTGCCTTTCAGCAATGAAGTATCCTCATGCATTCACTGGGGTAATCCTCTCATTAAAGGATTAACACTGTTTACACTTTGAGGCAGATTTCATTCCATAATCCATCATTTTCAGAGTGAAATTGAGTGCTCTGAACCAATCTCATATCTTAAAATGGCTGCCACAAGGCTTCAGATGCTGTGCTAACATTCAGATCTGGTCTTTGTGATAAGTGGTCTGTGTGGTTCTTTTATTTGGCTAACAGTGCTATGTCAGTCAAGGAGAGGTGCCCCTGTTCCTTTCGTATCTGTTACACAAATCCCTCAAATAATTCAAACATATTTTCACCCTGTAACTCCCAAAGACACATTTTCCTAATGATATGTACAGTATGAACTACAATGAAAGTATGAACTACAATGAAAGAACCAACATGAAGGAAAAGACGGGGGTGTATCACTCATGCGTTTGCCCCGCCCAGCTGTGATGGCAGTGACAGAGACAAGATTTGTCCGAGGGATAACTTTCCTCTGTTCACCGCAAACTAGCAGCGGCCCTCGTCATTTCCATTTTGATTTATCAAAGTAAGTCATAATAGTCTCTGTCTAGTAGACCCCCCCCCCCCCCAGATTGTACATGTTAGAGAAACAGGTGGCTCATTTTCTAAGCTGTTTGACATTAATGACAAAAAAATAAATAAAATAAAATCCTCAGTTGCTAAGCAGATTATAACTGAGCATGTTGCCTGCTGATTTGTCAGTGAATACGCTGACTGGGTGTTGAAGATGGGACAATTGTGCACCCTGCTCAGAGTGCTGAAGGCCTCATGAATATTCACGCTCTGGTGCAGGGGAAGCTGTGTTTATGTGTTTCCTCTCAGCTCTGGCCTGTTTGTCGTGCCGCTCGCAGCCTTTGTGAGCCTGCTGGTCTGGAAACAGTGGGGGCTCTGTGTGATCGCCAGAGGGGAGCCACTTCTTGTGGATAGTGGGGGGTGGGAGCATTACTCTGGGATACCAGTGTGGCACTGAGAGTCAGGCAGAATAGGGAACCAGAGTAGGATATGGTCGTGATTTAGCAGACGTCCCCACTTGAGGCTCAACTAATCTCTTTCTCTCCCTTGCCTTGAGAGGCATTTATTCACTGCTCCCAGGGGGGGGTGTAGTGGATTTCTGAAATCAGTGAAATATACATGTACAGATCTGTGGCATGTTTGTGGAAGTAGGCTTTCTGTACATAGATCACAGTTGTGACTCGAGTAATGCACAGTGAACAGCTGGCGTTCTCATGTATTTTGTCAGGTAATCCCCCAGATTCTGCAATGGCTTCCACCAGTCTGACTCATCTCCTTCCCATCATGCCTTGCTGCACACTGTAGGCAGACCAGAAAACTGTAGTGCTTTGTCTGGTTTTATTTTCTCCTCTCATCAGCTGTGTATTCAGGAAGCTGATGTCTGATTGGTCTTTGCTGTGAGGTACCTCACAATGCTTGAGCTTTACTGTACGTCTCCAGTGGGTAGTTATTGAACAATAGGCAGCACGTACAGGTCACACTTACTTCAAAATTTAAGCATAAAGTCCAACTTTGTTATTAATTTCCCCTTCATTTTAACTGAGTGGTTTGCACATGTTATAGGTGTTATTTAATGTTGCATACTGCTGTTTAAACTGGAGCTACCCATGGTTTTTAAAGCTTTGCTAAAATCCCATTAATGTATTTGAGGTGAGCTATTTTTGTTATAGATTGTTTTTCCTGGGTTCTACCCTTTTATATATGTTTGTTGTTACTGAAGAAACAGCTGAGAATTTGTGGGTGGGTGTGTGTGTGTTTATCTCTGTGTGGGTGAGATGGGATTTGAATAGAACACAAATAAAACAGCAGGCAAGAGCGTGCATTTGTGCTGTGTGAGTGGAGATGTGCTGTATGAAGTGTGGTTTATCGGCTGTGGTACGAGTGTGTCAGAGTGACGGTTTCATCGGAGGAATGATAGAGGAAGGAGATTGCAGTCTGTAAGAGCCTCCCACTGGCTTTCTGTATGAGTCTGTGTGGGTATGGGAATTTGTTTTTTTGAAACGGGGTAAAGAATAATATGCCTGTTTGAATATCTTCCATATGTTGTGTGATTGTTTTTCAATGTCTGTTTTTTTGTAGTTGCATTTATTGATAATCTGTGGTAGCCACAGAATTAAAAACAGCAGCAAAGAAAAGACCTAGTCTAGTCCTCTAGTGCGTTTACCGTCTTTTTTCAAATATGTTCATTTTAAACCTAGACATGGGCTTTATTTCTATAAAATTGTTGAGAATTCTTTCTTACAGTTTAAAATGTAGTTGTTTGCTGTGATTCTCTTTGGCACTGAAGGCGTTATGCAGTATGTTACCAGATACAACATTGAATTCCTGTTTAAAAAAAGGTATTTGTTTTATATGATAAAACATTTTGTTGATGTTGCACTGGAATTAATATAGAATTCTCAAAGAAAGAAGGAATATTTGGAGTAAAAAGAAAAAAATCAGGCCAAAGCCTATCTAAGTATACATTGTGTGGCTGAAGCAAGGTTCTCCAATTTGTCCACTAGAGGGCAGTCCACACTTAGAACTGTTGACTTCATTCATTCTGTCCATATGCTGCTAGTAAAAAAAAAAAGAAATACATAATAAAGACAGGACCAAGCTTGGAGATTTCATTCTCTGCTCCCTTGAGATGTGATTGTGTTGAGAGAGAGGCCCAGGAAACAAAAAAACAGGAATGATTCAGAGTCGGGCAGTAAATCAAAGTCACCTCTCATGCGAAACTATGAAGTGCTTTTCAGACTTAAATGTCTCATGACTATGTCATCCTTGTAGCAGTGTCTGGTTACTAAAATTCCGGTTTTTCTTGTAAATTATGAGCTAAGAATGCTTAAAGTGATTAGCGCCAGTGCCTTCCTTCTGCTGACATCATTCTTGCAGTGGTGCTGCCACTGCTTCCACACTTTTACACATTTTTTGAACACAGGTGAAATGCTGCCATTTTGAACATTTTGAAGTCAGTGGTATCCAACCGTATGAATGATTGTCAGAGGAGCGTACTGTTACGGCAATCTGGCCAAAGTGCAGAGGTGTAAAATCCAGGTTCAGAAAGTAAAAGTCCTCCCCAGGATTTTGTTCCACTCACCTAGATTTGCTCATTAGCACAAGTCTTCAGTGAAATCAGCTGGCTGAGTTGATGGGTGGAAGAAACTCATGGCAGGACCTTTACTTTCTGACCCCTGGACTTTACACCTCTGCCAAAGTGACATAGTTGTAAAAACCCCATGCCCAAAGATTCAAGGTGTTTTACTTCAGTGTGGGTGACGAGTTTCAGATAAGATATGAGACACAAAGAGAGTGGAGGGAGAGCTGTGTAACAAATCTCTCCTGTGATTCAGCATCCTCCCACCGGGGGAGGCTAGCCTGTGTCGTAACTTCTATACTGGCTTCCACGTTGTCAGGAACGCCCTCTTCCGTATGCGCACTAACCTCCACCCCCCTGACATTCTCAGCTGCCGGCTAAGTGAGAGCTATCTGTGTGTGTGTGTGTGTGTGTGTGTGTGTGTGTGTGTGTGTGTGTGTGTGTGTGTGAGGAAGGCCCGGGCTGATGTAACACCCCAGCAATGTCAGGGCTGTGTGCAAAGGGAGAGCAGTCCCAATCCCTGTCCCAGGAGACACACAGGCGCCTCACAAAATGGCTACTGATAGTAAGTGTGCTCTCTATCAGAAGGGAAGCCTGAAGTGGTCTGTGCCATTTTCTTATTTACCTGTCTTTCAGGTCCTTATTTTAAAAGAAACATATGTTTGGACTTTAAGGTATTAAGGTACATAAACAGAAATTTGGTTCTACCCTTTTATCTTGTACCCTCCCCTTGTCTTAACCCTCATATTATATTGACATGTTATGACACCTTTTATGTTTGGGGTCAAATTTTTTACACTTTCTGTTTCACTTTTTGTGTGTCTTTCAATTGACTAGCCTTGTAGCTGGTACCCCTGAATATAAAAAAATATGTGATGAAACATCTCATTTTAGGCATGTGAAAGTTTGTGAAGTTTAAAACCTGTAAGGGAAAGTGCCACCAGAATCACCCACACAAAGTCAAAGATAAAAGTAAAAAATGTTTATATTGTATATATGTATATTATATAAATATAATTGTAGTAGTATCAAGATGAAAAAATAAGGTTACCTGGTTTCTAAGAGACGTCAAACACTGAATCGGGTCAAATTGACACCAACGATAATATGAGCGTTAAACCAATGGCACATGTGACCAAAAATACAACCTTGGCCAAAGAATCCTCTCTGTGAATGTGTCATCCATTCAGATAATCGCTAACATTCAGCCAAGTGTGGTTTGGGTTTCGGGACATGACATCCTTGTGAAAATTCATTTTGGAAGAGACTGTGAGAAACTAGTCCCTTTCTGACTGAAGAGATTAGGGGCCTGATTTACTTAGACATTTAGCACATGCAAAACCAATAACATGACCAATGATTGGTTATGGTATTTGTTTTGCACCAATCATTGGTTGTGTTATTAGTTTTGCATGTGCTGAAAGATTTTGCAAATGCTTGTTCTTTTTCCAAGAGCTTTTTTTTCTCAGATGCAATCTGACAAAAGATCTGAAAACATATATACAGTTGAACCTTTATAACCTTTAGACCGGTAACATTAATACAACCTCTTTTGATTAGTACTTATGTCATATCCTGTATTGCTAAGATGCCCTAAACTGTTAGCGCCCAATACATATTTGGGTATGTTTAATTTAAGTTGCCATGTGTATGCCCATTTAAAAAAATTATATTTAAATGTAATTTAATAATGTGTTAGCTTCTAAACCGTTTTCTAAACCCTTAAGTTGTGTGTCATCTGCATATTTAAATATATTGTTTCTAATGTCTTTATTGAAGTAATATATGTAAATAAGGGAGTTCCCAACATAGACCCCTAGGGAGGTCTACTTCACTGTGATTATATATGAACCGCCTGTTGTCACTCTGTATTCTACCCTTAAGCTAATTTCAGATACACTCTCAGATAGCTCATATAACTTCCAGTGAATTCCGAGTTTCTTGTGGCACATTTTTTTTAATCAAAATATTAAATGTTATGAAGCATTTTATATAATAATCTGAATATATTTGTTGAGCACAGTCTCCATCTGGAACAAAAAACACTAATGGCTGTTTAATATAAAGTATTGACAAATAATTTCAGAATGCAGTCATTCTCATAGATTTGTGTCTAACTTGGATTATGGTGAAGTGATCCATTTAAAGTGCCCTAGCTAACATGTTCGATCACCCTGAAAGTGAAAGAAATCTATTTTAAGTTGATCTGGTATGTTTCTCGTACCAGATCAACTGAGCAACTATTCTTCTCACACCTGCACATTAAATAACAGAGATGCATGCTCCAGTATTTGTTTTTAATCTATCCACATTTTACCTTCAGAAATAGCACTTTGCAAACAATAAAGACAAAAATATTTGTTGACAAAGCTTGGAAATCAAAATCCTTTCACTAATTTGTAGCACATAAATGCAAGCAAGTACAAAACAGCCCAAAACATGCATATTCTTTGGTCTCAGCATCTGTTTCTGTAAAGTCCCATCAATATCACAGTGCATGTGTTGTGCTGTGCCTGCCTTCGTGCGTATTTCAGGTCTTTGTTGTACCACACGCAAGTGTTAACTTATGTTTTCTAAAAGAATGTGTTGGTCATGTATGATAATATCTCTCTTTTGTGTCTTGTTTGCATTGTATATGGTTGCATAACTTTACTGCGCCTACAGATGACTACGCATCCATAAAGTGCCTGGCTTATCTGCTTGTTTTGAACACAGAGTGGGTCTCATAGACTTTAGGGAGCTGTGAGTGGCTCTCGGGCCATATTGTGTGTAATGACTCAGACCATGAAAATCAACCCTTGGTTTTCTCTCTTCCTGTGTTCTAAGATTCACATTCTATGAATCCACTATGTCATTTTGAGTCACTTCCATGCTTGGCGGAATGTTAATTGGATATCATAATGACTAATGGTACTATAATACACAATGAATTGTTGTATTTAATCAAATTTTGCTTGATCTTTTTTTCTTCTCACTCTTAGTTTGCAGGTACACCTGCCATTATCGCTGCCGAGCTCTCATCCAATTAGACTGCAGCTCAGGACGCATTTCTTTCACGGACCAATCAGATCATGTGGAGGACACCATAGAAACAGACACCAATGTGGTAAGCGGAACTTTAAAACCAAGACTCTTCTTCTGAATGCAAGTGGTCAGGCGCTCTCATTATTTCCCTGGCGTAGGCAAGCCATGGAGGTCTAGCCGAACCTTCATATTTCCCTATCTGCATATATCTCATGTCTCTTAAACGTCCTCTGCATGGTCATATAAAGGGACTCCATTGTGAAAAAATCTGCATAATGTACAATGCGTGTGTGATTTCACAAAATTGTCGGCTGAACATGTGACAATGGCAAAGCTTTTCCACAGTTCAGTGCTTTGTTTTTTTTTAATGCATGCAGGAATAAACATAAGATCATTCTCTCTCATACAGTCCCAGTTTAAGAGGTGAAAAGATGCAGTGTGCACAAAGATGTGGGGTCATGTGACCAATGGGTGTCCTCCTCTGACCCAGTGGTCCGCTGAATACTGTGTAATGTTTAACCACCTTGTCAATATGCTGTTCCAGACTTATGGCTGGGAGGGGGGTTTGTACTGTCAGCTTAAAAATAACCGCTTGCACTGATGAAACCTCAAAGTTAAATACTGCCAGCGTAAGATTAAATTAGCCCCTGTCTATTTGCCATACACAGCTTGTGGCTTTTCGTGTCTTGTCAGTGTCAAAACCCACAAAATCTATGGTGTGCATATGAAATGCAAAGTTGAGATGAGTGGTTCTAGAAGCATTATCAGAGGTTTTCACATGCAGTGGTGCCCATAGAAAGGCTCAACCCGAGCCCGTAGCCTGATGAAAGTCTTGATTTATAGGGCTGTGCAAAATGCTTCCCTCCTGTTCTCACATTAACACAATGGCAGCAGACGTGCAGTGAGTGATGACAGCTTCCTGCGCCTCAAACCCCTCTCTCTTCCACACGACACCGAAACCAAACGAATGTACGTTTCTAAAAAAAAGCATGCACACAAATGCTTCCTTCACATACTACAGACAAGACTCCTGTCTGTTTGAAGTTTATTCTATTCACATGTATTTTTGTTAAACATATTCTGTTCTTCGTTTTGGTAATAATTAGTAATAATAATGTTTTTTTTATTTAAAAAATGTTTTTGCGCTTGAATTACTTCTGCTAAATCACCTTCAGCTTTTTTGCACAATAGATTGAGTGTATGCACTAAATGGAAAGCTGCTTTGTGTAAAATTATAGAGTAGACAGGTATGAGTAAAAAACATTCTTGCAACCCTTAATCAAACATTTAATTAATCAGATTTTATACCGCTTGCTAAACTGCTACAAACAGCATAAAACACACAAAGATGGTGAGTGCCTAAATACTATGACCCACCCCTAGTGAAAGAGAGATGATTATTCTATGCCACCATTGAAGCACGATTAATATGAAACTTTACCGGACCCGTGGACAAATGTTTATGTGTGCGTACATATGCATACAAAGAGCTTGAAACACTTCTCTTAGTAGCCCTCTGTGAAGCCTGCTGCTATGCATTTGTCTGATCCTAAATTAGTTTTTGCTCAATTTAGGGCAGAGCATCTGTGTGATAGGTCAACATGCCCAGTCCCTTAATCTCCGAAGGCTGGCATGGACCAGCCTGTCCTGTCACCTTCTGTCACTCTTCCTCCATTGCCCCACTGACCCGCCCAACCTGCTGGCAGGGGCATTCGTACCCCTCCGTTATGTCTTTGATCATTCATTATTCACCACCTCGTTACTCATTAGTGTCTGTCCTCCAAGTGAGACAGGGCCGCATTAAAGCCCAAGAAAAATATCCTGACCCACTTTTAAATGAGATAATCTGAGTGTCCTCATTTTTCTACTAGTAGCACATGACTCTGGCAACAGTTCAATACTGTTAAGGCCTGTATCTCAAAGACACGCTAGTGGAACTTCATTTTCACTTCAACAGAATACCTCGGTGATTGAGATGGAAGCATTATTTCAGTGGCTGCATATAAACATATAGGCTGCGCATTGAACACGTACACGTATAGCAGACTCGTCAAGAAGAATATGTCATCCAGCATTATTGTGTAAGGGTCACAGAGCGATTGAGTGGTACTTCACCATTTCTGTACTTGGATATTAATTTGAACAAAGCAATGTTGTATTATAATGTGTTACTGTGGAATAGATAGGTGCGATTAAAACCATTTACACGGGCAATAGCTTCATGCTGTTTGCTTTCACTCAGCACCAGAAGAAGGGGTCTCCTCATTGTGCCTTGCAGAAGGGTTATTGAAGGGGTGACCCCTTATTGTCTCCTGGGATCAGGGTTAAGGGCTCAGGGAGGCACGTGCCTCTATGTACCATCTGCACATAGAGCTGTATTTTATTACCTACCTATTCATGGCATGCCATGGGCAGTCACAATTTAAGACCTTCTAGCAATACCATTTTGAGGAAAGGCAGAGGGGGAACGGGGGGTTACCTAGCAACATGAGGGGACTGTGCAAATAGAGAACTGCGGGTCAGACCAGGGACAACGGCCAGGACAGGGAAACCCCAGTTGCTGCTAAAACCTTCTCTGCTTGAAAGGAGAGCTGGCCTTGGGACCTCGACATGGGGGAACTCCATATTTCCTTCAGAGTCCTTCATTGAATAACACATATCATTGCATGTTGTGAAAGCAACAGTCCTTCTCTGGCCTTTTTTTGTTTTGACCTGCAGTCTTCTTTGTTCAGTAGGCTTTCCGATTGACTGCCTGAGAAACACCATAAATTGCAACGCGTTGCAGCACAGCGTCCATGTATACAAGCCATTTTCTTTTGCTTCTGATCTTTCCATAGAGATGCCTCAACTAAGTTAGGTTGTCTGGCGCTAAAAATCACCATGAGTTCAAGTTTTATTTGTGTGTGTGTTCTTTTACTAAAGGTATCTGTGGTGGACCATCAGGTGACCTTTAGTAAAAGAATAAACAACAACCTGTGGTAGGCCATCAGGTGCATTGGCCTAGGCCTACCACAATAGTCTTCCTCATTGTACCCCCTTGTCCATCATATTGCATGGCTTCATCTGTGAGAATGTTCAGCAGGATCAAGAGTTTTTCCAAGCCTGTCAGAGTACAACATTAATTTATGGCTATTGGTCAGCTGAGTGTTAATGAGATGTGCTAAAGGACATCTGGGCTCCCTGTTATTCTGATCTATGCAGAGGAATTTTTTATTATTATTCTTGATAAACTGAGATAGTTTTGTGAGGGAGTAAACTGTGTGCAATTTTAAGTGCTCTTTTTGCTCTAGGGGAATGAACTACGGCTTATTTTTAGAAACAAGCATTAGGCCTTGCTTCCCAGGAAGTACGCATCAGGATAACATTGTAGAGTAACGGTTGGAGCGCTATATTACTGCACAGCATTCTACAGCAGTGGACTGTTGATTATGTACAGCTGGACACTGCCCTTCACAAGTGTATATTACCTAAATGTTTCTGCTAAAAAAAAGTTGTATAAATAGATTAAATGAATGCTGTGATTTTTGGGTCCAGTAAGTGAGAGCTTTTGTAAGGTTAAAAATCAAAGTCACTGAAGTTTGTTTTCTTATTGCGTCATTGGAATTGTGCAGTCAGTTAATCAGAAGTAAGTTGCAGTTTGATGGGGCTAGAATTTCCTGTTTGGTTTTCTGAGGTTCACGTCTCTCATTTTCAAATTGTTCTTACAGTAGCCTACAAGTGCACGTTATAAGGCCTATGGCTTAAATATATATTATTTGGATCTTTTTGTTTTCCACCCGTCATTATGAGCTTTTGGTGTGTTTGTACTAGAATAATTCTGTTTTGAATCTCGTTCTATAAATGCCATAATGTAAAATATGTTATTTTCACTTGAACGGCCATGATGGAGTTAAATCCTCACGCGTGGTTCTTTCCTGGTTCTTTCGCCCTGGACAGGAAAAGGGAGGGTGTGATGTCATTTGGGAGTTGGAATTTCCTTATGCAGCCAATCAGGGAGGGGCGTTCCTGGTCTTGTGTATTTTCCAATCTTAACGGCCAGGGAGGGGCAACAAGGGAGGGGTAGAGGTGGAACAGTAAACCCACATCCTTACGACAATTAGCTGTTCTCTAACGTGGGTAAAGGGTGCGTTCGGTCGGAGAGTGAAAGTTCAAGAAGAACAGCCGAGCGTTGATAGTTTGTAAACAGTTTTATCGAATAGCCTACATTATATATTTTGTTTTAATTTATTGGCTTACGTTTTCAGTACAAACATTTCCATTCCGAGTTATACGTATAGCCATTTGAATAGTACTACTTAAATTATTTGTGTAAATAAGGTTTAGACACCGCGCTAACAAGTTGACGTTTTAAATTTAGGTTGCTGCAACAACTGATTTAACTAAAGTTAGCTACATAGTTGCGAGTGGATACACAGGCAATGAGTGTCGGCGGCGGCGGCGAGGATCAGACCTCTTCGTTTGAGATGACGTGGGGAAGCACGACCAGCAGCGGCTACTGCAGCCAAGAGGACTCCGACTGTGAGTTCGAGCAGTACTTTACCGCTCGCACATCCTTCATCCGCAAGCCCAAGAAAGAGAAGGTGAGAGGCAGGCCAGCACAAAAAAACAAACAAAAAAAAACTATGAAATGCAAACATAAATCCTGCTGTCATTACGATATTTTACTGTTATCGGCTGTTTCCTAAATGAGACCGGTCTCTCCGCATAAGAGCAATCTAAAGCCCGTATGATTTTTGAGGCATTTAAATACGCATCGGCCTAATGCAAAGCCAGAATACAATTATTTTGTTGTGGTGGGTTAACCCAACAGCTGTTATCGCCTTTGGGCAGGGCGAGGTAGTCTATATAATTAGGTACTCACATTATTCAAACGGTTAATTTCCCTAATTTGCATCATACTACTGATAACACAATGGTCCTTATTCCGTATATGTAATCTGCATTGATATTAGCTAATACTTTAATCTCACTGAGTGACAACCCTATAATGCATGTCCTGGTTAAAAAACAGTATATTTATTATGCACCCTTGCCGAAAGACTCTTTCTGGCCTCACTTTATGATGTATTAAAGGGCTAATTTGACCTGCAGCCCTTTCAGAATATATTATATATCCTATTCAACATTTTAAAACTCAGTTAAATTACAAAATATGATCCAAACTATAATGTTTTTAAATTATATCAATTGATACTGTTTACCACAATTTCTGGTAAAAAAAAAAAGAACTGTTAGTTATAATTTTTGAAGTTTTTAGACAATGAAAGGTATTCATTATTTCAGCAGTTTTTTCTCTTATATTATCCAGTAAAGAACATGTCTATCCTATAATTTAGACCCTGTGCCTCTAATTAGTTTAAAACTGTGGGATGGCCGATGTTATTAGTCGTAGTAATGGTTGGCCTCTTTGCTCATATTTTCTAATATACAAAAACGGATACTTGAGGTATGGGGTTTAGTTTAGTAGATGATCCTGTGATGGTGTTAAACACGCAGGTGTGCTCTTTTGGAACCATTTTTAAAAAATGCTAATTGGAAATGAAGAATTCTCAGACTGCTTTTCTCAATGGTAAAATATTCTGCGGGATCACCCATGGAAGTTTTTTCCCCCTCACCCACAGACTTGCTTTCGGAAATGAATCAAGTTTAAGCGTTTCGTTGCGCCCTCTGTTAGGGATGACTCATGATTCAGTTATTTTTTATCAGTAATTGATCATCCCTTATTCACGAATGACACACGTTTGGATTCTTGTTTTATACATAACGGGATAGCAAAAGAGATGGTGAACACGGGCATCTTCCTCTTATATGCCCTCTCTCTATCAACAATCATATAGGATGGTTGTGTGATGATCATGGCTGATCATACGCCCATCAGAGGGTCCTCAACTGAAAAGAAACGTAATTGTCATCCATTGTGTTAGAGGGGACGGC
Source organism: Ilyophis sp. 1 JC-2022 (assembly GCA_022702515.1). Classification (NCBI taxonomy): domain Eukaryota; kingdom Metazoa; phylum Chordata; class Actinopteri; order Anguilliformes; family Synaphobranchidae; genus Ilyophis; species Ilyophis sp. 1 JC-2022. The sequence goes on from CM040402.1 coordinate 48,537,291, forward strand.
TGAGGAATACCAAGCTGCAATTGAATTGTATTGCTTGGCAGTCTAGACTCCCTGTGCAGATTTAGGCTCCCATCCCCTGCATATCATTTTGCAGTGTGGTCGGCACGTGTATATAATTCAATCAGTTCAAAGGCTTTGGAAATGCATGTCATTTTGGGGAGCATGTGCTTGCCTGAATTGACAAATGACCCCCCATATTGTCTTGGGAGGGGGTGGGGTCAACGGGGAGGAAAACCAATATTGCATCCAATTCTGATAACAGAATCCAGGACAACCAAAACCCTCAGCCAAGGAGGCTGTTTCATCTAGTTTTTCATCTAAATCACTGTAATCGGCCACTGTAATTAGATTGAGAACCGGTCAGTTTTATCACTCATCACCAGCATACCAGCTTCCATTCGCTTGCGCAGTTGTTCAGTTTCTGTGCATGGTCACCATTTTCAGTTATGAAGGGTTAGGCATTCTGAAAGAGCCCCTTTCTGTGCTTCCTCTGTCTCTGGCTTAAAGTGGCAATTACCGTTAGTCACTCTCTTCCAGTTGATTGTATATTGATCCGTTCACTGGAATATTTACTGTCCTGTAAATTGCAAGGGTAATCAGGTTAATGACTGTGGAATCTCTTTTTAGCTCTGCGGTTCTGAGCCTGTAGATCTTTTGGCTTTCAGTATGCAGTAAATATTTTTATGATCTAATGAATTGTGTTTAAGAAACTCTGGTCTATGTTTAAGGGCCATTGCCCAAATTTGAGCCTTTCAGATTATAAGTAACCCGAATCTCAGTGTGTTTTCAGCGGCCTTTGTCTTTATACAGTTGCGTCATCCGTCCACATTGTCCAGCTGGTCTGTTGGTTGTTTAACCTGTGCTTCCTGCAGACTGTTTCCTGTGGCAAGTTCTCCGTCCTTTTTCCATAACTGTTGTGTGTGTTTTATTGGGTGTGGGGGGGGCCATGATAAGACTAGCACACCTGTGTGCATTCTGTCCACACCCACTGTTCCAGCACGTAATAATAGTTTTAACTCTTCACTTCTCCCTCTTGGCCTTGAACCCACGTCATGTTCAACTGGGGAAACTTCGAAAATTACCATTATAGAAAATTCTTCTTTGCTTTTAATGAATCTTGTCATTTCTTCCCATCAAGCAGAGTTTGTTTTGATTGCCCACATATACCTATCAAGCGCTGGGCATTTCATGGCTATCAGGCCATTGCTTCTCTGTATCAATGCACAAATACTGTCCACACACACAAACACCCTTTCCCCGCATATAACTGTAAGAAATGCATGTTTAAAAGTAAAACTCGGTGACAATAGACCCTACGTTCCATCTTTACCTTTTCAGAACGTTGCTCAATGTTTGCTTATTAGACTGCCGCTATTTCCAACTGACTCATTCCAGAGGCATCTGGAGCACTCACTCAAACTATTAGACTGCAAAATGAGTACTATCATAAGGCCAGTTATCTTTCTGTTTCTATACCTTGTGCTACGTTCTGAAATACCAGTCTCTTTTTTGTTTGTTTTCAACAATGTGTTTTTAAATAAATTTTTCACTACTTTGTGCTGTATGGAGCTTAAATTCTAACTTAGTGTATCAACAAGAAATGTTTCATGTCTTCTTTTTTACCTAGCAACTAGTATGTATTACATGGAAAATAATAATGTTTTTATACACGCTCAATATAACTCTTTTAGGGTCACTCAGAAACCCATTTGTGCCACATGCTTGTTTTAGGATTTAGGAATGACGTCCTATTCTGTTCATAATGTTATGACTTTACAAGTGTGTAAATGGTTCTAGCAGGCTTCATCACTTTAGAAGTTATCACTATTCATCTGCAATCATGTTACGGTAAAAATGTGATGGGTTTGCATGTGACAGCGGTGTCATATTATATCTTTGTCCTGTGCGTTTTGATGTCCAGCTGCGGAATTTAGCGAAGACAGACATTTTCGTAAGCGCCACTCATTTGTTTTTCCACAGACCAAGCCTTCAGTCTCCTATGGTGACTGAGAGAAGCCATTAAAAGTGCTGGCTTTTGTGATTTTTTGCCTACCGTCCCAAAATAGCCTGGCTGTCCGTAGGGTGTTTATTCAGCTGGGAGTGTCCAAGTTTTTAATGTGAAGGGTTGCGCTTACTGTGAAAGTTTAGAAAGAGAAAAAAGACAGGCTGTTCTGTGTATAAATTGTTGGGGGAAAAGGTACGGTTTGGCTGACATTTTGTGTGTGATGCAGCTGACTTCTCCTTCAGAGGACTTCCTCTTGTCCACTTGCTCGGACAAACTGGCCTTCCTCTGATTCCTGCTGTGCAAGGCTGGAGGAGAAAGGGCCACGGCCAGGGGAAGGAAGCGGAGATCCACCCTGTCGGCCTGAATCCCATGGCTGGGCTGTGCAGTCAGCGGGAAGTCACCGTCAGGCTTTGTTCTGGGCTTGGGGAGGGACACACATTTGTCCCTGGCCTCTATCCTGTTGGGTGGTGAGGTTATAGCAGTGTAGTGAAAGGTGGAACCATCTTTCTACGGAAGTATTAAATGCCACCTCTGCAAATTTCCATCATTACCATGTCCTTTTCCATCACAACCACATGTGAAGAGTTAACATGTGATAGTTTGGATTTTTCTTCTGTGGGAGTTTGTGTCTGCTGCATTTAGAGCTGAAAATCTGTCTCTTGGATTTTCTTCCTCTTGAATGTGTGAATTTGGGAGATATGACAGTAGAGGGGACCATAAAATCTCATGTTTAACCTGATAGGATTACAAAGTGTTCTCACTTTTGACTTTAGGAATGAACACATGAGGAAAATACAATAGAAACCTAGTAATTCATTAGTTCTTGGGCCCTGAAGGCTGCCAGAATATATGACATAGAGCCTCCACCATACAGCTGTATAACTGTCAGAAAATGCAGTGTAACTGTTAGACCGTTGCCAATTTGTGTGTCTCAAAAATCCTGGTAAAACACAGGGAGGAATTGTGATCTTTTCTGGCATAGGGAGGGAGGGAGAGAAAGACCATGTGACCAACTATTTTTACATTAATAAACTTGGCGGAGAACTGCACGGTTTTGCACGGCACCTCCCGTTTCACACTGGGGGAGGAGCCTAGGAATCTGATTGGATGCCGATTACATCATAGTTTTCTATGCTAAGCCATGCCGACAGGAAGTGTGGAGACTGATTCAACAGGGAGTTTAGATCCACTGTGGGAAAGTTGTGACTGTGGTTGGCGTTGTGGGTGGGGGCTCAGACAGGAAGCCAGTATACTGCAACATCTGCATCAAGTCTTCTATGTTAAGCTGAGTAAGACAGATTAATTCAGATATTTTAGCAAGAATAAGGTACAATTAAGAATCGTATCAATAGCTGCCACTAACCTACTCTAGTGTGGAAAGTAACTAAGAAATTGGCACAAAAATAATCATTAGGTGATCGACAAACACTTGATTAGACTCATTTCATTGTTGCACATAACTGTGCACCATTCTGGTTAAACCCTTAGTGATAACACTATTGTGATAGTTTCCCACATGCTGTGGGAGACCTCAGGGATGGCATGAGGCTTCCAGTGTGCTATTAGGAGTTGCCCTCTTGCCTGTGTCAGGAACAGCCAACCACAACCATTTCTCGGAAGGGCACAGAGGACCGAGGCCGGTCACATTCCAGTGAAAACATTCCCTGCTCCTGTAGACAGTCCTGCGGATCTGCTTTGCCGTAATCATTTTATGGTGAGGGTTGGAGGAAACTAAGCCCATAGCTGGACTATGGCTGGGAGGTGGAACTATATAACATTTTACTTGTTTTTGCTTTCTTGCCTGGTTTAGAGATAGCTCTCTGTATTCTGTGGTTGTAAAGAATCTACATTGCAGGGATTGTTAGTTGCTTTTCCACCTCATCCCTCAAACTCAGTATGGGACGCTTGGCGGTATAGGCCACTTTCATAGTAACAAATTGTCGCTAGTGGAGCATCTTTGCATAACATATGTAGGCTATAAATGAGCTTGATTCTAATGAAAAACAAGCCTGACATTTTGAGAAGTCGTATGTCATCTCTGTAAATGGGGAGAAATAAAAAAATGCTCTAGAGCAGGGGTGCTTTATTGCCTCTAAGTGCAGCGAAACTAGTTTAGAGGGACCTGCATTAGCATTAGAGAGCTATTTTTCTGCCTATTTAGCATTTTTCTGTCGCTACTCGAACAGGACCTGTCATTACAATAGCCATGGTTTGATAGATTAGAAAATTCTAATTTCCATGGTTTGAACTTCAACCTCAAACCAGAGACCGGAAATTATGGTTTTGTCTGCTTACTTCTACTCTATCAATTTTCCACAAACAGGAACTGAGAACCAATGGAGGGTTCTTAGCTGCTTTCTGGCATAGCCCATCATTGAGACTTACAAAGTTAAATGGAGTATTTCATTAAAATCTGATTAGCTGCTCAAATACATACACAGCTGGCTAGAATTTAAATGTAGCATTTCACTCAATAGTTAGGCTACTTATTTTTTAGCTTAGAATGTGCAGTGTGTAAAATTGCACAGTAGCCGGATTCTGGACAATGGCATACAAATATGAATACCATGGTAAAGAATGTGTGGATTATGACTGGCGGCATAGCACTGTGAGTGTAGCTTCTCCTCTGTCTTTTCCGCCTTGTCCTGTGCCCCCGCGGCTGTGTAGAAGCAGGAAATTCTTCCCTCCCCCGCATATCTCCCCTACAGGCCCCGTGAGTCAGTGTTCTACCTTTTGGTCTTACTCACCTTGTCATAAGTAAGCCTTTACAACATTATTTGAGAGATGTGGGGGTTTAGTTGCGCCACATGTTAAGGCACTGGCAGGCCACAGATAATGTGATATAAATTTTTATTCTATTACCCTGGCTGCTATCTTGTGTTTTTAATGAATCCGCATAGATTGTCAAATCCAGCCATCATATAATTTCCAGACTGGCGCAGTTAGCCTGGATTATATATAAATCAACAAATGCACTCTCACAGTCTGGCATACCAATCAACATCTCGTGTAATGTAGTTCTGGGCCTACATGTGTTCAGGAAGTGGAGAAGTCAGCAGACATTCTGTACAGTCACCAGCCATTAAACGCATTTCCCTCGAAATGGCATGTCTGCATTATGTTACAGCAGCTGTGTCATCACTGCCAGTCCTTCACAAGAAGTCAGTGTTTTACTGTCACCTTGCTGTATGTTCAGCTCGGTGAACACAGTTCCGGTCTGTTCGCTGGCTGCAATGCGTGGGGAGTCAGGACAGCTGGGGCTTATGTGGGGGTCATTAGAATGTCTGTGGCGATGGTGTTCGTATCGGATACAAAAAGCCAGGCCTGACCTCTCCGCTCACAGCTGAAACCCTGGCCTGGCTATCACACAATCATAAAACTGTTATATGGCTCCATAACAGGACTTCTATTGTCTGCATGTGGGTGTAGGCACATTGTTCTTTTAAAAAGGCAAGTAAATGTTAGCGTTGTGTTACTGTTTCTCATAACAAAATATTGTCAGATCTGTCAGTGTAAACAGTGTATCACTGTAAAACGCAGGACGATCAACACTACTTAACGGCTCAGTTCAAAACTGCGCTTTTAACTACAGTTTTGATCTTGCTGCGTTTTTTTACATTTATCGGTTCAAGATGTGAGACTTGAGGGGTGGGGGGTGACTCAAAGGTTACAAATTAAATTTATTGTACAATATCCTTCCATATTTAGTCTTTTGAGCTCATATTAACAGGTTTTCCCCCTGGAGGTGTGAATTGTACCCCTGCCATGGAGGACTTTGATGAATGGGGACGCAGACAGAGCCTGTCTCCCTCCTGTTGGGAAATTTAATAAAGCACACGCGCGATTCCCGGGGGGTGTGGGAGGGGGGCTGAGCATTGAATGTAGCCTCACGCTTGTGAGAAATATGAAGAAAGTGGATCCAGTGACGGCATTAATCTGGTGGTTGATGGCGGAGGCGGCTGCTCGTGCGATAAGTGCCGTTTCCCCGCGCTCCTGATTAAACTCCGCAGGAGCGGTCATGTGCATGTCCCCATGGGAGGTCCGCCAAAACCCCCCACCAAACACCCTACACCCCACCGCACCCCAACAATGCCTCTGGCCTGCCCTGTAAACCTCTCAGAGCCACAGAGATTAAACTAACTTACTCTCTGAACAATAGTCACAAGAAGTCCGTTTCAAATTAAAATGAGGCTGAATATCTTGGAGTCCTTTAATGGCATTTAATTTAGTGAATACCTCCCCCCCCACACACGCATACACATACACAAACGCACACAGAGTGTAATGGTTGTGACTCTTTTGTGAATGTTGTAATGCAGTCATTTCTCGGATTCTCTGAATTTAATCAAACCAGCCTTGTTCAGAAGATCAGGTTTGATGAGGTGCTGAATTTGCATTGCCTGTTGAGATAGGTAAGTACCTGTTAAAGCGTTTTGAACAGTGACGGTTTGTGTGCGTGCGTGCCGTGGAAGCGGTTTAATCATGTGTGTGACCAGAGTGTCACGAGACGTTTCTCAACACACACCGGGCCCTGGACATCTGTGCCATTAGACAGAGTGGACAGACTAGGCAGGTCGTGTTACAATATCGATTTTGTGTTTGTGTATGAAGCACATCCTACCCTGAGGCCTAGAATAGAGTTTCATTGAACCTATCTGGTAGTTTCTCAGGTTGCGAAGCTGTAGCCTGGCTCCAGATCAGTATAATGAATCTGGGAGGTGAGGTGTAGGGATGAGACTCTGGTGTATTTTAACATGACATTTTGTTCTTGTTTCTGTTTGCTTGTGTTCAGCTCTCATTAGTCTAACCCGCTAACACGTGTTACTGCGCTCTGTCCCATGTGTGGTGCTTTCCATGACGTGTTGCTTCCTGAGTGACCTCCTGCTCCTAGAGAGACCACAACGTTCATTTCCTCTTGCGTACGCCTCTGTTTCCAGTGCATATAATCACCCCGAGTCTTCAGGGAGCAATACCAGCATGTGAATAAACAAGGTCTTAATAAGCAGCCCTATTTGGAGCCCTAGAGAAAGAATGTTTTCTATTCTACAGGGAGCAACTAACTTTCCTTAATATGTGGTCACCAGAAATATTTTTGAAGATTTCTGGGGACAGTATAAAAGACCCAGCACACTGAATGTTTAAATTGACTGTGAATAATTTTCCTGACTGGGTTTATTAACTGAATGGAAGGTTCCATTTGTTTTTGTTGTTTTGTACTCTTGCTGACTTGTAGCATTAGTGATGGGAAATTGAGATGTTTTTCTGTTGCCGACAGCTTTATATGAAACTATTTTTTTAAGAATATGAAGGCTTGTTTTTCAAAAAGAAACCGCATGTAAGTGACGCTGCTCTTTGGTTGTAACCCCATCAAAGCAAAGCCTGCCGTCTACTGACACCGTGTGGGCAGTGGTGGAGATTGTTCCTACCATGTGCGTTCTACCTGACACGTTGATTCCCACATGCTGTGCAGCTCTTTCAAATGTAGAGAGAATTTGGCTGGTTTAGTCTTTCTGTGGTTCGTTGTCGGTTTAGTGACCAAATGAATAATCGGTTAAGGTATGAGCAATTGCTAAATAAGTGTTGTGTCCTCTCTCTCTTCAGGATGAGCAAATCGAGTGGGGGAAACAGGAGCTGTCTGTCAGTGAGATCGAGCAGAAAGTAAAGGAGTACAATGCTCAGATCAACAGCAACCTTTTCATGGCCCTCGTGAGTAAAAACACGCTGCAGACCACACATGTACACTCAAAAATCTAACTTTATAGTATTTCTTAAATATTTTGAACACATTCTGAGTATTTAGAATCATTCTAGTTCTGCGCTCTAAACTATATTTTTGTTTGTATGATTTCTCCTGCAGAACAAAGACGGCTCTTACACCGGCTTCATCAGGGTCCAGTTTAAGCTGGTCCGGCCCGTGTCCGTACCCCCGCCGCGGAAGGCGACCGCGCCCCAGGACGGAGGCCGGCGGTCCACAGGGATGAAGCGGCGCACCTCCTTCTACCTTCCCAAGGACACGGCCAAGCACCTGCACATCAGCTCACGCACTCGCGCTCGCGAAGTCATCGAAGCGCTGCTCAACAAGTTCACCGTGGTCGATAATCCCCGCAAATTCGCCCTGTTTGAACGCAGCGAGCGCCATGATCAAGGTGAGTCACCCGGTTCTAGACCTTCGTCACGATAAGACTCAGAACATAGTGTAGCAGAACAATAAAACATGGCCATACCTGCTCTACTCGGTTCATTATGCTGACAAGCAACACCTGCTACACCTACACTGCACCCACATTCCACCTGTCAAAACGATCTACCACATTAAATACAGAATACCACACGTGGTGCTGCCCACAGAAAAACACAAAGTAATAATCCTGAAAAGAAACACATAGCTACAGTTCTCAGAGCTCTCAATCCTGAACCCTTGTGCAATAACACCTGTGAAAATATTGGTTTGTTTGGCTATCTACACGCATTGATTTTACACGGGCCTTGAGTTATTCTCGCTGATATTCTCCATTCAAGTTTCTCTGGATAATAGAGGCTGTTAAGTGAATGTAATGTAATTTAAAAAAAGGTCTGCCATTGCTGCAGTGTCCAGCCTCTATTGTGTTCCTGGTTGCTTGAGTGTACACAGTTTCCACAGAGCCTAACTCTATTTCTCTATTTCTGTGAAACCTCTTGCTCTCTTTGTTTCTCATCGTTTGAATATGTTTTGGCGCTTTCTCTACCTCAGTTTTGCTCTCTCGTTCTTTCCCCTCTGTTTGTTTCACTCTCACTTGCTCTTAGTGTAACTGAAGAGATTGAGCTGCTTTAGTGTGTCTGATAATTTTACCTCCCTTACCTGCCCTCGCTCCCTTCCTTTTCTGCCTCTCTCTCTCTCTCTCTTTCTCTCTTTCTCTCTCTGTATAGCTGTGGTTGAGCTTGTGTGTGTGTGTGTGTGTGTGTGTGAGTGAGAAGTGTAACCCTCTCTCCCTCTCTGGCAGTGTACCTGAGGAAGCTAGGTGACGATGAGCGCCCGCTGCTTCTGCGTCTGTGTGCAGGGCCCAATGAGAAGGTCCTCGGCCTGGTGCTGAAGGAGAATGAGACTGGAGAGGTCAATGTGAGTACAAAGAGAAAGCACCCAGCCTTTCATTTCTCCTGCAAAGGGAAGAGGACGTTCTGCTTACTTACTTTTGCTTCCACCTCTTTTACAGTGGCATGCCTTCTCGGTGCCAGAGCTGCACAACTTCTTGCGTATTCTGCATCGCGAGGAGGAGGAACACGTCAAGCAGATAGTGCAGCGCTACGCTCGTGCCCGTGACAAGATGCGGCAGGCGGTGGCCACCAGCACCCCCGGCTGAGGCACACTTTGGCGCACTTACGACCGGTGGCCACCAGAGGGCCACTTGTCACCCCTAAATCCAAAGATCCCAGCTGACCGTGTGTAAGGACAGAGCCGTGCCAGACCTCTGCAAGAGAGAGTGAGAATCATGAAGTGCCTTCGACCTAGAGAGAATGAGTTGTTCTTGTGAGAGAACGAGCGAGAGAACGAGCGAGCGAGAGAGACTGTGGCTTTAGTGAAGCCTAGCTGTGTACCCAGTTGTGTCAGCCCCGTTAGACTCACGTTTCACCTTCAGCACTTCCTGTTAACACAGATTTGTTTTCTGCACTGAAGTGGCACAGAATAGTGCTGTGAAGCGGCTGCTGCTGTTATTGTTACCACTCCTGCACCTCCCTTGACCCCAGTAGGACTGTGGAGACTGAGTGACATGTTCACTGCTGTGAGTGACAGGAGTGTATTGGGACAGTTCTGTGATTGACAGTGTGATGTGTGGATGTGAAGTCTGACCCCATTGCATTAATTGCCAGGGCTAACGGAGCCCAAAGTTTTGTAAAACCTAGGTCTTGCTGAACTGGAAACTGGTGCTTTTTACCTTAAGGGGTTGGGTGGAATTGAATCATCATTTCTTTAATGAGGGTTGTAAGATGAAGTGTGACTGACTTATGACATATGTGACCTCTAAAACATTTTATTCAACTTTCTGTTTGTGTACTGTTTTCTTTTACAACCTTTTTTGACTATTTTGTGATGTTCTGTAACTTCTCTTTTGGGGATGGAACCACAGTACATAACTTACTTCTCAGTTTTTCATGGTACTGGGATAACCCCTACCCCAACTGCTGTACTTGTCAATGGTTCTGCCTTTCTTCCCCACATCTTCTGTTTCTTACCTGTTTAAGCAGTTTAAACTGTTACTATTTGAAGGTATTTCATACAAAATTGCAACTGAACTAATTCTAGAGAGAATGTGTACAATAAATGAATTCCCCCAACCACAAATTGTCTAACTCTCTTTTGGGTCAGTGTGATGGTGTAGATGGGACAGTGATTTTACAGTGCTTGTAATTGAGCATTTTACACATTTGTATAGTTAGCTTTTCTCTGGGGTAGTTGTGGCAAGGGTATACCTAGCTCCTGTTTTTGCCCGGACGCAGAGCGGGCTGCCTAAACATCTGAATGTGGGTAACTGGCTGACTGGCTGAGTGCCTGTTCCCCATTGTTGAAAAGCGAGCCCTGTTTGACCTAGAGTCACAAAATTTGGTGTGCAGGTCCCCCTGCTCATGAAAATGAAGAAATTGAAATTGGAACTATTAGCAGAAGCAAGACATTCTAGACTGAGCAGTACCGGAGCAAACTGGAGCTTGCGGAGTGGTAACGTTCTAATAGTGCTCATCACTCTAATTCAATTACGTCCGCTTCCACTCCTCGCTCGCTCCCACTCACATACTCTGCCCCACCCGCCTTTGAGAATCAGATGAACTCCGTCGCCCCAGTATGCAGGCCAATCTGCATGCTCCAGACCGCTATCCGCCATGCCCTGTCACATGTTCCTCACTGGCTGCATACAGGCATCTGGGCTGAGCTAGGCTTACCTAGTCTTGTTAATTTAAGGTCCTGACTCTAGATGCAAATTCGCCATTTTTAGGGGATTGAGAAATGAGGCCATTATTCTATGATAAGTCAATTGTCCTCATCCACAACACTACACTATGTCTATGGCAGTACACATTTTTCGTGCCACGGAATAATGCTGTTAACATAAAATGTCTTTCCAATTCGGTCATCAACTACTGTAATGTAACAGAATGCTACCATTCCCCAAATATGTAATGCACCGTTATTCTACTCTCATGCTTGAATAAGCCTAACATTTGCTCATCACTAAACTCAACATTACACTGTGTTTAACAGGTTTCTTTTGTAACGGCTTTATAATTGCATGTTGCTATGCTGAACATGAAACACCATGCTGACATGCACACAAAAATGCCTTGATTTGGAAGCTGTAGTCTTCTGTACAGTCTGCTGGTCTGACCACAGAAACATCTAGGCGTCCCAGTGGCAGTTTGGAATGGATCTCTACCCTTGCATCCACGGCGAGTGGAAAATACAGTCACTTCCACATTTTCAGTATCATGAACCATTATACCATTCATGGTTAAGGTAAATGGGAAAGTGTGTGAGAAGCCTGTCCATTTGGGTGCCAAATGGATAGGCATTGCTTCAAGAAGCCCTTTACTAACACTATTTCCAGTTCTGACACAGAACCCAAATTTTTTTCCACATTTGTGAGGTTTTAAGTGGTAAGTCAAAATATAAATATACAAAAAATATGTCTCATTTACGGCATATTTTATTTAGCAAATGTAGGCTACGCATTTATTAAATACTGAAAACGTCCAAATTTAACAATAAGCATCAATATGATTGATACATTTAAGCCTAAATATTTAATACATTAAAACTGTCATTCACTTGCGTAATCTGCAAACATACAACAAATAAACACCTCATGCATTTTTTATACGTAAGATTGAACGAAGTTAACTTTCCTTTACCTGTCCAGTATAAGATTTGAAGAAATAGGCTTTTTCACAGGTCCTTTTTCAATATTCCATTTCACATATTGTAGTTTCATTGTTTGGAAATGGGTGCAATAGGATTAACTTTTATGCAAAAAACAATATACAACAAATGACCATTCCCAGCATTAGCAAAATATCAGCAATATAGTATTTTTTAATATAGCGGAGCGCAAAGGAAAAGTCATAGTAAGAATGCAGTCACTCTTGTTAACCATGTTGACCGCTGTAGTAAGAATGTATTCCTCCCGTGCATTTGGTGGCAGTACGAGCAGTACGACTCCATTTAAAATACATAACTTCCTGAAAAAAGCCTATGACCATAGAAAAAAGCAAGCCCGTGATACTTTTGTCACGTGACACAAGTTACAGGAATCGGAAGTCACGTAGTTTGCTGCTGATGCTAGTAGTCGCAGTCTGGTTGAGTCTGGACAGAAACGTTTGGAGCTCAAGGAGGGTCCGTATTTTATTTAGCTAACGTTACCTTGCTAGAAACCTAATATTAACATTAAAGCAGTCCGTTTGTGGACATTCATAGTATAGTAATTGACGGTAATAAAAGACGAACAAATAGCATCGGTAGGATATAAGACTGCATCGTAATTATCTAGCCAGGTGACGCGGCTAACGAACCAGCTAACGTTAGCTCATTCTCAAACTGATCAGCTTTATGGTGTTTGACCTGATTTTCTATCAGGCCTTAGTGGGGTTGCTGGATAGATGGCTAATATATTTAGTAAGAGATAAAGAAACTACACCATAGGCAGATGACACAGAAGCTAAGTAGCTCGTGAAGCTAATCTTAGCTGTGTAGCAAAACACTAGCTAGCTAACTATCAGTTCTGAAAGATTGGGGTGATAGCTAGCGAGCTGAAGTAGCTATTTAGCTAGCTGTCAATCGCAGGAAGGCGACAAACGCCACAGGCTACATACAATCTGGGACCAGACGAGTAGAGTTGTGTGAATTGAGACCGTATAAGGCGCTCACGCATCTTAGGAAATACGTGGGTTTAAATGTGCCTGACCTGTCCAAAGCCAGAAATTAAGTTGCTTTTGCTAGGCTAGCTAACATAGTGTAATTAACTAGTGTAGCATTCGCAAGATGGCTAGTTGGCAGCTACCTAAAGTCTGCAGCATGAACATGGCTTATTTGTGGCCTTTTAGGATGTAACGTTATAAATTCGGCTATAATAATGCATCACTGATTCGTGGGGATGCAACTGCTACTATGTTGTCCAACGTGTCTATTGAACATCATACACCATTCGTAGATTTTTTAGTTATGCAATAAGTATTATCGCAGTTGTTCATGTCTTGCATACATCACCGAAACTGCGGTTACGTTAACCTGAATTTGTATGCTGAGTGCCCAGCTGTCCAGCAACCTGGCTATTTTGTTGGCTAACGTTAAGTTGTTATCGTTGTGGATATCACGTTACGTTAGCGATGTAACTATGTTTGCTAACTATTGTCTTATCTCTTTTCAGGTTTAAACGTTTAACAAAGTTTCAGAGTGTTTAGTCTAGTCTGACAGTCTTCTTTGGTGTCGTACGACAAAAAATAATGTTCCGGCGCTGAACATGGGAGGCAGTGGCTCCAAGTCCAAAGGCTTTTGGCCTTTTGCCGGCTCAGGTACCGGCACTGATCCCGCCAATGAGGGGAACGAACAGTCGCTGGCGAGGCTCAGAGGTTCCCGAAATGCTACACCGTTCGTGTTTACAAGAAGGAGGTAAATATAGAAACGTGTTTCGCAACGCAAGACATCTGACAGTTGTGTTGCTCCAATAGTCCATCTGAAGCTACCCTGTTTTCTTTTTGTTTGTCTGTTTGTTTGTTATTCATGGGAGGGTTCCGGTAAAGATGGAGTTTTGGATATATTTTACAAAAGCCCCAGAACCCTCTCGGTTCCGGTAAATTTCGACATTTTACACGGGAATTTTGTTTGCAACGTTTGGGATTTTTTTTAAAGCTGCACATGCGAGCACACTATTTTCAGTTTGGATCTGGTCCAACATTAAAATTATTAGCAGATGGTGATCCCTGATATTTGTTTTAGAAACTCTAATCGCTGGATCTTTTATCTTAATACTTGGATTGTTTTACTCACAAAGTTCCATGAGGAAACGTGTTCCGAGTACAGATATCTCAGACTAACAATTGGGGGCCATTTAACCGCAATGGAGCCTCAGTGCACAGATGATGGTTTCACAGGATGGCAGCCACCCGAGCTTTCACAAACTCTTCCTATATACCTTTAATGCAAATTCACATTAGAGGTGCATGCCAGCATGGCCAGCTCATAACAGATTATTTTTCATCAAGCCACAGATTCACTCTGCTGGGACAAGGAGTGGATTTCCCTCTCCTTCTGCAAAATATATTGTTTACTCAGATACCAAGAAAGGGTTTTGATAATTCATACAGTTGAGAACAAAAGCACATGTGACATATCAGATGGGCATAATGCATTTCAGACGTAATTATTCGGCTCTCTTGGTAGTTAATGCAACCGAACTCGGGCTTGTTTGATTTGCCCCGCGCCTCTTCATGTCTGCCGTGGGTCAGAACACGTCCCGCATTCAATTCTTACTTCCTTTGTCTGCAGCTCTCTTTACTATGACGAAGATGGCGACCTGGCTCACGAGTTCTATGAGGAGACCGTTGTGACGAAGAATGGTCGCAAGCGAGCAAAGCTGAAGAGGATTCAGAAGAATTTAATACCTCAGGTGAGCAGGGACTACTCACTACTCAGTGTTACTGCTGTCGTCAGGGGCTGATTTGAGACTGTCTTTGTAAGATCATGAAAGATCGCTCGCGACTATTTTCAGTTCCGTACTATTTCAAGAAAATTCTTGTATTTTAAAAAAACATTCCATCTGTATCCCATGTACTTGTCATTTCTTGTTGGTGCTAATCGCCAGTTTGTTTATAGAAACAAATGTACGTCCGACTGCTCCCAGATAGGACTTGTCAGTTCAGTATTTTTTAGCAGTTAGTTTATCGAGTAGATAGCTATTATAGAGAGAGAAAATATAGAGGGCAAGGAGACGAGGAATAAGGCAATTGTTCAATTATGAAAATAGTGTAATCTAATGGCCCTCGGCCGTGTCCGAATCAGAGCCCTATCTACTACGTTTTGTTTACTGTGGGCTAGCATACTGTATACTGCTTACTACATACTGTTTAGTGACATGCAGTATGCAAAACAATATTCTCTGTACTATGATCAGCGAAAACCTGGAAATAAGTATATCATCCGGGGATATTAAGAACACTCATTTTTCAGAATCATCGCATACGTAACTGCTTTTTAAAAAAAGTATACTCAACTGGCATACTGAATAGTAGGCAAGGGTGCTGGTTTGGACACAGCTCTTGTTTAAAGCTTAAGCTTCACATTGCATGTAGTTTTATTTATAGTACTTCTAAATGAGTGGATTTAGAACATTTTAAATTAAAAACATGTATAATTAAAAAATGAAACTGTAAAAAATGTTACTTTTTTGTTTCATTTTTTAAATTCTACCAGTGGGCCCTTAACCAATCACTACAATGACAGTGCTGCTTATGTGCTCTGCCCTATGTTTGTAGGGAATTGTTAAGCTGGACCACCCCCGGATCCACGTGGATTTCCCAGTTGTTTTGTGTGAGATGTGACGGTGCCCAGGACCTTCTGGGAGACTAGGCTAAGGCCAGCGATCGACAAACTCCGCCCTTGCCCTCTTCACTCCTCCGTTTGAGCCCCTGTCATCCTGAACTTCATTCTAACCATGGTGTCCCTCAGAGAGGGCTTACAGCGCCCCCGTGTGGTTAGAAGGGCTCACAGTGAGCTGAATGGCTGCTGTCAGTGCCTAGCTTATGGAAACCGTACAACATGCTCAACTAAAGGGATTTAGTGTGGGTATTTCCAGCTTAATGGGTGAAAGTGCTTTGGGGGGGGAAGAAGATGAAGGAAGGATAGACAATAAATATACAATCCAGTTCTCTGACCTTGTCTGAAAAATACACTACAGCCCTCTTCTATAAGGTTGCTCTTACATGAAACCTTTCTTCTCTGTTTCAGCCAAGTTCAATCCGGCCTCTCTTTAATATAATGGATCCCAATGTGTGTATTGCTTAATTAGGCCCCTGTTTTGGTTTTGGAAGGTCAGTGCTGATGTTGTGATGCAATGGATAATTCATAAGATAGCATTAGATGGAGGAAGAACATAGACGTACGGCTTGCCAGAGTAGTAGGTGTGAACCTGAACAGCCGGCCTTTAGTTTCCAACACGTTAGGAAATTAATATAAGTAATGACATTTCAGATTAGAGATAGATTTTTGTTGGGCACAGGGTCTGGTTTTTGGCTGTGCCTGAGGGAGGTACCCCCAGAATCTGCGCTGTCCCCCACTCCCGGACTCTCTCCAGCAGAACTGGTCATTGATCAGCACCTGCTCGGCGCTTATTTTTTAAACCCGTTGGGGCATTGCCAGTTTGTGTGATTTTTCAAAGCTGTGATCTTGCTCGTCTGGTTTAGGCCTTTGGTAAGGAGTTTGTATTCTGGAGGAGAAGTCTGATGCCTGGTTTTTAATATCTGCTGAAGCCTCTCAGCTCCTTGTAAAATGTGTTGACTGTGTCATGCATGACGTGGCCCTGAAAGAAAATTTTTTGCTGCTTCTGCATTTCAAATCAATTGGTGTCAGTTGTATAGATGTAGGAGGGCTCACCTTTGCTAGTTTTAGCTGTCCAGATGCACAAATTAGCTGTACATTTACCCAAGGTCTCTTTGGGTTTATTATGGGATTCGGTTAGTTTTTTAAAATTAATTTTGCCTGTAATCTTTTAATAAGGATTCAAACTTAAGTACATTATTGTCTCTAGGAATGAATAAATATGAAATATCTCATAAATAACTAGGTATTTTCTCCCAGGGAATGTCACAAAGGTGGTTTTGGCTCAGTTTTGTCCTCCTGTGGTTAGGTGGTCACTAGCATTAATAGCCTAATCAAAAATGGTCAGTGAAGATATTGCTCCTTTAAATTATTTTTCCAGCTTCCCTGAAGGGAAGTTGGACCATTACACACATAGTTCATGAAACTTCTCAGTTACAGTTGGAAGAATTATTATTCTTTTTTTAATACACTGGCATAGAATCCCACATCTGCCCATTGAAATGATAAACACAAAGCTTGATTTATTTATTTTTTTCAAATCTCGACTAGGAATTGTCCCAACATAGTATTAGTGGTAGTTTGATAAACAAAATTTCTTCACATGTTTTCCCAACTTTTTTCTAATGGCCTGATAATTTCCAATCACTATTTTATGATCAAATAGGTACCACTACAGGAAATTCTCAACTAAATAGAATTGGCATATCTTGTATATTCCATCATCTTTGATGCAGTACTTAAAAAGGTGTAATGTACTGTCATGCCACAAGGGGGTAGCTGGTGAGAGCTCTCTGGGAAGACCCAAGAAAGGCGGTGTCAGTTTTCAAACCAGCAGCTACCTCCATTCTGATTTTTGAATCTCCTCTAGGTCTGTTGGCTTTTCTGCTTGGCGATTGTAGTGGTGTCAGTGCTTAACAGCCAATCAGAGTAGTGCCCAATGGCCAGTCAGGAAAGGTCTCATTTATATCTCACGCTGGACTTGGGAATTATTTTAGCAGACGGGTCACCTCTCACCCCAGCTTTTCCCTAGAATGGAAATGCATGCCAGGAAATGTCAAGGTGTGTTTACAGCAAGTTCTAATGCTCATCTTTCTTGACTGCTCTGAACTGGACTGTTTTAAATGGCCCACTAGTTCCCTATATAGTGGACTCTCTAGGGTGTCAGCAAATGTTCTAGAAATTGGCTGACACCTTATTTTGGACTATTTTTTTTCCATTTTCAGTGCTTACAGAACTGACAGGCCAACAGAAAGAGGTGGTCTTTAGAACATTGAGATGCTGTCAGTTTAATCTGAAAACTCGAGAGCCTGTATAACTGGGAGAGAAAACGTCAAACCCTAATCATTAGCATGTCTGGCTACCACGTATGTTTGCCTTGATGTTTATCAAGCATTTTTGATTGCTTCTTCTGGAACATTTTGAAACCTGAAGGTAGGCATCCAAGGCAAATGTTTTTCTGGTGTCCACAAGGACTTTAGTGTGTTTACCTGCCCGCTTAACCCAGGCCCACATCCCACTTGAATATTGTTCCTTAAAAACTCAGCATGCAAGAAATTTATATCATATCCATCCTAATGGGAGGGTCAGCATGATAGTACAGGGCAGGTAGTTGAATCAATATTTTACTATGAAAGGTCAGATTAATAGTTTGTTTTCCAGGTTCATATTGAAAACATTAGGTCTGAGTAATGTGAAGCCAGTGTGTGTTTTCCGGAGGGTTCTGCACAGATTATCTACATTTTAAAGTTTAATTTCCCATAGATTTCAGTTTTCTGAAATATGTACCTCAAGAACATGTTACTTTAGCCCATTTTTTTTTATAGTGTCCTAATTCAACATGACCGTAAGACAAACCTCCCTACTCGCAAGGCCCTTTTTCACATTCAGTTTGACTGGCAGAGATGGTTGTTGTTGCGTAGATGTATGTACAGTTTCTGCACGTGGTCACTTAGACCTTTTTCAAACGAGCGAATCCAAACATACTCGGCCACAGCACGGAACGTGCATGTCAGTCATCTGGAAGTGAGTGCATTCCATATCGCGTGTGTGTGCCGTACTTGAGCAGTAGCCACCTATCATTTCCATTTATTTTTGCATAGGGCTTCCTCTAGTCATGGGTGTCTCTCTGGAATTTTAAAGTTCAGCACATTTTTGCTAGTCTTTGCTTGAAGAAAGTGCATTCCTGTTGGGCAAATTAGTCACTGGATAGGATAGAAAACTACTACTCGGCCTCAAAGCTATGAGCAGTCCTGTCTGATGGGAATAGACCCTTCTGTTCCATTTGCCAGCTGTGCTGTCTGAGAAACAGGAGAGGAGAGTGTTCTTCGTAACACCCTGTGGCACGTACGGTAATGTACCGAGTCTTGCGTAGGCTGTGGACAGTGCCGAATTGGCGGTCGAATCGCTGGCCTTGAGTTGATTTATCTGTGTGTAAATTTGATGTGGAGTGCATGATGGTAATGTTGTTTCAGCTGTTTGGTCTCGGCCCGCTTTTGGCAAGGGAAAAGGGGCGGGGAATATGCATCGAGGAAAAATTCTTATGCTGACTGTGTGCTGATCGATAGGTTTTTTTACCTCATCAAGTGTAGTAACTTTGTTTATTGGGGCTGTTCGGTTGTGCCGGAGTAGATTGTCTAATTGTCTCGACTCCGGTGCTGTAACTAGGGGGATTGTCCGTAATCTCCCTTTACACACAGTTGTAGTACTTGGTCTTGGTCTTGCTGGAGTTAGCCACCATCTTTCTTCCCAATCAGGGTGTTGAGGGAATACAAGGAGCCCGAGACGTTACACAACCACCCTAGGCAATGGAGATGTAGTTTTGTGCAGAACCATGTGAAGAGTGTCTTTTTAATTGCTAGCAGATGACCTCAGATAATTATACTGTGAGTACATTTTTGTGTTTCCCTCCTTCCCAAAGCTGTGGGCTGTCCTGTGAGGGTCACTGCCTTATGCGCTGAAATCTCTTTATTTATTATTATTTTTTCTTTTTTTCTTTCCACCCCCGCCCCCCCCTCCTCACACGCTGTCTCCCCCCATAATGTAGATATCTGCATTCACTGTGAATTTGATGATCTGATTGATCTTGTTAGTCAAGTGGATTTGATGGTGGTAGAGCAGATTGGTGTGTGGTGCGCTGGAGTGCGGGGTGGCCGGTGGCTCTGAGAATGCACCAGCTCGCCACGTGACACCATCAGAGCACTTGCTTTAGTCTGACTAAGTTGGAGACATTTTGTACAGAAGCTGCATTATGTGTTTGTAAATTGTGGGAGAAGATATATGTTTTTATAAGAAGCTCATGTTTTGTGTGTCTTAGTCAGCCAATGGTAGAGCACCACCTGTGTCCACAGAGCAAGTTTTCTGGTAAAGGTAAATGTATTTCACCAAAATTGATTGATCCATCCTATTGACAGCTTAGGAAGAGGTAAACTCCATTTGCAAATGTAATTTTTTGTTCCTGTCAGTTTCATTGTGAACCAAAGCCTGCCGCCCATCTGGCCACCACATTTTTCTTTTTCTTTTGTTTAGACTTGAGTCAAGATGGGACAATCTGAACTACTGTCTTTAGACTCAAGAGTCTTTTTTCAAGCTTAAATTTTGGAAGTTTGTGCACTAGTCTCCAAATGTTGATGTTGATATTTCAATAAGCAATGCTTATGCTGAGAATGACTATCATGGTTGGGGAAGTGGAAGTGGAAGTCTCACCTGAAGGAGCAGCGGGCGCTGTGTTTGAACGTACTGTGCTATTGTTTTCCTAAAGCCACCAACTTGGCCATGGGAATTGTCATCTTCTCAGCTGCGTAAGTGTATATACCACAGGCAGCGCCTCCAGTACATGTTGCATAGCTCGGAGGTGACGGGGGCGTTAACCCATCTATGTAGATAATACAAATAAGTTCTGTTTATATTTATGAATGATTATTTTTTAAGTTATGAGAATACTTGTTTAATTTTGTTTCTTGTCCTTTTATTTGTTTTAAAATAATAAAAGAAAGTCCTCAAGTAAAGGGAACGTGTGCTTTATTCATGCAGTGTTTTTTCCCCCCACACTGGGAACAAGGACATGCTAAATAAACATTGTGAAGTAGAGCTGTGCAAGGGCTAAGTGGAAGAAAAGAGGGGGAAATCGGACACAGGCTAAACTGGAGAGGAATGAGGGGTAAATAGTTGCTGAACACTGTTAGTCTGCAGACTAAAGTAAGGTTACACAGGCAATTACATTTTCTACACCATGTTGTCCACTGGATTTTGTTCCTTTCTTAAGGTTTTTCTTTTCTTTTTTTCTTTTCACTCTTTCAAAATTGTTATGAGAATACCCTCTCCCACTTTTAATAGACTTGACAGCCCTGGGTGGTTACATGGAAAGTGTTATCTGGGTGAGGATGTTGCTGACGTACACAGTGAGATGCCAGGAGGCAGGAAAGGAAGCAGTCCACTCCCTTCAAACAGATCGCCTCTTAGGGTTTAAAAAAATATATAATTTATTTTCGTTGTTTTTTTTGTGACTAAAATTAAAGTACTTTCCATGGGAAACTATTTCCAATAATCTGTCAGCATGTTACTGTAATGTTGAAGGTATTTCAAATTTGAAAGCCCAGAAAATGCAGGAATTACTTTGTTTTATTTGTGTGTAATTTGTGCTTGCATTGACCTCCTTAGGTAAAGGCTTTTGTGTTGGGCGGTGCGGCAGGCGGGGTTGGAATGGATGGTCTCGGTAAGCTTGCAAATGCCAAGCTAATCTTTTGAGCTGTGCTCCGAGTTGCACAGTCTCAGGCCTCTGTCAACACCTCCCTTCCAGGAGTAACCCGGTTTTGTTTGAGGTTACATTTCAGTCAGTTCCAGAACTTCAGTTCAGCTAAAACCACAATGGTCTACTCGCATAAAACCAGTATTATGATTAAATGAGGGCTGAGCTTTGGAAAAATGAGAACAATGACCTTATTTTCAAAAGGGTAGTTTTGACATATTTCTAGGCAGGGTTAGGTAAGGGAGTATATTTTCAGTTCTCCAATTTCCTAACTAAAATATCCCTGCATATTTCAATTCCCCAGGAGGGCAGTGTGTTTAGAAAACAAAGACATTAAAGGACTCAGCCGAAAAAGGGAAGGGCGTATTCTTTTACCTTATTATTTTAATCTACACTTCATGTACAGTCCTATCCCCTCCTCCCCTCTCCCTTGTCACGCACCAGCAGGCAGTGTCGTTTCCAGGCCTGTTACACACATTCCTGCTGCCACTAATTGTACAGAATGTGGGTGGGGCCCCACGGAAAGGTCATGCCTGCAGCTGGTCAAAAAAACGTCTGCCCTTGATCTGTCCCGTTTTCTTTCTTGAAAGGCCTTTGATGTCCTGCTCTTCCACGCTCCAGCTCTGTCATGTCTGGAGGAGACGAGGCTCCGTGTCTCTGATCTGGCCAGGGGTTCCTGTTGGCAGATTGGGGGGGCTCCATAGCCCCGCCCGTCCCCATCCCCAGCTCACTCGCTTGCACTCCCCTGCCTCGGGCTGAGGGTCCCCCGCTGTGTCTGACTGCCACTGCTTCCCACTGCGAGGGTCACAAATGTCAGCTAACAACCGAGTGCTATTTATGTGAATGCCACTGCAGCTAGGGCCAGTGAGCTATACGTACAGTACATTTATTCTCTACCAGGACCAATGTCGCTGATGTTATCATCGGAACTACAATTGTCTGTGATTTCATTAAAGGAAAGACTCAACATTATGTGCAAGGCTACTGTGCTTCTCACTCTATTAAGAGGACTCACTGGTCATCTGGCAGTGTGGATACCAGCCTGTGGTGAGGCTGGTGAACATGTGGTCCCTTGTGCCAAGAGAAGTCTTAGTCGGCTACATTTCTTGAATATTCACAGCTGGGAGCAGAGAAATGCTATTTCTTTTAAGCCCCCTAGTGCCACCACCTCCCAGTGAAGCCCAACTTTATGTCAATATGGCAGGTTACTCTGTAAACACTAATACAACCTTTAGTACTTTTAGTGCATTCTTGCATACCAAAGGTGTGACTTTCTAACAACATTGAAATACACCTGCTGACATGATGTCATCACATTAATCCTTTTATAGCAGTGGGAATCTACCCATGTGTTCTGCTCCCATTCTGAGGTACATAATCAACAAATTAGATTTGTGTGGGTTTGTGATCTCATAAAAGTTTCATTCCAAACCGGTCTTTTTGATCGCTAAGCCACTCGGCTGCACTGATGGCTGTGCTCAGGCTGCCGTTTTCTACCTCTGATTAGACCAGTAAGGGAGTGGTTTGGGTGTACCAACCCCACCGGCTCTCTTGTTATGAACTTCCCGGCCTCCGCTACTGGCAGGAAACGGAGGAAGGGAGTTGCAGGAGGGAAGCATAGTTTTGTTAACGCAGTAGCGGTACGCGCACTCTCAAATACCGGCGCCCTGTCTCACAGGCGTCCATTGGAAGACTGTGCTCGTCTCACCTTAAGAGTTCACAAGTTTATTTGTCATACAGGGGAACATATAAAAACAGAATATCTAGAACTTTCTGGAAAGGCGGATATTCCCACCAGCTGACAAGACACCCTGGATTTACAATTCGGGGAGTGTGCATCTGCCTTGTTGCTGGTAAGTATTCATTCATGGGAGAGATGGATAGGTCTGTTCTTGCTGATTGTTATTCTGATTTCCACCACCTTTGACTGATGGGTTAGCTGCAGTGATGTATAATGTAAGAAAGTGTGCTTTGTTTTTTTCTCTTATTTCACAGAAGCTAGCAATATTGGGGAAAATTAAGTTATCCAATGAGGAAACAAAGCACTGTTAGTAATAATTTTCAATGACTCAAAACAAGATTATTATTACTTACAGATATATTGGACATATATTGGAACAACAGGTTCATGAATCTGTCTATTTATTTCAACCGTCCATGAGAAAGAAGATTATAATTTCCTTTTTTTGAATTTGAGTATAGTCTAAATTTAACTTCATCACTCCACCGCACTCAAATTTTCCATTGAAAGAGATGATAGACTGAAATGTTCTGTTGTCATACCCGTTTTAGTAAATATTATATATTTTTTACATTTATCATATTATTGTAGCTGATATGAAGACAGGTTTTTTCTGCACAACTTGTTGCAATTTGAAAGAATACAGGGACCCATATCAAACATTCATCATATTTATTACGATAGTTGAAAGTCCATTCAGAGCTGACAAAATGTCATACTCAAAGTTGGACAGAATGCCACCCTACTTAGTTACTTACATTTTCCCTCATAACAATTGTGCTGATAACTGAACAAATAAATGAAGCAGGCAGGAACAAAGAAGCTTTACTTGTCTAGGCCACAATCCTCTCCAGGGAGGAGAATTGGCTAAAAATAATAAAATGGAAAACATACATGTCTGAACTCCTGAATTGCCTCTTTGTACCTTCTATTTCTAATGCTATGGACGTGAAAACACTACAGCCTGGGTTAAATATTGGCAAATATGTTTATTGGAGCTGTAGCAGATAGGAGATAGATAGATAGAGGATAGCCTATTTCTGAAGACTGATAAGAATGCAATTCTCAGAGCTGGGTTGAGTGTCTTAAACAACATTATAAAAACGTTATAGTTTTGTTTTTGTATTTTCCACCTCGACATTTTGACTTAATTTTATGCGGATATACAAAAATATAATGCTTCCAGTGGTCATAGAGAACATACCCCTCTAGTTTAGAGATTGTGCTTTTCACAAGCAACACCATTGAGCCTGCCAAAGTTGGTGGTCCCGTCTCCTTACAGACGTCTCTTGGCTCTCTGATGTTATCCTTCTCAAACAGAGCAGTCTGGGAACCTGCCTACAATATGTTCGTGAGAAGGGCAAGATGGGGCATGATGGAGGAGGAGGGATAAAACAACAAAGCTCATATTGACAGTGAACTTAAACATTAAGTAAACATCTCAAACAAAACACAAGTCTCATGCAAGTTTCAAGTTTCATCCAATGAGAGTTGAGGGTTTTAGGCCGCACGTTATATGATTTCCTTCAGCATTTTCTCATTCATTTTGCGGCAGGCTGGAAGTATAGGAGCCTGGGAGTTCATTTCCCCTCCTCGTTGTGCTGGCTTCCTGGCAGAGAGGCAGCTGAAGGTAACTACTGAGATGGTAGTGTCAGCTCCAGGCAGAGAGGGGGAGGGGGGACAGCAGGGGTTAGACAGGACAGTGGCCCTCTCCCTTTCTTTCAGAATGACATCACCAGGTGACTCAGGTCTCTTTAGAAAAGAGGAAACACATTAAAGAACTGAGCAATCACAGGAAGAGGACCACCTCCTGTTAGCAAGATCCGGTCGTTTCCTGTCTGTCATGTGCTACTAAGATTTTTAAAGATCCATTGTGGAGTTTTCTAAGAGTGAAATATATCTGTTCTATTTGTATAGGAGAGTAATTTGTCATTTTGCCAATATAATATCTTGAGGATAAATTGGTTATGTTCGTGACAGCATAGGGTTAATCTAATAGACTTTGCCTAAGGCTATTATCATATTGTTGGCCACCTTGAAATGAAACTGCACCAGATGTGTGGCAGATGACAGTGTCGGAGTGCAGATGCACACAAATTGTGTGTGACAGAAAACATCCCGCAACTGACGTTTAAACGTTTAAATGCGATATAACTATATAGTTTGTAAATGCTTTACATTATCAATAAAACCCATAAGTGTAGAAAGCTCGATTGTATTATAACTACCGAGAGTTTATCAATAGAAGACTCCCTTTATCGGCCTATAACGTCTAGAATGGTTCTATTTCTCAC
This sequence comes from Ilyophis sp. 1 JC-2022, assembly GCA_022702515.1. Classification (NCBI taxonomy): domain Eukaryota; kingdom Metazoa; phylum Chordata; class Actinopteri; order Anguilliformes; family Synaphobranchidae; genus Ilyophis; species Ilyophis sp. 1 JC-2022. The sequence goes on from CM040402.1 coordinate 48,562,629, forward strand.
TGATAACTAGTATCATAATTCACAAGATTATTATTATTTATTTTCTATAGGCCTATGTAGCTCTTCGCAATAGCCTCGGATGCCCCGTGCACTAACAATACACAGTGACTGCGTCCCCAAACTGCTATAAATTCAGCACTCCTGGAAGTAGTAGTAGCTGTGTTTAATATTTTTAATCCCTGGCAGCGAAATCGATGGACTGAACTATTTGCGTTTCTAAAGGGGATCTCATGGAATGCAGCTCTACCTACGAACAAAAAGTAACGAGAATTTATCTCCTGCACCTACAGACGTAGCATGTTAGTCTAAAAAATGGTGATATTATGCAACAGTATCTTGACTGGGGTTATATATGTGTCGTTAATTTATATAAGACAAATACTTCCGCCTTTCCTAACTTTTGGAACATGCCGAAGCAGCGTTTTACAGCACGTTTAATTGCCCAACAGAAGCGGAGGTTGCTAAATTTGCTGCGCTATTTGCTGCGCTATTTCGTTCCGAGTTTCCGAGGATGTGGTCAGGAAGGGACGACAGGAAAAAGACAAAACGGAAAAAAGAGAACAACAGTTGGAACATTATAACCCATCAGGAGTACAAATGCTTCTAAACACGCTATTTGATGTAAAAGGTTTCATCTTTTATTGTTGCATGTAGCCTGTTGTGCCTGCTAGCTCCTTAGTTTGAAAAATCCAGCGTGGCGAGGATATGAGGAATATGCCGGGAATGTGTTTGCATCGTATTCAAGGTAACATTTTTCTACTTTTGGAATAGCGAGCCATCTCGTTAACTCTTCATTCTCATGGTTGCTTGTGTATTTTAGAATCTATAGGACCAGGTTTCCCTGTAAATGACCTACCTATTTTAAAAACCTTACCTAATTTCAAAAATTATTGCGACAGCACTACATAAATTGCAATAGTCTCTTGTGCTGCGCGTGTGTAAAGGATCCGCATGTAGTTTCATATTACTGAACTGCTTGTAAAAACATAGCATACTGTGAGTCGAATTGGAAGGATGAATTAGAAACATTCATGTTATTCCGAGTAGCTACACAACACGGAAATGACAGGGTAAGCGACATTTGTATCATGACATTGTAGTCTGACGGATTAACAGACCCTCCGAAACTGTAAAGACTTCTGTTAGCAGACGTTGGCTGGCCCTCCAAGTCAGCAGGGCTAAGGAGATAATGCCCCACTGTTTTATTTTGTTAATTTATAAGCATGCGGCACACTTGCGGTGCCATTAATAAATTAGAGTTTGACCAAATTAAAACGAACAAAATCGAGACCGACAGTAGGCTATAAATCCATGTGAATCAAGTTGATGTAAAGCGCTTTATGACGCCTTTCAGCATACCACTTGTAGGTAATCATTTTTAGTGTAAAAGCTTTTATTCAACAATCAACCATCATTTTAGAAAAAGACAATACAATAAAAATAGAAAATGTATTAAAAATGATTACATTTTTCCCCCCAACCATGTAATAAGCATGTATAAGTATTCATTTTTTTCATCACCATTTTATTTCAATCATTTCAACACAGGGTAGCTATTAAACGGTTTTAAAGTGAATTAACATATTGTACTGTGTGTGTGTGTGTGTGTGTGTGTGTGTGTGTGTGTGTGAGAGAGAGAGAGAGAGAGAGAGATAGATAGATGTTTTTGGCATATTGATATGCTATTTCTTGAATGCCCACACATTTCAGTGGGAATCTTCTTTGTGCTAGCAACTTTATTAGGTTGGTTCTTGCAGGACTTTCTGACTGTCCTGCAAGAACATTGGATGTCTACCTGCATAGTGCCTTGAGCCATTCACAATCCCCTTTACGTGCATGTGGAGTATCAAATTGGGGATGTTCCAGGCTCTGGCCAAAAACCTCAGTCCTGGACTCTTTCCTGCATCCACTTGTTTTTTTACTTTCCACTTTCCTTCCAATTCCTTCCAGTTCCTTCCTTTCTTCCCCCTTTTGCTTTGCTGTCCTCCCTTCTTCAGTAATAATATTTTGTTGCCAATTTGCAACAATATTATTATTTTTTTAAAACATTGTTCATCACTTTTTATTTTAATAGGCTTGTAGTTTGTACTATGAATATTTAAATTATTTTTAAAGATAATTCCACTCTTTTTTTTTAACAGGAACACAGACAGTGACAGAGTCACATTCCGTGTAGAGTTTTTTCATCACAGAGGCAATGTCTCGTTTTTTCTGGCTCATGCCTGGTCGGAGACCCTGGCTGGTGTTGTTGCTGATGTGGGATTGCTGCGTGGCAGAGGAGCTGAAGCCGACCAGATGGCCTCTCTTCTCCCAGAAGCCTGTGCTGCTGGCCTGGAATGCCCCGACTGAGGACTGCTGGCCGCGCTTTGGCGTCCAGTTTAACCTGGACCAGTTTGTAATTGTAGCATCGCCCAATGAAGCCTTTGTCAAGCAGAATCTTACAATTTTCTATAAAGACAGACTTGGGATGTACCCTTACTATAGGAAAGATGGCCAGTCGGTCAACGGTGGCCTTCCCCAGATTGCCAGCCTCACTGAGCACCTGCAGAAAATGCCAGAGGGGGTGAATAAGTACATTCGTGAACCAAAGGCCAAGGGACTGGCTGTTATTGACTGGGAGGCGTGGCGCCCCCTCTGGATCCGTAACTGGGACACTAAGGATATTTACCGCAACCACTCACGCCAGCTTGTTGCCCAGAAGAACCCCACCTGGCCCCCGGAGAAGGTGGCCAAAATGGCCCAGCAGGAGTTTGAGATGTCAGCCAAGAAGTTCATGCAGGAGACCCTGAGGCTGGCCAAAAGCCTGCGCTCTAACCAGCTGTGGGGATTTTATCTGTTTCCAGACTGCTACAACCACGACTACAAGAACAGCCTGGAGAACTACACTGGGCGCTGCCCGGACGCAGAAGTGGCACGGAACGACCACCTGACCTGGCTGTGGACCGAGAGCACCGCCCTGTTCCCTTCCATCTACATGGGAACCGTCCTGAGCTCTACTTCTTTTGGCCGCCAGTTCGTGCGGAACAGGGTGAAGGAGGGCATGAGGCTGGCGTTGGTGGGTGATGGCCTAGCACGTCCTGTCTTCGTCTACACCCGGCCCACCTATGCCAATGAGCTGACCGAGCTGACCGAGGTGAGACTCTTCTGGTGCACACATTAATTCATTTATGGATTTGATTTTTATCACCATCACTTTTTCAATAACTAATTATGTAGATATTGAGTTTATTTTGAAAACATTTTTATTGGGAATTTACTCAAACCACCTTTTTGGTGGTTCACAATCAATTTGTATTTGCAGATGAAAAAATCCAAGCTATTACATTGTGAAATAAAAATACTTGAGATTTGGTTCTTATATTTTGAATTTAGAATCTTATTTCTGTAACGTTTTTGCTAAATAAGACAAAACGATTGGCAATGGCGTGCGAGAGTTTTACTCATTTCAAGATTTGCCAGTGGGGTGAGAGAATTTCACTTGTCAAGGAAAAAGTAACTTAAAACAAGCTAATATTATCTAATAACTCATATAATTAATATAATTAAGTCTCATTACAAGACTAAAACACATGTTAAGGCGGACATTTTGTTTTTGCAGTATATTCCTTGGATATTGCCACTGCTGTGCTGTATCATTGTAATGGGCTTCTTGTTGCCTTCTTCTGATTGGGTGCTTTTTCACCCATGATGTAGCACAGGCAACCTGGTCAGGCTTTATTTTAGGGGTCACCAGTTAGTTCACTGTTCATTGTAGAAACAAGTGCACGGCGTACAGATGTGAATTGTGGAGATCTGTACAACCTGAAGCAATGAAAACGGTTAACTTGAATCAACAAAATATAAAACATTTTAAAAGATTAATGTTTTATGCTGACTCAGAAGGGCCAATATCAGGGATATAGTAATACAAGTGTTGGAAGCTGAAACTGAACTGTACATTTGCATCAAATGGTAAATGGTAAATGGACTGCACTTATATAGTGCCTTTATCCAAAGCGCTTTACAATGGCCTCTCACTCACCCGTTCACACACCAATGGCGGCAGCTGCCATGCAAGGTGCTAGCCTGCTCATTGGGAGCAATTTGGGGTTCAGTGTCTTGCCCAAGGACACTTCGACATGTGGACAGGAGGAGCCGGGGATCGAACCACCAACCCTGCGATCAGCGGACGCCCCGCTCTACCTTCTGAGCCACAGCCGCCCCCACAGCCGCATCACTATAAACAACCTCATTAAATACTATTATTTTATATTTAAAGAGTATACAGTGGACCTCTTAATGTTATTTAGAAATGTAATCAAGATTTCTTTTTGTTGTTAACGTTTATTTATCCAAATTTGGAAGGTCCAGTTGCAACAGTAGAGTAGACCCAGTCCATCACTGCAGCTTTCCTGGAAAAGCATGCAGTCAGCCGCCACTTCTTTTGACACTCAGCGTTCCATCAGCCAAGCTGTTCCACTTAGTGCACTGCATCTAGTGCAGGCAGATTGCAGGTGCCCAGTTGCTATTGCACAATTGAATACTTACTATTGAGTGATGATTCAGGGGATACTCAGCCATTTTATACCCTAATTCACTGGTCAGTTCTATGCCAGAATCACCCCAGATGTCTCCCACCCTGTCACCTCTGGCACAGTCTGTATTCAATCCAGACCATGGTCCACATAGAACCAATGCACAAAGAACCCATTACTCAATGAGAGACACCGCTCAGGAAGCACTTCAGGGGAGTCTTTTCATTCACGCTCCCTCCCACTACACCTTGAATGAAATGAGTCCGCGTAAATTCCTTTGCTCAGGGATTACATAATTCTCTGGGAATATTCCCAGGGGCTCAGTAGGAAACATCCACTGTGAGCAGAGCGTAGAAATCACTCTGTGTTCCTGTAATGTGTACATTGACAGTTGAGGGCTACACACACAGTGCAACCGCATATTTTGTGGGGGTTTGAAAGTTACCACCACATATAGCAGAATTAGTTGTGAACAGCATTAGTCTACCGTCTGCTTCTTGTGAGTCACAAAATGATTCCGACAAAAAATCTTGGCAGGAAGCTGACAGAATTTGGACATGGGCCACCCAAAACAAAAACATCCTTTTAGTCTTGTGCTTGACTCATCACGTTCTGATTGTCAATTTGTGCTGATCTGATTTCGCCTTTCCTGGACCTGGGCTTCCCCACTAAATTGAATATAAAAGGTGCTTGTTAGACTCCTTGGACATTTTAAGTCTATTTCAGTGAAATTGTGAAAAAGATGAATTTTAGAATAGGACAGAGAAACATATTCCATCACATGTCTATGGCAATATTTAGAATATTTTCCTAACGCACAGATTAATCTATTTTTATAACTTGTCAATGGAACCGAAGCAGCCTGAGTTGTGTTGTTGTAGAGGCTGAGGATGTGCTCATATTTCTGGGTTCTGGGAGACTCTGGAAGACTGGCTCTGGGATGAATGAGGTGTTTTCAGCCGTCCCCCAGCACAGTGTTTACTTTCCCATGCGACCAGTGCACACACAGACTGTGGGGCTCTGGGTCCTGGTTGTGTGTTGGTGAAGGATAGGGGGAGCTGGAAAGAGAGGGAAGGAGAGAGAGAGGGAGGGAAATAGAGGCCTTTTGGTTATCACCCAATCCCTCATCCTGCCCTCTGCCTAATGGTGCTCTGAGACCACCCCCCACCTCCACGAAAGCTGTGGAAAGCCGATAGGATCCCGTCCCCACTTCAACCCCAAATTCTTTCAAAAGCTTTCCTCTTTATCTGGCCCTTGCAGGCCTTTCCTGCTCCCATAGAAAAAGAAAGTTCCTGTCACTCACTGTAAAAAAATAAAAAAAGCGTATTGTACGTGTGTTATGCTGTTCACAAGCAGCCTCCCATGGGCTTCTGCAATAAGATCTCGGAGGTAATTCAGACACAAAATGTCAGGATTATCAGTATTGTTTAAAAGAACAGCTACACCCTGCACAGGCTGCGGTCCTGGATAAGCAAGTATAACAGAAATGAAGCCTCCCCTGGCTTGTGAGCATGTGGATGGACCTACACCCATGACCTCAGATCAGTATTTCAGCACTGATCATACTGTTGCTTGTGTTTCTGACCAGACTGACCTCATCTCCACCATTGGGGAGAGTGTGGCCCTGGGGGCAGCCGGCATCATCTTCTGGGGAGATGCCGCCTTCTCCAGCACCAAGGCAAGTGCCCTCGCTGTCATTTATAGCTTTAACATTACTACAAATCATTCAGAGTCCATACAAATGCAAAGTATGTGATATGCTTATATGATTGTGTGTATTATATACATCTCAAACTTCTGTTTGAAGATTACTGTGAAACATGGGGAAATGTTTTTTACTGTGGTATTAACTGAAGACAGTTATGTCTTCTAGATCAGGGGTTTTCAAAGTGGGGGCCGCGGCCCCACGGGGGGCCGCCAGGGGGCGCCAGGGGGGCCAATTGGAAGGGAGAGGAAAATGGAAAATGCAACAATAAAATATATTACTATAATAATAATTAAAAAAAATTTATTAAAATAATACATTTCAATTCAATTCATAAGATTATTGTGCCGGTTTAAAATAAAATATAAATTGTTATAAATCCTTTCATATCGAAATTAGGTCTTTGACATGCCCTTCTTTCAATTGCAGCCAATGATTAACCATCTGCCTGTCAGTCAAAGCGTTATGTTGAGCTGCTAACGGCCCGATTATGGAATCAAAATAGGGTCAAAAGTATTGTGTTGTGTATTAAGAAGCTGTATGTTTGATTTTTTAAATATTTGCCAGTGTAATTTAAAAGTTTTTTTTTAAAAGCCATTTCACAGAGGCTATGGCTATTTGGGGGTCCTTGGCATGGAAAAGTTTGGGAACCCCTGTTCTAGATAATGTACGTGTATATTTGGCCAAATGCTCTCCCTGTGATTCCTGTTCTAGTTACAAAGAAATATCATGTTTTGTGTGTGTGTGTGTGTGTGTGTGTGTGCGTGTGTGCGTGCGTGCGTGCGTGCGTGTGTATGTGTGTGCGTCTCCAGGCCAGCTGCAGAAGTCTGAATGAGTACCTGCGGGGTCCCCTGGGCAGGTACCTGCTGAACATCACCACGGCGGCAGAGCACTGCAGCAGGCTACGCTGCAGCTCCCACGGCCGCTGCCTGCGGCGACGCCCCGACAGTGACACCTACCTGCATCTCAGCCCCCTCAGCCACAGCATCCAGAGCGAGGGCAGCAAGCTGGGGGTCACGGGTCAGCCGAGCCTTGCCGAGCAGGAGCTCTACCTCAGCCAGTTCCGCTGCCAGTGCTACAACGGCTACAAGGACGAGTCCTGCGCCAAGAAAGAGCCCGCCAAGCAGACGGGGTCCTCCACTGGCCTACAAGCCTGGCTGACCAGTCTGCTGCTGCCGCTGCTCTTACCCGCGCTCCTGCACTGAGCCCAGGCAGGTCACGTAGAGACAGGCCGCGTCGGGCGCTGGGCCTCTCGGCTCAGGCCTCGAACCACACAAACAAAGGGTGGTGGGGGTTGGTGGCGTGTCCTTTCTACGCACACACACATTGAGGCATGGGGCGGACAGCGAGATGGGTGGGTGGCTGTCCTTGAGGCTGTGAAGAAAACGACACCGATAACCAAGTGCCCAAACTGTCCCCCGTGAAGAAAGGTAAAACAGGGCAGTGTGGAATTGCCAGATTTAAGGTTGTTTACACTCTTTTGGAGAGCTGGCTGGAAATGTTGGCTGTGTGTTTACAGAGCTCTCTCTGTGTTTGCTGTCTGTAGACTTGGTTGACGGAATATTGAACCCCGTCAGGGCGGGATTCTGCCTGAAAAGAGTGGGTTTACTGTACGCTCAGGTCCTACCCTCTCCTCCAGCACAACCTGAAATCTGAACCCAGGTTTTGGTGTCTAATTTGGGTGCACAAAGGAAACCATTGAAGGAGCACCAGGTTGCCTCAATTATATGACAGTTCATCCATTTTTATCTTGGCTCTTTAGATGGGACGGTGCAATTGTTCAACTTCAGACTAAAGGTTTGAGAGTAAAAATGAATGCTTTGTCAATGCTGAGTGATACTGTACAGACATGGCCTGTAGTTAATTATTGTCTGGGGCCTTGAACTTGAGATATCCTAAAAGTTCAGGGTGATGAACCAAATTTCTACTGGTGTTGGCTGCTCCGCTCTAGAATAAGTGCTCTTCCTCTCAGGGCCCTCTCTCCTTCTTCCCAATTCCACACACCCATAACACAAGCACCGGACCCAACACAGTCAGTGCATTACATACTGGGAAGAGCACAAAATGGTGCATTTTCTGCCTTACCGTTAATTCCCTGATTCAGGGAACTTCTTTTGGATATTTTTAAATGTTAAAAATTGTTTTAAGAAAACAAATGAATTTTTTATTTTTTTTAAAGACTAGGAACTACTGTTTTACTAGTCAGTCAATTTTACATTCTTTTTCCAGCTTTTGATATTTTCTATGGGAATAACTGGAATACAGTATTTATGTGACTTATACTTTATATGTCCGTGCATATCACAAATACTTGAGTTCCTCAGTGTGCAGTCATAGCAGCTGTGTATTACTGTATGTGAACACTTTGCTTGTGTAGCCTTTATTCTGTCCTTCATGAGGGATTGCTTTCACTTGATCTGCCCGATGGTGTGATAATGTTTTACTTGGGCAGAGAAGGTCAAAGTATAAGAATAAGGTACAGTGTTCTCTCTGGCGGCTGTAAAACATAAATTATCGTGAATACGGGGCTGCCCAGCCAGAGAAAACGGAAAGGAAGTTTTGATCCTGTCTCTTCGGGGGAATCTTTTGGTGTGTTTATTTTGTTTTTTTAAATTCCTGGACAGAAAATATTTATTCAGTATCTGAACACTATCACTTCACACTTTCCAGTTTAGTGTGTGTTTTCTTGAAAAGCTCTGTGGTAATATTTCTGCTCCACTACCCCTTTTGAGAGCATTCCTTTTCCTTTGCTATATGATATTCTGTTTCAGATAGTTCAAAGGATCTTTTATATAAAATCAGTGGACCTTTTTGAGCAGGGGTGCTCAGTGTTTTCCAGCAAGGGCCAGTTGCATGCAGGCTTTTATTATAGTGTCCTAGCCCATCACTAAAACTAAATTTGACACCACTGGTCTCAAGTCACCGCTGTAAACACCCACACAAGGAAGACTACCGCTAAAACATGCATACTCCTCTAATGCACTGCGTCAGTGGTCCCCAACACTGTTCCTGGAGATCTACAGTCCTGTAGGTTTTCATTTCAACCCTAATTTGGCACACCTGATTCTACTAATTAGCAGCTCAATGAGATCTGTAGCTGTTTAATTAAGTGTGCTTAGTTAGGTTTGGAGTGAACACCTCCAGGACGATGGCTGTCCAGGAACAGGGTTGGGGACCACTGCACTACTTCACTGGCTTGTAAGGTACCTGCAAGCCAGTGCCTGTTTTCCAAACTGCAAGCCACCAATCAGAGGAGAGGCGTGGGTCTAAAAATAATATACCTTTGGGAAAATGGTACATAGTTGAGAGGAACTAATGTAATGGTAACCCAAGGGACCCTGGTGACATAAACCCAATCTGCACTTAGTGGGACAATGCCACCTGTGTACCTGCATTGCAGACTCCCTGTCATAGCTTGTGAATGACATCAAATCAGTGCTATTTTTTCATTGTTGTTTAAATTTTCAATATGCAATTAGTTTTGTTTCCAAACTTCAGGCAAACACTCATTGACATATAACTTATACATGCACATGTTGGTGCTCCAAGCAGAATCTGTACATTTACGGTGGGCAAAGAATCTAAAAACAAACTGTTTTGCCTGCAAAGTGTTTTGCCTCAAACCAAACCCTTTAAAATGGTCAGAGTTTCCTGGAACCAGCCGTTGTAAAATCTGTCAAAGTTAAAGATAACTATTTCTCACAAACTTTTCATTCTTTTTATTTATGATTAACTTTTTGTTTATCATTGCATTGTCCTTTGTTGGATGTACTATAAATAAATGTCTGATTTGCTTTTGTAATTAAACCTTGAATTTGAAGGTTATCTTTAATTTACCCCTTTTCTTTGCTGATTGCCCAGCCTTGTTTTACCCTGCTCGAGCACGCTGAAGTGTTTGCTTGGAATTTAAATTGCAGGGTGTTGGTGTGTCTGCATATACAAAGATGTATGCGAATCAGTTTTCCCACCTACATGTTATCGAATGTTTCGTGTACTCATTTATGTTGACTTCCGGATTTGGCCATTGTGTCTACACGTTGTTGGAATCAAAGCTTCCAGGTCTTACTTTTTCTCAAAGTATTTTCTAATGTAAATTCCTAATGTCCCACAACCCAGCAAAGTAGAACACTACTCTCCTATGTAATTTTTAAATAATTAAGGAGAAACCGTTAAGAGAAGTAATAAGAGAATGTAAGCATCTGCTTTAGCCTACACTTACACTCGACCACGCCTCAATTGTTGGCTTGGAATTTAAATTGCAGGGTGTTGGTGTGTCTGCATACGTAGATGTGTGTAAATCAGTTTACCCTCATACATATTATATAAGTATCTGCTTAGCGTACACTTACATTTTTATACTGTCAATTTATACATCTGGACATTTAGTGAAGTCATTCAGGTTAGGTTACCTTGTCAAAGTGCCCTGCATGGAAATTTAACCTGCTCTTCAAGACCAGGTCTATAGCAATTCAAGACCAGGTCCAGAGCAATTATACTACACAGTGACCCTGGTTGACACATGCATAAAAGCCAATCCCTTTCCACACCCATAAAACTGTCATTTCTCAGAATAACCCGTTCAAGTCTGTCATTGTATAATATTCATAATATAATATCCATACTAAGGTGCAGTAGCAATGTAGGGGTATTGAGAAGCATAAGCTAGCATCTATTCAGAATCATGTTCTGCAAAAGTTATCAAGGCCAGTTGTGCTTTTGAGGATGTCTCTGTTGCATCATGGGATAATTCGTGATGTATGTCACGACAGCTGGAATGGGGCACAAAGTTCAGTTTTAATGACGGTGAAATTCTCCTGGGGCTGGCAGTCATAGTGTCAAACCCAAGCACAAGAATTGGGTCTCTGTATAGATGACCAAACAGAACCACAAAGAGCACACAAGTCAAATCCATATAATCGTTATTCTATTCACACGCATAAGTCAAACAACATTTTTTTCTCAATGTTGCAATTCTGAATTTGTAATTTATTATAGTGCATTGTTTTGCATACACGTAGCATGTTCTTTGTTGTGAAACCAGATTATACCAAGAAATGTGCACTCAACGAGAGCTTGTAATGATGTCATCTGTTCGTTTCAATAGATGCACTTTAAACATAAATACTTCATCCAAGTATATTAACCTGACGACTTTGATTTAATCTATGGGTACTTTAAATATTTCCGCACTACACGCCCAACACATTTTTTTTGCACTTTCTACATGCTGGCTTTTCCTTTTTTGGGATCCATTCCAGAAAAAAAGGGTAATCGACTAGTGCCAAAAGCAACATTATTAGGCTTGAAGCACAGAGAAAGCCTTGTTTTCTAACTTAAACCAGACCCAAAGCTACGCATGCAGGGATCTTTTCAATTTACTACCTCACTGGTCCCTGACCCCCAGCAGGAGTAGGCCCTGCCATTTTGCCTGCCTGTTTGTGAGGCTGAAGGCTTTTTCTGCCAATCAGCAGGGGGTGGATCTCGATAACATACTCTGATTGCAACTGTTTGTATAAGAGAAAAAACTCTGAAACAAAGTGTGCCCCGGCCTGTCATTTCACACTTGGAGGATTAGGGTGAGCAATCATTTTAGTCAAATGATGAAAGGGTGACTAGCAGAGCAAGTTCCTTTACTGCTTCCAGGCATTGTGGTTTTTGCCCAGAGGAAGGGTGATGGTCAGTACTGCTGTGCCTTTATATACAGTGCCCTCCACTATTATTGCCACCCCTGGTAAAGATGAGTAAAAAGGGTTATAAAAAATTCACCGTTTGGTGAATTTGCTTAATCTCACACTGAAAAAATGAGAACAATCCAACCTTTAATTTAAGTAAATTTATTATGAGAAATATTTATTTCTAACAAAACCACGTGTGCCAATATTATTGGCACCCCTGCATTTATATATAGAATAAAGTAATCATTTTTTATATTTGGTTGCATATCCTTTGCATGCCATGACTTCCTGATGTCTGTGACCCAAAACATCAAAAGACTCTTGATATCTTATTTTCTGGTACTCTTACAAGCGATACTATAACGTCTCTGCATTTGAATGGATCTCAATGGGAATTGGGGGGTGGGACTAGATTTAGCTGTAAATTATGCTGGAACAGTATGGAATACATGGTTGGTAAAATGGCTGTAAGTCATCAAGGGTCTGAGGTATCAAACGAGCCTCAAACCATCACTCTGCTGTCAGATATGCAGTAGATATGGATGGATCACTTTAAGGGTTGTTTCTCCTGGCAGATTTTCCTATTGAACTCTATGGAAAAATAAGTCAGGAGAAGAAACCCTTTAAGTTATTTGGATTTTTAAATTTTTTTCAGTGCGAGATTAAGCTAATTCACCAAATGGTTAATTTTTTATAACCCTTTTAACTCATCTTTACCAGGGGTCCCAATAATAGTGGAGGGCACTGTACAGTACACTTTGCCACTTTATTAGGTACACCTATCTAGTACCAGGTAGGACCCCCTTTTGCCTTCAGAACAGCCTGAATTATTTGCGGCATGGGTTCAACAAGGTGCTGGAAACATTCCATGGGAATTTTGGTTCATGCTGACTCGATAACATAAGGCAGTTCCTGCAGATTTTTTGGCCGCACATTCATGCTGTCAACCTCCCATTCCACCTCATCCCAAAGGTGCTCTATTGGACTGAGATCTGGGGACTGTGCAGGCCATTGGAGTAAACTGCTAAATCACTGCTGTGTTCCTGGAACCAGCTTAAGATGATACGTGTCTTGTGACATGGCGCATTATCCTGCTGGAAGTATCCATTTGAAAAGGAGTAGATTGTGGACATAAAGGGATTCATATGATCAGCAACAATGCTTAGGTATTTAAATTATGTTCAATTGGTATTAAGGGGCCAAATCTGTGCCGAAAAAACATTCCTCACACCATTACACCACGGTCACCAGCATGCACCATTGACACAAGGCAGTATGGATTCATGCTATCTACAGAAAATTTTAAATTTTGTCTGGTTTTGGTGATCACATGCCCACTGTAGCCTCATCTTCATGTTCTTCGCTGATGGGAGTGGAACCCGGCGTGTTCTCCTGATGCTGTAGCGTGTCCGCTTCAAGGTTCCACGCATTGTGTTCAGAGATTCCCTTCTGCACACCACTGATGTAAACAGCTGTTATTTGAGCATTTCTGTTAGCTTGACCGAGTCTGCCCATTCTCTTCTGACCTCTCTCATTAAAACAAGATATATATTTTCCCACAGAACTGCCCCTAACTGGATGTGTTTTCTTTATCGCACCATTCTCTGTAAACTCTATAGAGACTGTAGTGCGTGACAATCCCAGGAGAGAAGCTATTTCTGAGATTCTGGAACTACCATGTCTGGCACCAGCAATCATACCATGGTCAAAGTGGCTTTGATTTGATCATGCTTAGATCACCCATTCTAATGTTTGGTCAAACAACATCTAAACTGTGTGCATGCTTTATATATTGAGTTGCAGCCACATCATTTTATTTTTGATGAGGAGGCTATTTGAATTAATGAGTTGGTCTACCTAAAAAAAGTGGCCACTGATACCCCCTAGAACTGAACTTGGGTCAACTTCATTTTTTCCTGACATGTTTTTGAAAGTTCTTGAGCTTTCAGCCCTGTGGACTTGTTGGTTTGCCTGTGTAGATTGTTTCCCTAAACATAATTGTGATTTCAAGGTTTGCATATCCAGAGATATTTGGCTGCCTCTGGGTCTCTAGTCTGAATGTGTCCACAGTTCATTACAGCGTTAGGTTTAGTTATGCTTTGATGTAAGTGCATATGGATGAGGGAGAAAAAGGCGGATAATACTTTGCTCAAGGTATCATATACATTGCTGGTGATATTGAGTGCCATTTATAATATCTAAACTACTCCACAAGGAGGAAAGATATCATAGGCTACATTCTAATATTAAGGAGAAGAGGCTTATGAATTCCTGTTTCTCAACTGTGTTGAAATGGACATCTTGACTATTGGTTAAAAAACTGAATCTACATTGAGGAAATTCTGAGTTGTAAAAGGCACACTGACTTGTTTTGCAATAACTGACATTGAAAACAGTTAGTTTGGCTTTTGATGAGACTGGGGGCCCTTCTAGGGTGACCCCTGTTAAGCTAAGCTGTCATCTTCTATGAAGTGAGACAATATGATGTTTTAAGGGGAGGCACCACCCCTGAAAAGGAAAAAAAAACTTCCTTTACTCATATCAAAATTACATTTTAGCAGTTGAATAAACACAAAATACACATTTTTTTTGTATTATGACTTTTAATTATTGTATTTTTTAAATATGCAAATGAGTGAATAGCTCATTAAATATGCGTTAATTTGCATAAAACCAGATACGCTTTTTTAACCTCAACAGATACAATCTGAATAGATTTTTTTTGTTTTAATGTGATTAATAACTCAATAGTTAGGGGTTTTCAGAGGCTTTTGTCAAAATATTGTTTTTTAAATTAATTATTCCAAAAACAGTATTAACATGCTGAAAAAACCCGTTTTGGGCCTATTTTTACAGATAAAATGCAAATCCCTAGATATAACATTTAAGAGGCAGTATGTAAAATTATGTAGCTGTACCTATTGTGAAAGTTAAAAAAACCGTATCCTGTATGGTCAATAGGCTATATGATTTTAAGAAAATGGCCGTTAAAGATTTGCTAATGTAAAAAACTCCTTGTCTTTCGTCCATCCTCCCAGGGACAGTAAAATACATATGGTCATGCTTGCAATACACTCCACTCCTGCAATAAAATCATCGTTTTTGAGGGTGGTGCCTCTCCTTAAAAAATATAAACAGTACTGTTGTACTATTTTACTCCATGCTGTTGCACCTTATAGGCAAAACAAGTATGATAGAAAATAATAAATAAAAATGATCTGAAACTGATCAGGGCCATTGGATGAACTCAATCGGCTCTTCCAGTCGTAAGAACCTTCACCCATACAAAGGAAACCCACAATAGCCCATTGGGTCTCATCCAAACCCAACCTCCAAGAACCTAATGTTACACCTCCAAGAACCTAATGTTACACCTCCAATGACCACCGCACCGCATACATCCCAGTACCCACTGGATCTTGCCACTTATTGATATCTTTTTAAATAGTTACTAATTCGTTTGTAGCACCTTCGTTGCATGAAGATATTTTTATTTCCCTAGCAACGTCTAATGCTGCTCCCAAAATATCCCTCTATTTTATACTTTATAATGGAAACTGCCATCTTTAATTAGTCAAACGAGGCATGGCCATTTTTTCTCTCTCCAAAGTCCTTAGGCCTACATGCACAACTCCGGTCCTGGAGGCTTAGTCTGCATGCTGATTTTTGTTCCAACCAATTACCTTAGTTTTAGTGTTCTGGCAGCTCTAAAAACTATGCTGGTTCACTCCTGTACCTGAGCACAATAATAGGATACACTTGCAGTCTGCTGCTGTAGCTGGTGCTTATACAAATTTCAGATCAATATATCATTGAGCTAATTAAATAATTAAGCGTGGAAGTTGGCATATAATCCTGAAATGGATCGGCACCCCTGATGTACATATCACATTTCATAATTTAATTGAGCTTTCCTTACATTGTGCACTCTAAATGCTAAAATGTTTTCCACGGATTACATGAAATAGGAATAGGCTATTTGGTGCGCACAAACTTTTTAAACTGTAGCTTTAAGAGAAGTTTATAACTCCGCCTCTCCATTGGTTAAAACGAGAAACGAGAATGGTTATCTCAAACCAGTTTTTACGAAAACGGATTTATTTTTAAAAAGTCACAAGACACCAATGATTAAAGGTGCTGTCGCCTGACATGAGCAATATTCATGATTCTACTCAACAAGCTGCGGTGAGCGGAGCATTGGTAAGTTTTTCTTTTTTGTCGTAAGTTGATTTCGTTTTTATAGTTTAAAAGCTTCCCTTATAGTGAAACGGCATATTCGAATGTTTAGGCAACCACTTATATTGGAAAATACACATGGGTCTACTTATTAAACGAGTAGCTACTTGGCAGTAAATTACCTTCGATAAAACGCTATAAACGGACCGACTTAAAACGCATATGAGCTATGTCAGCCGAGTCGCAAATAAATATCGCCGGATTTCGGACCACATAAATCTGGATCTTGAACATAAAATCTAATTCAGCGCTGGCTAGAATACAATTTCTATTAGAGCGTTAGCTCCAACTCTAGAGCCTAATGTTTTTGTAATTTTTTAATTCAGCGCACTTTAATGTATAATGTTTGTCTTGCAGGTAGGATATAGGTTATTCACTTACCAGGGATGTCTCCTCTAGTACTTTTGTGTTTGTGGGTTAGTGCGTCTGCACTGGGAGTCCAACAGAGCCCTCGGCCCACCTTGCCCCAGTTACCCTTCATTACAGTGTGGAATGCCCCTACTGAGCCCTGCATGTCCAAGTACAAAGTGGACCTGGACCTGAGTGTGTTCGACATTGTGCTAAACCTGAATCAGACCTTCATGGGAAGAAACATAACCATCTTCTATGAGGGGAAGCTGGGCCACTACCCACATTACACTGTCAGTGGGGAGGCTATCAACGGAGGCGTACCGCAGAACTTCAGCCTGCAGCAGCACCTGCAGGATTCCCTGGCGGACATTGTGGCAGACATCCCTTCCCCGGACTTCCAGGGGCTGGCCGTGGTAGACTGGGAGAGCTGGCGGCCCCTGTGGATTCGAAACTGGGACACTAAGCGGGTGTACTGGGAGGGGTCTGAGGCACTGGTGCGGGCTAAACACCCAGACTGGACCCCAGCCCAGGTGGAAGACGAAGCCCAGAAGGAGTTTCAGGAAGCAGGCCGGGCGTTTATGGAGGGAACCCTTAGGCTGGGCCGCAGTGTAAGACCCGGGGGGTTATGGGGTTTCTACGGTTTCCCTGGCTGCTACAACTACCAGTACAAGAACGTCACAGCCAACTACACTGGGGCGTGCCCTGAGGTGGAGATGAAGAGGAACGATGAGCTGGCCTGGTTGTGGAATGCCAGCACTGCCCTCTACCCTGACATTTACCTGGAACTGAGCCTGCGTGGCAGGGGAGATGCCATCGTCCGCTATACCCACCATCGCATTCTGGAGGCTATGAGGGTAGCTAAGCAAGTCAACCCCAATGCCCCTCCAGTGCTGCCTTATGCCCGCATAGCCTACACCTACTCATTGGCGTTCCTTTCCCAGGCAAGTAATTCACCCATAGGTCTGTATGTAAAAAAAAAACATTCTTAAAAAATTTATTTTATTTTTTTAATTTTTTTAAAATTCTGGTAATAAATGTGTTTTTTTGTGAAGAAAAAAAAAAAAAGGCTGTGTGTTTATGAACCTGGAGCATTCGAGAGTGTTATGTCTCATTCTGAACAAGTTGTTTTTTGTTTCTGTGTTTTTTTCACATAGGAAGACTTGGTGCACACAATTGGGGAGAGCGTAGCTCTTGGGGCAGCAGGAGTTGTGCTGTGGGGAGATGCACATTTCTCAGAATCAATGGTTTGATGACTCTTAAACAAAAATAAGTGTTAAGTCTCAATAAATGCAATGACAGATACTATTTTAGCTATTTTACTCTATAATTGGAACCTGTAGAATCTCTGACTAAGGATTTGCTATTAGTGTAGACTGTTTAACTGTCATTTAAATGGTTACTATTTTGTTAGTCTTTGGTTAGAGATATAAATACTAGGCCTAATATTTAGGCTATAATCCAGAGTTGTTCATGACACTTGCGCTAGCGAGACAGTTTAAGAGCAATTGTCTTTGCCTTACTGCAGAAACACTTCCTGTAAAGGTGGGGTGTGAAGTTACTGTGCTGAGTGATTTACCATACCAATCTCGCATTTCCTGTCTTGATTGACTTCTTTTTTATGGTGTTATGTCATGATGACGATTAATCGTAATCCAAAGATCAGCTGCAGCCCATATGCATTGCAAGGCTAGTTAAGAGAGTAGATGGTAATGAACCAAACAGATCTTCAATGGCTCCGGTGTAAAGAGGCTTGTTTCAAGAGTAGCCGGGGCCATATTGCCTAGACATCACAGATTCATAGGCTAGGTCAGGGGTAGGCAACCCTGGTCCTGGAGAGCCGCAGGGTCTGCTGGTTTTTGTTGTTACTCGCCATTTAATTGATCAATTAAAGCAGTTGATTACACAGTTAACTCACCTCACCTGGTTTCTTTGGTCAAAGTAGTTGCTGTATTTAAGGTGAAAACAAAAACCAGCATACCCTGCGGCTCTCCAGGACCAGGGTTGCCTACCCCTGGGCTAGGTCATGTCCTTAGCTGACACACGAGGTCCTCTGCAGTGGGGTGGTTATAACTCCAATGGACTGTTAGTGATCCTCTCTACGGATTGACTTTGCTGTAGCGGCTTCCTGTGGTTTTCTGCGGTCTATAATTGTGAAAGTTGCAGCTGGGTTGTGGGACAGTGTATCCAAGCAGCACACGTGGTTCAGATACAGTATCCCTTAGAAGGGAATTGGCTGGCGTGGTGCTGAATTGGGAAGTTCAAACCTGATTCCGTATTGGGGAGAAATGAGGGTGGGGGTTGTACTGTATATTTATTGCATTTTGGTTATAATTATTGTGTTTTTTACATGCGTTGGTGGGTGGATGACATTGTAGTGTCCTCTCTTTTTTTCCCCCCTCTCCTCTCTCTCCTGCCTTCCCTCGCTCCTGGCACAGGCTACATGTCAGGCAGTGAAAGACTACCTGGACGAGACGCTGGGGCGCTATGTGGTCAACGTGACGACAGCCGCCACGATCTGCAGCAAGGCGCTGTGCTCCGGTCGAGGGCGGTGCCAGAGGAAGGACCGGTCCTCTGCTGCTCTCCTCCACCTGGACCCCGACGGCTGGAGCGTACTGTTCACCCCTGGCCCGAGGGGGGCGCCCCGGTACAGTGTGAATGGGATGCTCAGCCTGAAAGCAATGTGGCACATGGCCACACGGTTTGAATGCCAGTGCTACCCAGCCTGGGTTGGTGAGCACTGTCAAAAGCCTCTCCACCCCATTCCACACTAATTGACACATTAATCAGGGATTGATAATGTGACCCAACGATGGAGTCTAAACCTAAACACAAGAGGCATCTGCCTGGAGTCGGTTCACTAATATTATGAGTACAAACACTGTTAAAACAACAAAAATGCACTAATTAATTTTTTTTCGCTAAATCATCCAAATCAACATTTTGTTAAAACGGCCCCTTAAACCTGATGCAACATGTTACAAAGGAAATTATAGATGACTTACGGCTGCAGGCAATGTTCCTTTTTAGATGAAAAACAGATTTACAGTATGATAGAAGTGGCCCACTTGGGGAAAGTTTGATGAACTTCGACTCTGCCAGCACAATCTAGACCAGCACAAACCCAGTAATTTGGAACAAATGGAGTTCCACAAAAGCACTTTTTGCCCTCTGCCTTTTCTGGGGTTTTGTTTTTTCCATTGGTTAGGTTTCACCAAAGACAAAAACAAGAGTATTTAATGAGAGGCTTGACCATGATTGTCAGAGCTATTTTCACTGTTGCTGGTCCTCATTTTGGGGTATGTTTCCCCCCAAACACTACAGTGTGGGCAGTACTCTATGACACAAATGAACAGAAATAGAAAAACACGTAACTGCTGACTTCAAAGGCCTTCGTCTGTAAATCTGGCCCACAGGGGTAGTGTAATATCCCACAGTCTATTTCCTCTCGGCTTGCTTTTCAAGTATCTATGGTTATGGAGTGCTGTGACAAAATGTGCGCCATGCATTTATGTATTTTGTGTGAAGCTTTGTTTTCTTTGTTTGTGACAGTCATCACACACATAACCTTACTTTCCAAATCACTCAATCACATGCTCTTCCTATATACCGCAAGTTATGCCAAAAGGTAGATTGCTGGCTGCTTTCCGCACTGTAATGTTGACCAGCACTGTTCAAATTGCTTACATTCGCACTGAGAATGGTGCAGCCTGATGGAGAACTCCCTGAAGTTGTCCTGAAGTTTGTTTCAGATGCGGACAATAAAAGACGAGACTATCCACTGTCATGGAGCAACTCTCATCTCAACAGTCCTCTCTAACCTCCTTTGTTCAGAGGACGGGATGTGATCTCTCTGAGGTAATTACAGAGAGCCTGTAGTATGATTACTGCAGTTTTGTGTAGTAACGGTGACCAGTTCAATAAACATTCCATTAACATTGTTCTGAAGTGTAGTATACTGTCATTTCTGCGTGATAAAAAAGGCTCCACTACACGCATACACACACACACCCCTTTAAAAAATGGTATCCAAATACTATTTGAGTAGGAAAAGCGAGTATGTTTGATTACCAAGTCGCTATTTTGCTATTATTTGGCTATTTACATCCGTAGTGTTTACATAAGCTGCCTCAGTATTTCTCAACCACTGTTTATATACAGTGCATACGGAAAGTCAGGAGAAACAACCCTTAAAGAGATCCATCCACATCTACATATCTGGCAACAGTGATGGTTTGGGGCTCGTTTGATACCTCAGACCCTTGATGACTTACAGCCATTTTGCCAGTCATGTGTTCCATACATTTACTGCTGAATCTAGTCTCACCCTCCAATTCCCATAGAGATCCATTCAAATGCACAGAGGTTATAGTATCGCTGCAGTGGTGGTTCCACTGAATAAATTCTAGTTGATAGTTACATAATTTATGTATACGTTAGTTGTGTTTTGAATGTTATAGACAACTTGGTTATAATAATTTCTAATATGTTTGTTCATTTGAGTGGTGAGGTTACAATATGATAATTGTGATATTTCCCATTGTCTGATTTCACTGTGGTCCATACATGGATGTAGACTGCCCTCTTGTGGACATTGATTGTATAGCATATTGGCATCAGCACAGTATTTTATTTTGACATTCATATTATAATGTGTGAAAGCAATATTGTGACCTTGCTCAGCTACGCCATTCATGTAATGACGCTTAATACTCTCTGTGCTGAAGATCTTATTTCAGGGTACAGTTTTACACTCAACACTGTAGCGTTCTTTGATTGGTTCATATGAGTCTGCGATTGACAGCACAGCTCCACCCACGATGGGGCTCAATATTCCTCGCTCTCCTTTCACCTGATACTGTGCTATAGTACCTGCTGTTGGCTCCATGACCGGGCCATTTTGAATCATCCGCGAGCGGCTGGAAGGGGGGAGAGTCATTGTAAAGAAGTCATGGTAAACTGAGGTCCGGTTCAGGTTAGATCAGAACCGGCAAAGTGTTGACACTGCGGATGTTGGCTTTAATGAAGGATCAGTACCAAATTAATGCTCTATTTGTGGGCGAGTGCCTAAACATTCCAGGGAGACCGAGAGGCTGTGGAGGATTTTAGTGCATAATCATCCATAATCATCTGTGTTTTATTGAATATTATTGCCTATTTACTTGTAAGGCACCCCTAACCCAGGAAATCATGTGAATTTTTTGGATTTGTATATTTATATCTTCAACATTCTGTGGTGGATCTGTTCAGCTGTGTTTGGTGCAATTTGTATTACTATAGCCGGCTCAAGGCCACTGCTGCATTGGCACACTGATTTAAAACCTTAACTCTCAGTCTCCTGCGTGCTGAATTAGAAATTCTAACCTCGTTGCACGTTTCTTACAAAGTTATATGGTTTCATCTGTGATGGTTAATATTGGGTTGTTATGACCACTAGATGGTAGTAGAGAATCACATTTTAGAATAAGTGCAAAATGTAATGGTTTAACTTGGATCGACTGGGCATGAAAAACAATATATACTACTAAAATGGAGTCGCAAGAGTGTGGAATCACACTCGCACAAAGTCAGAAACAATTCATAAACTCGGATGACTTGAAAAGTTAAAGTTTCACATTTGTAACTAAGTACATCAACTAAGTAAACTGCATTTAATTTCTATAAATAGATAAAATATCTGTCAAATTGGAATTTCTTTAAATGTTATGCTATATTTAATGGTTTCCTATGGCAATACAGGACGTTGACCAGATTTCTTCATGTTTTGAATACAGAAAGGGACAGGTTCTGAATCTGAACCAACTGTTCCGTGTGATTGGTTAAAAAATAACGGTAATCACGCCCTTATAAATGAAACACTGTCTGGTAGAGATTAAGCAGAAATGTGTTTAGCTGAAAGCAACTGTATGTTTATTCTCTGTTGGCTGTCTTCCTTTAGCTTATGGGTGCTTTATCCTGGGTCGTGAACCATAATCAATTTAGGGTGAAAGGAACTCACCAATGATCTTAAACTTCTGACATCGTTGTCTTTAACAGAGTCATTGTTTTCAGCCAAAATGAAGAAATTAAGTAGTACCAAAGGTTGTGGATCATATCGGAGTTTCTGTCCAGCCTTCCTGAGTTAAAATAGTGACTTGCCTTTCTGTCCTGAGCTTGCCATCTATTCAGTCAGACATTTTTTGTTTTATATCTTTAATAAACTGAGAAATTTTAAATTGCATGCTCTTTTGAATCTTCATGAAATTTGGCATAATCACGTTTATATCGCAATGAGGAAGTAGAGGTGAATTTTAGTACTTCAAGTCATCAGATGAGCACGCTGTCTGAAACTCCTGTGCTCAATGGATGGAAAACACACTTCCAGAATGACAAAATAAATTATCTGCCGTGTCCAAGGATGACCTGAATTTGTTTGACAGGTACAATCTGCTTTCAAATTACTTGAAAGAAAAACCGAATCTAATTTAATTACGGATCAGACTTGGCGTCTTTGGGGAATGAGAGGCGAATCTTGAGACTCCTCTGCTCAGCTGGGACCATGTGATCTGCCACCGCCAGTTGCACGGGCCTCCGCTGCAGTAATTGAAGTGAGAGGAACTGGCAGCTGGCCGCGCATGTGTCACCCCCCCCCCCCTTTGCGTTTGGCCTTGTATATAGAACATTACACATTACAGAGCTTCCATACCAACAGGCCGTCCATTCTGGGTTTAAGGCAAAAAATGTCTGATTACATTAAAGTCAATTTTGTTTCCTGAAATGCCCTGGCTGTCACCACATGGCTCTCCCTCTGCCGGGGCGTTCACCCGGCTTGGTTTGATTTCTGTCACATCGATTGACTATTTCCACCTTACTAGCATAGAAACCCATCAGCAGTCAGGGAGAAACTCACAGATCTGCCTCGAATTCAGTCGCGTGAAGGTGATTCTGCCATTGACAACGGTGTCGAGAGGTTTGCTTTTGGAACCATGTCTGTTCACTTAATGGAGAATAAAGAACAAAACCAGAACTCTTCCCCATTGGTCTTTATTCCTCCACCTCTCGATCCTTTCTTCCATCCATTACTTTAAATTCTACCTTTCTACATTCTGAACCTGTCACTCCTTTCTCCTTGCAAATCCCTCTCCCTCCATCCTTCTGTCCTCACATAGTCACCTTTTTCTTTCTCTCCATTTCTCTTTGACACCCTCCCCCCCCCCCCCCCCCCCCCCCCGGCTCTCTCTCTCTCACCCATGTTGTTCTGTTCTTTTCCTTGAAGGATGATGCATTTTGCCTCCCATCAGACATGCTGAATGGTGTGTCTGCTCCACGCAGTGTGGCACCATCCATTGAATTGTGGGTAATATCCTGTCCTCAGAAGGATCGGCCGCGTCATGTGTGGGCTGATAGTCGTGTGTGCGGCTGCGTTCTGTGATTTCGATAATTTGACATTATTCCTGCGCAGTTCGGCGTGACAGCCTGTCTGAGCAGATGAAGGGGGGCAGTGAATCCTCGAACAACGCAATTTATTACCGTCCGTCTTCAAATGGGTGGCAGTATAATATAACGGTTAAGGATTATATATATAACGGTTTGATTCTCAGGTAGGGCACTGCTGTTCTTTACCCTTGAACAAGGTACTTATCCTGCATTGCTTCAGAAAATATCCAACTGCATCAATAAATACAATGTAAACATGTAAGTTGTGTAAGTCACTCTGGATAGGAATGGCTGCTAAATGCCTTTAATGTAATTTAATGCTCTGTATGTCTTGTTTGAGATTTCAGCAACTACGTCATTATGGTTGAACAGATGTCAAACAAAGAACCTTGAACATTATAAAACCTCAACCGGCAGGACAAGCCTAATGGCTTCATCAGATTCATCTATGGGAAATTCACAAAACTTTTCAAAAGAGACCACAATTACTATGTAGAACACATGAAAATAACAGGGCTGCATTGAATGGAAAAAAACACTCAAATGTGTTTTAAAATAAACCATTTATTTTTTGAAAGACAGGCTAATTATCAGGGAGAATCAGGAATACATTAGCAAGTATAGTTGAAAAACGTGCTGGGCGATTACTGCCCCTGACAGCAAACCCAGGATCAATTTCCCGAGAATCCCCATACCTAATCCTGCCCGACCACTTTCTGTAATAGTGGGTTCTGATCCAGGATCAGTGCCTGCGGGCAGAACCTACCTATGTTCTGAAAAGTCCTGATCCAGCACTGTTTCCCCATGTCTGCTTCATGCAAACCCAGATTGAGTGGATCAAGCCCAATTTGCCCAAACGGCTGGTGTTCTGTGATTCAGAGGGGTTGATATTCACTAGATACAGGGCAACAGGCTCACAGTTGATCTTGCAAGAAAGGCCTGAGCTTTGAATTGCTTTAAAACCAGCGGAGATGTGAGACCCCGTTAAGCATGCACATGAACTCTGCATTGATGTGTTTTTCCCTGCTTTGAGCTCAGTTATCAATCTCCAGCTGGATTCGCCAGAGTGACGAGAAAAAATCACTTGGTGACACACTCGCGCTGAGGTAAAGAATGACTGCGAAGGGCCAAACGTGGCAAAACATATCTCTGTACAAATAGAAAGAAAGGTCTTGAAACCATGAAAAAAATCACTGACGCATCGCTTTAGTAAGACCAGGGAACGAAAGAAGCCTGATCTTTGAGGCGTTCCAAAAATCCGATCTCTTAACCGTGCCTATTAGCATCAAATTAACATTAAAAATAGTCATCAAGATAAGACCGCGATGTCTTGTGTACCAGATGAAAAGATTTTTGATCTCAAAAACACTTAACTGCAATTAGTAAACCCCCGTCAACCTAGACGACACGTTGCCCCGGTGGGAAGACGCTGGAGATAAAGCGCGCTGAGATTGTTTTGTTTTTTCCCCCTTTCGCTTCTCCTTGAAGTTCAATTGAATTGACCCCGAGATGCGACACGGCAGCCGTGCAACAATGAAAGTCTATTCTCCAGTGAGAAGTGGGAACGGCGGCGGGAGCGAGACTCGTTATCAGACGAGCAGAAGGTATTGTGGGCTGGGATGAGTGGCTCTCTCGGCACGGCCTCTAACCTCCCGGCATCTCTTTCCATCCTCTCGTCTCCCCAGCCGCCCCTGTTCTGGCTTGGCGGCGGCCCACCCCTTCATTGTCACCCCCCACAAACCCCCACGGCTCCGCCCCTCCTGGCCGCCACTCTGTACCTGTTTGGCCCCCTCCCTCTCTAAATATACTGCTGGCACCTATTCTGTTCTGTCCTTCAAAAATAGACAACAACCCAAAGTGGCTTGCTGTTCCCAGTGTTATTATAGAATCAGAATAGTTTGTGTGGGCTTGAGTGTGTGAATGTTTGTGTGTGTGTGTGTACTAGAACAGAAGTTGTTTTTGAAGCACGGTTAACCAGTGTACTTCAGTCCAGAAACTCTTGTGTATTTGTGATGTGTCACACCCTGTTTGTCCCCTTGCAGGTTTAACATAGTATTACAGTTTTTCCCGATTGCTAAAACACAATTTTGCTAACTAGGCTGGTTTTATCAAAATACTTAACACAATTCACAAAACCACACACCCAAACTGCAAAATACCTCATATATCCTGCAAAATGAAGCACTGCAACCTAAACTACATATAACATTATCAAAATCAAACTTTTGCACCAAATGGCACACACTTCATTCATAGTACCAGATTTTTGTCGAACCAACTACACACTGTTGGGCATAATGAAAAGCACTCTCATCTTTAGTATGCTTTGCCATAATACTAAAATAATTCAAATTGTAGAGACTTCTTCAGATTGTTCACATGCACAGAAATATTTGCAGATACACACACATGCTGTTGAAACATTTTTATTTTTATTTTTCACCAAACAAGTCAGTGCAACATATGCACAGCGGATATATTTACATTGGAGTGAACAAAAATATGCTTTGATGGTTGATGACATGATCAACTAAGGTTGCTCTGATTTCATTTGAAAGTTGTTGTCTTCTTTGGACATGACCTCCTCTACCAGCTCTACCCCTACCTCTCACTCTTCCTCCCCCTCTTATTCTCACCCTCCCTCTTCCTCTTCCTCTCTCTGCAACGTCTTCCATTGTTGTTGTAAAAAGAAAGGCGCTCACCTGTGGTCTTTTTATAGTGCTTACTTCCTGATTGAAGTGGTAACAATTAACCATTGAGGTGTTTGGCCAGGTGGCACATGTATTGGCCAATTAGCTCATGTAGTGTAATTTTGAATGGCAGTGTTTTGAAATGGCAAACATGTGACTTTATGTCAGATTGTTGTGTCTTAGGCAGAGAACCGTGTTCAGTGCATTTAAAAAGTGCCATTTTGAATAGCAAAATGTGTGTAAAGCAGAAAATGTGTTTAGAGTTTTGGAGACTTGAGAAGAGGTTTTGCTCTCTGTGTGTCAGTTTAAATAATTGTGCTATGCATGTCATTTTATTGTGTTAGCAATTGGAAAAAACTGAAATCACAAAAAACTATATGTTTTAAGTTGAATGTTTACGTTTGCCATTAAATTGATCAGCCCTAAATGCTAACATCAGCCTGCTCTCCATCAAGGTGTATCAGCACACAGCGTTGACAACTGCTACAGGCCTATATACGTCTACTGTAGCGCTATAGCGCTAACACGCTCAGTGTAATATACTCATCATCATATTCTTGCATGTCACTGCTGTGAACAGGACATGAGTACAGGAAAGATATGGGTCATGGTGTAGTCTCAGCACCCAAAGATGTTATGTTTATCTCCCAGTGGTATAAAATAGACAGGAAAAAAGAAGGCGCATTGCCCAGGTCATAGAATATCACTGTGTCTGACTTACTGAATGGCAGTAATAGGGAACCCCTGCTGAAGTACCTTAATTGGCCCTTGCCACTGTGATTAATGAATCAACCTGATAAAAGGGATTTGGGGAATGTGGGCCAGTGTTATCTCTTATTACACTCGGTTGGTGTGTTAGGTGACGGGGCAGCGCCCGATATTTTCTCCTGTCAATCACCTGTCATGAACTCCATCCCGCCTGACGTCTGCCCACCTCAGCTGTCCTATTCCAGCGCGTCTCAGGAATGGCAGCCGTCGTTTCGCTTCGACGGAATCAGGCTGTTGGCCTCGACTTGATTTTTCCACATCGCTGTTGCCTCTGCGGGTTTGCACGTGGCAGCCTCACGTGGAAGGCATCGAGCGTTGCAGCGAGCGCCATTTTGAAACGGTGCTCTTTTTTAGCTAATCATCAGCTGCTTTCTGCTGGCTTCCTGCATCAGGGTCCAGGGCCGCAATACCAATCCATCTCTGTTATAATGACTGTGGGGCAAAGCGGCAGCAGCCAGTATTTCTAAACTCATGGGATGCAACCTTACCGCCTTCCAGTGTAAGGGCCATCCGCTGTAAATGACCCGTGTACTGGCCTGTTCGCTCAGCCATTACATACTCCAGAGCATGTAGAGTCCATTGCCTGAGCCGCTAGCCCACAGTCTGATCTCCCAGCATGCACTGCACCAGACTCTAAGAGACAGAATTCACAGGGGATGCAGACAGTGTATTTGAGAGCCAGTGGCACTGTGTTCAGATTTGTTTGTGGGAATGAAACCCCACTGATGGTAAATGCATCTTGCTGAGGTTTATCATTGGTGTCACTGAGAAATGGCTCAGAGGACAAGGTGTGTGTTTGCGTGTGTGTGTGTGTATGCGTATGCATGTGTGTGCGTGCATGTGTGCGTGTATGCTTGTTTGTGTGTGTGTGTGTATGCGTGTTTGCGCGTGTATGCTTGTTTGTGTGTGTGTGTGTATGCGTGTTTGCGCGTGTGTTCGTGTCTGTGTGCGTGTGTGTGTGTGTGTGTATGCATATGCATGTGTGTGCGTGCATGTGTGCGTGTATGCGTGTTTGTGTGTGTGTATGCGCATGTGTTCGTGTCTGTGTGCGTGTGTGTGTGTGTATATGCGTATGCATGTGTGTGCGTGGATGTGTGTTTGTGTGTGTGTGTATGCGCGTGTGTTTGTGTCTGTGTGCGTGTGTGTGTGTGTGTATGCGTATGCGTATGCATGTGTGTGCGTGCATGTGTGCGTGTATGTGTGTTTGTGTGTGTGTGTGTATGCGTGTGTGCGTTTGTGTTTGTGCTTGTGTGTGTGTGTGTGTATGCGTATGCATGTGTGTGCGTATGCGTGTGTGCGTTTGTGTTTGTGCTTGTGTGTGTGTGTGTGTGTGTGTGTTTTATTGAGAGTGTGGGGTGAACAGGCAGTGCGCAAAGGCAGGCCAGGGGTAATTTTGTTTGGAATAAATGAATCATTCAGTTGGGCACCGTGGTTCTTTGCAGGAGAATAGAGGTGAGAGAATTGCATTGGCTTCTCGTTCATGTTGTTATGGCTTTTTTCTGATTGTGCTCTCTTCAGAAAATGGCCATTTCTGTGCAAATCACTGTAGGCTTCCGTAATGGACAGCATCAAGCAGTAAGTGCTGGATACTGCTTTGTATTTGTTTTGAGTTTTTTTGTCTCTGTACCTTTCGTAACTCGTATCATATCACCTGAACTGCTCATTTCTTTTTAAATGAATTGTGGACACAAAGCAGAAGAACAGCGACGCTTCTGATTCACTGTTCAAAATCTTTGGAGATTGAAACTTTGGAGTGACTGGTCATTTCTCTATATTTTCTCTTTTCTGTCCCATTTCTTTTTATCAGGAACATGACAGACCTGAAGTCGGACTGATTAGAATGGTATTGATTTAGTAAAGTGCAGATTATGCCATGGTACCGTGCCTACTTAATATGTCAAATCTCAGGAGCTTGGCTCTTTTGAGAGCTTGTGGATCCAACACTGATCCTTTTATATCTGTACTTACTGTGGATTTCAGAAGCGTCTATGTGTGCTTGCTTTTAGGAAAGGGTTATGGAAGGACTGATTTCACAACTGCCCACTGGAGAACAATTCCCCAGACACAGTGTGTCAGGTCACTTTGTGTCACAGCAGCTTCAACGTGCAAAGCTATTTACACACAAACACACACACACAAACAGACGCGTGCGCACACACACACACACACACAAACAGACGTGTGCGCACACACACACACACACACACACACACACACACACACACACACACACACACACACACACACGGACACAGCCCACCCCCCCCCCCCCACACACACACAAGCACAGATATTCACATCTATTGAAAGTTTCACCGCTGCCTGGACAACAGTGAAACAACAGTGTAGCAAATGTATATGTTTAAAAATGGGTTTGTTTTAGACAAGCCTTGCCACTCCCACAGTTTGTATCTCTTCAGCATACTCTGAAGCCATTGGGCTTCTAGGCTGTTCTCACAAAGGACCTTATACCTCCCCACAACCACCACCCCACCCCCCCCACCCCCCCACCCCCCACCTCCACCCTCACACTCGCCTCATGCCACACAAAGCTGGCCTCCCATTGGTGGTCATCCAGGGAGAAAATTGCAGAGGCCAATATATCGCTTACAAAGACTCTCTCCTCAGTGCAATACCCCTGCTGAATAGACCCAATTACCTTCTGTTACCATCATCTGGGGCAGATGTGGGGTGATGGGTAATTGGCCATTCAAGACGGGGAGGAAGACACAACTCAGAAATGTGGCATACAGCACCACTCGTATAAGCATCACTTTCACCTCTTGTTCACCAATTATTACGTTTTATTTGTTTATTTTTGAATTTAGAAGAGTTATTTATTTCATAACTCCTTTAGATTTCATTATTATTTTGTATTTATTTGATTATTTGTTCCACAGTACGGCTATTTCAGCACAGTATTTATATTTGATTGCATTTAGCTCCATCTTATTTGAATAAGCATTTTTTGCTTTATTCAAGTGGATAATGAATTTCATCTCAGAAGAATAATGCTCTTGTTATGGATATAGAATTTCTTATGACTTCTCATCTGACTCAGTTGATAACAGGACGAATGGAATTGACACACGCGGCCCCTTGTTGAACAGAGCCTTGATCATACTTTCAAGTATCGACATTTGAGTTCAGTTGATGAATTGCATGTTTAAAGGATTGTAATTTATCTTCTAGATGAATAATGCTCAGTGACGGGGAGGGTGAGTGGCCATATAATCACACTGCAATAAAAACACCCGAAAGATGGCAGTTCTCTCCTGGCACCGGACAAAATGGAGGAGGGAGAAAAGTGGTGGCCGCTATTTGAAAGGACAGTGCAGTCGGCTCTTAGTTAGTACTGTCATTCTTGTCATTGCATGATGAAGAGCGGGTGTCTGGTGTTCCCGGCGGCATTGGGTCGCTCATACTGCCTCCTGTACTGTCCCACATGTTATGGAGACTCCAGCTGTCTGTCCACGGAGAGCCCAGGTGCACCTTATGTCAGAGAGTATTGACTGTATCAGCACCAGTGCATTCAATTTCCGGCCTATCTGCTCGACTCCTCAGAACGAACAAACAAAGAAGAATAAAGCTGTTTGGAGGATGTCGTTTAAACTCTGGTTTTCCGCTTTCACATCCACTCTTTCTAGAAGCTCCCTCCCTTCCTTGGGGCGACGGATTCCAGAAATGACCCGATGTGTAGTGCTTTATTAGCCGGTCCTCCTTCAAGTGACTCTTGGGCATGGCCATTAGAGCCTTCCTTTTTATTTTAAAAGGTAGTTAGAGACGATCCTTGAAATAAAAGATGATCACTAGCTCTAATTGTAATACATTATTATTTAAGAAGTGTATAAAATTGGGCTTGAAAGTAATTTGAACTTTTCTGTAAGTCATATACTAAGCACATACCCAGTCAATGGCCCTGGCAGGAGTGATTTATGAATACTCGGTGTGTCCAGTGAAACACTTTCCCTGTGTTACATTTTCCGATAATGATACTCAAGTTGCATTATAAAATGTGTTGCTTATTTGAAATGGCATTGTTTGCACAGCCCTGCATGCAGCAGCTAATCCATACTATTGATCTAAAAGACCACCGGGTCAATGCGGATAGATTCTGTCCCTAAACTCTGATCCTGGATCAGTTTCTGCATTTTGCACATAACAACACGGGTATTATTAGGTTTTTGGTAAGCTGATCCTGGGTCCACAGGTTTTCTTGGTAAAATAATCTGTGTGTGCAAGCAAATAGAGTGCCTGCATTTCAGCCTTGTTTCCCTGGAGGTATTGACAAATTTGAAGCCCTATTTAAACACTTGTGTTTAAGATAATGACATTTGATGCTATTCAAAGAACTGCTCTATAAACTCATAATACTCGCACGCCTAATGTTCATAATTAGCCGTGAAAGGAAGTGTGCATGTAGTGTGTCCTGCTTAGTGTTTTTGAGAAGCTCATGGATTGGTTTCTGGGTTTATTTCTGAGATTGGAAATTTTGTAACTGAGCAGATGATTATAATAACTACTGTACTAATGTACAGGCTGAATGTAATAGACAGAGTGCTGTGTAAGTCATCAATAGGCAACTAAGGAACTCCGACTAAAAGATAAATTTGTAAAAGATTTTTTAAAAGCACAGAGAGCATAAAGTACGGAGTGCCAGGAGCAAATGGTGTTTTCAGTTTTTTTAAAGTTACAGCTTGGCAGTGAAGAGTAGCCCATTATGTGCCTATTGGAGGTTATTTGGAGTGGGACACTTACAGCATTTTAGAACAGTTCAGCCAAAAATGCAAGGGGTGATGCCAACTCCTCTCAAAACGCTCTCATCCTGTATGGCCACAGAACAGAGACTCCACCGTATGCCTGAAGGAGTCTCTTGAAAGTGTGCACATACTGATCCGCTTCCAAATGAGGAAGCTAGGGGAGATGAAAACCTCACTTTGGTTTCGTATTCACATTTCAGACAGCTGCTGTGTTTGCTCTGGCATTCCCATCTCATATCTTTTCTCTTTTCATTCTTCAACACATCCATCTTAATTAGCTTAAAGCCTGGAAATATGTCTCTGAACGTAAATCCCTATTTTATAAATGCTACTGAATTAACTTTTTTCTATAACTGGTAAAAATTCTGTATATACACATGATGAAGCTGATGCTAGGCTGATTTCAATGAAAACCAATGTAAACCTTGCAGCGGTATTGTTCAGTGCAAGCTCTGACCCAAGACTAAATCACAAATAATGGCTAGGTGATCAGCCGAAAATAGGATTTGGCACTAAATCTGGACATTGTTTTTAGAGGTTTGAATTATTATAATTTTTTTTGTAATTCAATTTGTATTTACATTTTTATTGAGGGCTTACATCTTTATAAAAATAGAATACCTGGATTTTCTGAATGACAATATTTAAAACTAAAAATGTGCCAGTTAATGTTTTTGAGCTTTTAGAGCAGAACTTGTGATTGAGTAAGCTGTTTGAGTAAGCTGTTTGAGTAAAATGTTTGAGTAAGCTGTTTGAGTAAGCTGTTTGAGTAAGCTGATTGAGTAAGCTGTTTGAGTAAGCTGATTGAGTAAGCTGATTGAGTAAGCAGTTTGAGTAAGCTGATTGAATAAGCTGTTTGAGTAAGCTGTTTGAGTAAACTGATTGAGTAAGCTGTTTGCCACTAAAGTGGACCACAAAAGCTGTAACATCACAAAATTAGACATGTGAGCTAGCCAAGTTTCATGTTAACTAGCATGCCACCATCCAGGTGTCTGAATCTGGTTGCTATTCTGGACATATGCCCAGAATGAAGGAGATATGGCATAAAAAATTAAAATAATAAGCTACTGTTATGTTGCGAATGACACTGTCACTCACTCACCAGACAGCCTTGTTATTAATTCAATATCTATATTCAGCTTGTTAGTTTTAAATGACATTGGGAATTTGTACTGCTAGCTGCAACAAAACATGTTTTTAATAGCTTAATTGAGAATGGCACCAAATAATTTTTAGTGACATGACTGTCTGTTGTTTTGAGAAAACATATTTTGAGACTGTTTTTATATGAAAGGATGCCCAGAAGGCACTGGCAGCAGTTGTACCCTCTCTGGAAAGCTGTTTGGTTTACAACACTCGGTTTAAAAAAAAAAAATCTCTCTGAACATCATCCCCAGTGGTTTTTTCTCTCAGTAAGCACTTTAGTTCAAAACAAACTCTAAATTCTCGCCCAGACGGCGATGCGCTTTGAAAGAAGGGCTGGATCCTTGCGGTTGATTTTTGAAGCGGTTAAGTGCATTTCACCTGCATGCAACTCCAAATCAGATGCAGGCCGAAAGTGTCCACTCATGGGACCACAGCATCAGAATGAGGAATCAGGGTACAGGTTGCTCAATAAGAATGGAAATGTCACAGTGCATGGTAACCTTTACTTCAGCCTGTTATCTGCTCTGATAGCACAGCTGAGCTGGGGTGGGACCAAGGCGTCGGGATTGAATTTGAAAGGTCGCCGTCCGCGTCTTGCCCAAAGGCTATCTCTCGTTCACAGTTCAGTGGCACCAGCGAACCCGTTCGCACAGGACACAAAGTTTCAATGTTCTAACCTGTGCCAATACATCTGCGCCTCTCCACTCTGTGCTTTACCAAGGCAGCCTCTGTTCATGTATCTGAGTGTGACACAGGGCCAGCCACTGGCATAAACACTCTGTGCGGTCATTCAGGGCCACAACCGTCTCTGGGTCACATAATTCAAGTTTAAGTGGTGCGTTTGATTTATGTTGGAGCACTTTAGAGTCACAACACATTGTGGTTTAAGGCCACTAGAACTCTAGGGCCGGCTCTGGTGTAACGAAAGGGAGGTAGAAAAACTGCTTACTGGTGCATTATAATTACCCTCTTCTGTAAATCATTAAAGGAATCTCAAAGCCAGTTTAGGGACTGGAAATCATCCATTGCTAAAATTTATCCGATTTGATAAGTGGATTAGAAGATTAACATAATCAATTTTGCAATTTTTCTGACAAATGCAGTTGTCACATCATGGCACACGCTACAACCCATAAATCAGGTGTGCTTGTCAGAGACTTTTACAGACATGATGTGGCACATATTCATTAAAAATATTAGAAAAAGGATTACAATAATCATAAATAATAAATATAATTGCTGTTGTAATGATGCCTAAAACACTTCTGCACACCAACCGCAAAAAAGCATAATGAAAAGAAAACTCTTCAGTCAATCTCCCGAGGTCTCCCTACGCTGCTACCGTCTCATTCACTGCATGAAAGCTTAGATAGGACAAACTGCATTAGCTCAGTGCTGTTACAGAGCGCTGTGCTATTTCAATGCAGTTAAATGCTGTTCAGCGGTGGTGTAGCCAATTACATGACGTCATACCCTTGAGTTTCTCTAATGAGCAGATTTAAACACATATCAAATGAGCTTTCTGCTATCGAACTGCACTTCAATACTAATTGCATGTAATTTCAGAGCAGTCAACTTAACTAGAATCGACTAGAATTCAAGTATAGCCGCAGTAGTCAATAAAGACAAAACACCCGTTTGTACACAAATGACGTGCTGTAATGATGAGCTAGTAGTGTAATCATATAATTTATATTTTAAATAATATTTTTGTTCATTTTCAAGCTAGCTTCCATCCAGGCATTTATAAATAGTGTAGAATCATAAAAAATACAATTTTGCTGTAACGCAATGAATCGCGGGTCAACATAAAGATCAGTTTACCACTGGTGCTACTAATATGAAACCAGGATATGCGACAAATACAATATGTTTTCCCTATCTGAATGTGGCCAGTGACAATGAGGCATTGTGTATGGGCTTCAGAGTGGGCCAATGTGCTTCAGCTGCCCTGGTAAACCAATCACGTATCAGTATAACAGGGGGTAGCTACATATTCTCACTCTGAAGCACTTTTTCTAATTCTGCATGGTTTGCCTTTATGCAGCCATCATACTGAGTGATTTGACTCATGTGTGATTGCTCACAGTGCCTCATTTCTATTTTGTCCATTTATTTTTCTGAGCATAAATCTCATTAAAAAAACGTTGACCCACCTGACAAAATGGCTTATTTGAAATCTGACAATTCAAAAGACAGCATTGTTTTTTATTTACCCACTGGAGATGGGATTGCTTTCTATATATATATA
Organism: Ilyophis sp. 1 JC-2022; assembly: GCA_022702515.1. Lineage (NCBI taxonomy): Eukaryota > Metazoa > Chordata > Actinopteri > Anguilliformes > Synaphobranchidae > Ilyophis > Ilyophis sp. 1 JC-2022. Next base: position 48,598,138 of record CM040402.1, read on the forward strand.
TATATAAAAAGTATAGCCCGGTTTGGCTTAGTGCCTGTCTCCAATCTTTCCTCATGTCAAGCAGTTGTGAAAGTCGCCATAATGAGCCTAATGTATGTAAATCCAGGACAGCAGTCCAGCCCCTTAAATGCATGTCTTTTTATGTTTTCATTTTACAGTTTTCAGGTATTCAAAAATGACAATATTAAGACTGTTTACGATAACTGTTTTTGCATTTCCATTGAATATGCCCCACAATAAATATATTTTATTGTATATAACATTTACCTTCTAAACAGACATTGTACTGTCATCACCATCTTTATTCGGCGTTGTGCTTTATCACCCGGTGGGAAGCTCAACACTCACATTGCAGTTCAGCCACAAGGAGTCAGTAGCAGCAAAGGTTGTCTGTTCACTCATGACCTATCTATGCTGAAGAGCTTCAGTGGTGGAGGATGAGCACAGTTGACTTTACTGTTGGGCACTTAATGGTGCTTTAGGTGTATGTCCAGATTCATGAGGATTTACTTAAAATGACCGTACAGCCATATTACTGCAGTGCAAAGAACCCTGCACATCCCCGTAACAGAATGTGAACCATGTGTAGTGTGACACTGAAATTACAGCTTCCTACAGCACTACAATTATGATTTATTCGCAATAACAGTAATGTGCTGGATGAGTAGGCTGAAATAAGTGAAAATGTAATAATTAGACACTGTATACATGTTCTATTTTAGATATATCACACACACACACACACACACACACACACACACACATACACACGCACACACGCACACATACAGGGCTGAAATTCTTACATGGATCACCCGATATGGATGTAAATACCTTCAAATTAAAGCTGACCATCTGCATTTCAAATCCATTGGGCTGGAGTACAGAGCCAAAACAACACAAATGGTGTCACTTTCCCAATAGCTTTGCATTAACTAAACTCCTCAAAAAAAGTTTGGAAACGTTATTTCGGTCGATTATTCCTCCCCTTTAATAATACCAATTGGTATTGTATTTTATATCGTTGGAAAGCCTGATTAGTCACCTTTACAACGAGGTACAACTTGTAAGGATCGTGCATTCGTGGAATGAGCAACACAGCTAACCGTGTGGGTAGCGGCCCAAAAAAATGTGCCAAAATCCCCTGCAATATTCTTCTGTTGGTATTCACTCTCGTTTTGAGTTGCTTGGTGGACTGGATGATTGCACTCTCCCACAGTAATAAGGAAAAAACAACACATATTGGCCATTTTTACACTTTATTCATTTTACACTGTCAGGGACCTCAGTAGCGTGTGGATGATCCATACGCAGCCACAACAGCTTGGCACCTCCTCCTCATACTGAGGTCCCTGACAGTGTAAAATGAATAAAGTGTAAAAATGGCCAATATGTGTTGTTTTTTCCTTATTACAGTTTATATATATACAGTATATAATTATTTATCAGTTTAAAAGAGTTGGTCATCCTAATGTAAAACAACACTCACCTGTGTATTTTACCTCAGGGCAGCATTAGTGGATAAAAAATACAAATAAACATTCAGAACATGTTTGAGAAATTACATTGGCAAGCAACTTTAGGAAAAAAATGTATCCTTATATAATTTTTAATTATATTTTAAACCATCATCTTTGGACTGGATCTGAACAAGAAATTATAAAAAAATTTCTATGACCAAATTTTGTATTTAATCGTAAGTTTGTGGTCAGGGTTGGCACAGACTCCATCAAGGTTATTGGAAATATATTACATTATGAACTCATGTTTTCTGTACCATTTTCAAGTACAAGTTTTAGAATGACTAGTGAAATATAATAAATATTAAAAATAGATCTTTGTGATTATTTGTCTTATTGGCTTTTCCAATAAGGATGTTTGCGACATCACTTTTTCTTCTAGTTGCCATGGTATATAATTTGTGAAGTGAAAGTGTTATTAATTATACAGTGTGATGTGAGAGTACAACCATGCTAATGTATGCTAATTTTGCAAATGCATGCAAATTGTCACTGGTTCCAAAGATCGTTGACTCCTGAAATTAAAATGTACTCGATGCCTCCATCCACAACCGTATCCCCTTTCGTGATTCCAGGGGATGGCAGTTGTATCAGTGATGTTCACCATTTTGGTCCTTTGATGGTCAAGGAGGAAATCTCATTGTCTTTATTAATCTGAAAGAGTATGGCCACATCACCTTTTATCTCATATTGAAATTTAAATGATAAATAAGTGCATAAAAGATTGTCCCACCCTGGAATAGTACAATTAAAATACTTTAAAAACCTTTTATTTAAAATTCCTTGGCCGAAGATCCTACCTGTACATTTGGAATTCCAAAGACAGGTGAAGGAAGAAACGTGTTGCTTACTTGCCTTATGTAAGTATTTTCAGGTGTGTTGGACCAAGACAGGGTCAAATAAAAGTAAACAGAGACAAGAGACTTGCACTTTGGCGAAACATAGTGTGGAAAAAATTTCCACAGAGCCTCTGCAAATTCACTAGTGATTCACAATTCATTGCACAATATATTGGATTTACAGAGCTTCTGCTGGAATACTTCTCCATGACAGAGTATGGGTCACTTCCAGCCCCTGTTTGCACCTCCAAAATAATTCATTTCATCGAGTTTAATTTTCCAGAACTACATTTTTGCAGGAAAATAAATAGTACAATATTCATAAATAAATAATAGTAAAAATATACATGGAAACTTTTGATGCAATATATGACATGATTGCAATATAGCATTAAATTCAATTTTACCTTGCAGTGTTGCTACAGGTAAATTCAATTAAGTAGCAATGACTGAAGTAATAAATGCAGCAATAACTGGCAACCTTGTTTGTGCATACTGTATATAGCAGTTCACTACACTTTTTCCCTCTTTTAATACAGCTTGATGGTGTGTGTACTTATGGGCATATACTGTAAGTTTACACATACGCTATAATAACTATTGTTTTGTCATATCCAAATATATATTTTTGATGGCCAGAATAGCAAAAATGCATTCACTCATGAGTCAGGCTGTTTTTTTCCATCACTAAAATTCATGGCCCTCCATGTTCCACTGACGCCACACTGTGCGATGCAGCCGTGCAAAAAGAAGCAGGTGTTGGGCAGCGCGTGTTTCGGAGGAGAACCGTGGATGTCCCAGTTCTCCCGAATTGCCATTTTTGGTTTGTGTGTGGAACACGGCTGCAGTTGCAGACAGTTGGACATTCCAGATTGTGGTGGGGTTGGATATGTACAGTCCCGGGTTGGGCTCAATTTGTTACTGTAGGTGATCCATAAATGTTCCTCAGGTGAGAAATTTGATTGAAATTGCACCCCTAAATTAGCTATGGTTATTATGTCTTGGCACAAATCCATCCACAGTCAGGTGAACTGTAAGGATGGATGCCCTTTCTGAAGGATGCCAGACAACAGTACCTTCCTGTTAGCTGTCTACCCTACATTTAGTGATGTATTTATGAACAATGAGTTCTGGAGCTTTCCAAGGCAAGAAAAAGAAAAATGCCCATGGGTGAGAGTTATTGCCACACATTAATAGCCCTCGTGTCAGTGAATGCTCACATGGAGGTGATATAGCGCTTCTTCATCCTCTACAAATGCATTAGTAAGAGCTGTATAAGTCTTAAGGGGCAAAGAAAACCCCAAAATGCTGCTCCCTAGTGTTTGTAGCAGAGACTGTGTTTATTTTTCTTCTTTGTCGATGTCAGTGCTTAGAATTATGGCCGATTGCTTCTTATCTGCTAACGGTTTGATAGGCATTGCTTTGGGACTCACGTGCTGATTCTATTTACAGATTGAACCCAACACCAGACTGTGTTTGGCCCCCAGGGCATAGTATGGATGACTCTGCTTTGGAGGATTGAGCAGTGAAAATGGTTTTAATGGGTGATCCACAAAATATTGTTTATGCTAAATTATATGTAATATATATTTTGGATGCAAATTGCCAGTGAACGTCCAATCACAGCACTTCATTTTTGAATGTAAACACTTAAAGATAACCCTGGGTTAACTATGTACAGTGTGATAAGCATAATATTTAGTTTGGTGATAAATTATTGTTCTGTAAGTAGTAACTTTTTAGACGACATGTTGCCTTTCACTTAACTCTGCTCCATTCTATCCTTCGCTATTTTGTCCAAACAACACTCTGAGCACCCATGCCACCCTATGGCCTGGCAAGCCTTGGTGCACACTGGACCCTGTCCTCATTCATATTGCATAACAACAGTCTTATTGTCAGAACGCTACAATAACAACGCTTTCACCTTAGCCAATGGTAGTTGGTGCAGAGATTATATTATGTCTCTTATGTGCCTGTCTTGTATGTCTGTAAAAAAAATAAAAATAAAAACTGTAAAGCCACTCTTCACAGTATCAGCCCTAAAATCTAATCGTTCCTCCCTTGTCCCATTGGCAATTACCCCCCCCCCCCCCCCCCAAGTTTAATCCAAATCCGTTCATAACTGTTTTAGTTCTCCTCCTCTGAGACAGACAGGCAGATGGATGGACACACAAGGATGCCCACATAACCTCTGCTCCATCCCTTGGTTGCCAAGCTAAGTAATGAGGACCCATACTATTCCAGAATATATCAACTGCTTTTGACTGAATTGTCACACATTAACAATTCTTTCATGATAAATAGACATTTTTATAGAAATAGGTTTATATTGCAGATAGATGTGCAACACTATAGATGTTCAACAGTTCAACAGCAGTAATACTTTGAGTCTGCAATCGTCTTTCACCAATGATTAGTTGTTGAAGATGACGAGAATTATAATGAACTATTGTCTCATGTGGCATATTTGGGATCATTTTAGGTTCCGTTTACCTGAATATTTTTGTGGAATGTTCAGGGATTGTCCCGAGTCTTTGATGGTTCAAATAGTTGAATGAAAAGGTTAAGACTAGGCTGTCAATGTGCTCACCATGAATGCAGGGTAGGTCCCATCACCACAAACCTTGGCTATGTCATGGCCAATAATCTCAGTTATCACACACGCACATGCACACGCACACGCACACACACACAATCAGGAGCTGTGATCCTCTTTAATCCCTTGGAAATCAGAAGAAAATACCAATCATTCAATTCTTTCTCAAAGTCACCTCTCCCACTCAGACTGAATTGGAGACACATAAGAGAGAGAAGTTTTTCTGTTGTCTTGTAATAAATCGCCCTCTCTCTCCCACTCTGTTGATTTCAAAATCGCAGGTAGACACCGTGTAAATGCTCTGACCTGCAGCACTCTTCCTCTGTCTGGCTGTGCTAATCTTCACTGTTGGGAATCGATTAAGCCACAGTGTAGGTGCTCTTTAACTGCTTCTTGCTGTTGTTGGTGATATTGTTATCCACAAAGCTAACTTGTCCGCCTCAGTTCCATTGCCACCATCCTCCGTGGCCTGTCTGCCGACGATCTTTCTCACAACGTCCTTTTTACATTCTTGCATTTGAGTCAAATACATTTTTAAAGAAATGAGATGGTGACCTTTCTCAGGTGTTCTCTGCTTTCTGCCTGTGGACTGGAGCTTTGAACACATGGGAGACCAGCATTACTCTCCAAGGTGCATCCAAGTGTGTGTCTATGTATGGGTAAGAGAGAGAGGGAGGGGTGTAAGGATGGACTGCTCGGGTGCTATATAGTAGCCTACCTGAAAAAAAAAACTTGAAAATAAATGCACGACAATTTGTCTTTTTTTAGTTTGAAGATTTGAAGATTTTTACATTACAGCTTTAGCAGTTTGTCGTTTTGTAGATAATAATGTTAGCTTGCAGAATGCATTGTTGCTATGAAACACAAGTTAAGTGCCAGTCAATTCTAAAGTGCCTTTTGTCAGGATTCTAATCAACATGGTGGCAGTGTGAAGAGGATCTTTTATGGAACGCAATGGCTTTTATTAAATACAGTATCTTTAACTCATAAGGAAATTAAATGTTATACAAAGGAATATATTACATCTATGATTAGGATAGTTAGGATGGCAGGTATTCCATCCATCAAGTTACAGCTTGGTGGGGCATGCCCCATACCTATACAGAACTTTTCAGGGTTTCCTACAGAAATAACCACAATGACCACAGATGCTCAGCCCTTAAATTCTGTACCTTCTGACCTCATGTAAACACACAGAATTTAATTATTTCACACATCCACACAATAAAGCCCCAAACTAGAGTTATAATTTTCTTTTCCTTCTTATTCTTCTTCTTTTTCTTCTTCTTGCCGATTTTGTCATCACAAATGCTCCAGTCCCACAATCAACAATTCTCCCCATTGGACATTTAGCTATACATCTGCCAATAACAACATCTGATCAAAGTCGTTTGATCAAAGTAGCCAATTGCAGGATACACAGGCAAAATGACTGATGTACACGGATGTGTACATGTAATGCTTTTGGACATATAAGGAAGTGCACATTTGATGCTATGTCAGCCAATAGAATAATCGCTACAATATTTCTAAAACTTAATCATTGCCATCTTTGTTTTGTGTGGAAGCTAGCTTGTTTGCTAAGTAACAATTACCAAAAAATTTTAACTATTGCTTTTACAGCTAAATAATATTTGTGGGATGCTTATTTTTATTTCTGAAATGCATTCTCCATCATTTTACATGCAAACTGCATATGATATCGGTTCATGACTCGGATAGCTACATGACTACGAGGTAGACAATAAAACCCCAAACTCAATTTGTAACTGTTAACTGAACACAGCTCAGTCTGTCACTACGTCGCTTGGAGGAAGATGTGACATCTGTCGCCGACGGACCGCGACAGGGCGCCCACGTAGGCCCGATGCAGATGTGCTGTTTGGACCAGCTGCATCACAATCTAGCTTGCTAGCGTGTACCTAGCTAGCCATGGCATCAATGATCATGATTAACATTAGTTGGATGGGTAACTAACGCATTCTCACTTATGGCATAATGCTAGCTGGAACAGCTGTACCGTAGACTTCAAGAAAAAATAGCTGTACACAGAACCACTGTATTGATAAAGGGATGCACGGTATTCAAGGTACACTGTGGCATTCAAATGACACTCAATTGGTATTACGTGGCCTAATATGTGCCAACAAAGCATTCCCCACACCGTTCCACCACCACCACCAGCCTGCACCATTGACGCAAGGCAGGATGGATACATGGATTCAAGCTGTTTATGACAAATTCTAACTCTACCATCTGCATGTTGCCACAGATGGTGATGTTTTTCCAATTTTCAATGGTCCAGTTTTGGTGATCACGTGCCCACTGCAGCCTCACCTTCCTGTTCTTAGCTGATCCAGTTTTGGTGATCACGTGCCCACTGCAGCCTCACCTTCCTGTTCTTAGCTGACAGTAGTCGAACTCGGCATGGTCTTCTAGTGTAGCCCATCCACTTCAAGGTTCGACACATCGTGCGTTGCTTCTGCACACCACTGTTGTAAACAGCTGTTTTTTGAGCTTTGTGGCCTTTCTGTTAGCTTGAATGAGTTCGCCCATTTTCCTCTGACCTCTGTCATTAAAAACATGTTTTCACCCACAGAACTGCCACTGGATGTTTTCTTGTGTATCGTACCATTCCCACTCTAGAAAGTGCAGTGCATGAAAATCCCAGGAGGGCAGCTGTTTATGATCCTGGAACCACCACGTCTGCACACCAACATTCATACCACGGTCAATCACACGTAATGCGCCCATTCTAATGTTTGATGAAACAGCAACTAAACGTCTTCACCATGTCATATTGAGTCCGATGCAGGTAATTGAAATACACTGAAAATAAATAATTTAATTTGCATAAAAAATGCAATTCCATGGCCAAGTTAACCTGTTATCATTTATTTGTACTAAAATGTGATTGAAATTTTTTATTTTTTTCCATTGTGTATTTTTCATTCATCATCACAAATATATAATGTTTGGAAACTGAAAACAGTCACAGCGCATGCTCATGAAAATCTCTCAAACACTTGAATTGCAAACGTCTACCTTAGAATGTGTCCATTTCTAGTCATTTAGTTTTATTCATCCTGAAGTTGACCAATGATATTTCTAAGATATTACAAAAATACGATTAGTGGGAAACATGAGCATTAAATGGGAAATTAAACAATGGTAATTTATTGCGTCCAATAAAAAATACGTTGGAATTCATTTATGGACACAAAGACAGATGCATTTATTAAATAACAGTTCAACAAACAGAGATACATCATCCCCTCCTCCCCCTTGACAACAGTTTGTCACCCCCCCCTCCTCTGTTCCACATAGGCTACAGATAATTTTGTTGGTTGAACAGTTACAGATAGTGTTGTTTCTGCACACCCTTACAACGTTCTAAACGCAAACAAGTACCCAAGTACTGTATCGAAATTCATTAGGATACTGGAGTGCTTAAAATCCTCCCTACTTTATATCGATCCTTCCCAGCCTGCCTTACAGCCCAATAAACCACATGTAATAAAGAATGGCTTCAATAATCAATCATTGCTGTTGAATTGATAATACAGTATAGCACCACTGTACAATAAGAGTGGTACTTTCATGTCCCCCCTACCATGTGACCTTTTCCCTACTTTTTGTCAATATTTAATTCTTTTAATTCTGCCTTCTTTTCTCAGTATCTCCCATAATTACTCTCTGACAGCCTTTCTCTCTCTCTATTTACTCTCTTTTCTTTCATCTCTCACTACAAGCCTTTCTTACATGGCTTCATTCTCTCTCGCTCTCTCGCTCGCTCGATCCTGCTCACCCCCCCCACCCCCACCCCCCCCCATCACTCATCTCTCCTTGCTGTTCTTTCCAGATCTGGGGTTAATGTTCTGTGACAAAAGATAACTATCTGAAAATAAATATACTGCCTATAGCTTTTTTATTTTTTTGCTGCTCATATAATTTCCCAGCTATTAAATGATTACTCAGTTGCTGCATTCAAATTGTTGTCCACCCCCCAAGAAGCAGCGTAGAGAATCCCCTTCTTGCCTAAGTAAGGAAAAGGAAATATAACGTGCCTTTATTCAGGAGTAATTTTTTGCAAAAATTTGACATTTTCGTTCTCCACTTTCTGAGACTTCTTTTCTTAGAGGTCAGTGTAGACCATGAAATTGCCTGAAGAAAGTGATTGGAATGTGCTTTCCATTGTTATTACTAGAATGCAGTGAACCATTTTTTGAGAAACACAAAAAGATGAGCACGGACTGAGGGCAATGGCTTGATCCGCAGGGATGGAATGTTCTTTCCTCTTTCCTTTTCTCTTGTTGCACATAAGGCAACACAAAGTGCCATTTAACTCTACCTGCATTCTCTTCAACAGTAAAATGGCATCCTGAGACTAGGGCTGGGAGGGGGGAATAAACATAAGACAACAAATGATAAAAAGCTGCCGGCCTGTTCTTCCTGAATAGACGTTGTCTTCAAGAGTAGAGGGCATGGCTCTATTGTACTGTTTCTGTCTGGGTTGAGGGGATGACCTGTGACCTCTGACCCCTGTCTCAGTGAGGACAATAGAAATGGAGTGAGATGACGAAAAACCTAGTGAGAAGAGACGCTGTGGACAGCAGACCTAGTCTGCATGTGGAAGAGAAACTGCCCTTTTCACCCGTCAGCTTCTCAGTTCCATCATTTACTCATTTCCAACATAAAATTTTATTGTGTGAGAATCGCAAAAGAATCAGTGGCAATCCTTAAAAGTTCAACACCCTCTGCACTTCTCCCTGAAAGCACAGCACTGTGAGTAGCCCTGCTCTTGGGCTACCTGTTAAAAGGTGCTCAGGGTAGTCATTATTTAAATCTGTCTTGAAAGGGCGATTGACTTTGTGCATGCTTTGTACATTGGGAGTTCAGTTTCAATTACTTATCATACTTCCCGACTTCTTTTTCATAAATGTAAAATTAGTTTCAGGCTACAATTATATGTGCAAGAATAATTTTAAGGTTACTGATCATTCTTTGAGAGGAAACTTACGTTCTTTTTAAATCTCACATATTACAGGTCTCTAATTAAAGTATAATTTGGTCTTTTCAATCTTTCTAAATCACATCAATGCTAATTTTAGTGGTAAATGGTGTTTGTCCTTTCTGTATTCATAATTACAATCAATGGTGAGTGATAGTATTCCATTGTTACTTCTCTAATGCATTCTCTTTTAGAAAGAAAATAAAGTAAAACATGTCTGGCCAGCAAACATCTCAGTTTTACAGTGTTAGATGGACAGCTGTGCTCATTTATCCAATAGCAAATAATGTTACCGTATAGATGTTCTGTAGGGTAAAATTAGGGTATAGAGACAAATACATTTTCAGAAATGTGTATTTTTCTTTATTTTATCAATGCAAACCAAAACTTCAAGTGATCAACAAAGTGAATGAAAACCAAACATATTTTTAAATTTGATAAGAATGTTGCCGTAAGTGATACGGTGACAGGCACATTTTTTTTTAAAGTGTGTAACTTTTCCCGAAGGTTAGGGATTAGGGATTATCCACATCAAAACGCATGTGTAAATGCACCCAAGATGAGTTAGTATAACATCACGCGACATAGCTGTCCCCCGAAGCGGAAACATACATAACTTTAATCACAACAAGCTGTATTAAACAATCTCATCAGCCGTCTGCTACTGTACATTGCCCCTTAACTTTAAGAAACTGAAAAACGGCATACGAATTTACCATTCTGGAAGCGGCTACCATCTTTGCTGTCCGAGAGGCAGACCAAAACAGGAAGTGGGTTGTCAGGGGTTTGCTTTTTACGCGCAGAATAGTCATCCAGATTTCAATACGGCTAACCGGAGACACATCTAACTGTCCACCGCATGCAAATGCAATGTGGTTAAATCTTATCCGGATTCAATCTAGGTACAAGTCGCATGAAACAACCAGGTGTAAATGGGGCCTTGAAGATCTTTGATTTTCACAATGCTGTTAAAAATTATGTGCTGCCCCCACCTCTCTCTCTCCTTCTCCCTGTCTCTCTTTCCATCTCCCTCTCTCCCTGTCTCTCTCTCCCCCTCTCTCTCTCCATCTCCCTGTCTCTTTCTCCCTTTCCCTCTCTCTTTTTCTCCTCTCCCTGTATTTTTCTCCCCCTCTCTCTCTCTCTCTCTCTCTCTCTCTGTCTCTCACCCTCTCCCTGTTTCTCTCCCTCTCTCTTTTTTTCTCTCCCTCTCTCTATCTTTCTCTCTCTCTCGCTCTCCCTGTTTCTCTCTCGCCTTCTCTCTTTCTCTCTCCCTCTCATCTCCTTGCAGTGATCTCCATCACTTCTGCATGATTACAGGCCACTCATTCAATCTGCTGATGTGGGCTTGCCAAAATAAAAAGGGCCTAATGTGTTGTCCTAATAGAGGAGTTGGAGTAATTGCAGTAGATGCTTTAAAAGGTCAAGTAAGAAAAATATTATTTTTGTACTTGCATATGTCTGTCTGGTTTTTACTTTGTATTCAGGCTCTCCGCAGTTTTATCATTTTGTACATCTCATAGCAATATTTATTCTCCACAGTCTGACCTTTTGTGGACAATAGGCCTCGCACAATAAATCAAGCATAAAAACTGTAAAAACAGTGTAAAGAATTCAGTGTCTCTGTGACAGGAACTGAGCATTATCATGGCTTTAGCTATGCTAGCAAGGCCAAGAATGTACTTCAGAGCATGGTCAGGTGAAATATTCATTAAAATGTTGTTGTTGAAAGTAGACACATAAACAGTACCTGCCAGTCACTTTTGAGCCAGCTGTGCAAGATAACTTTAAGTTAGCTGAAAACACTGTTTTATGTTTATCTGTGTCCCCTGGACCATGTTATTATTTATCTGGCCAACACCTAATTCAGGATGACATATTTTGCATTACAACATGCAGTGCACTGTGCCAGGAAAAATACTAAATTCAGATTTCATCCAAAAAGGATACAAGTACAGCCAATATTGTAATTTCATAAGTAAGCTATCACCTTTAATACCCTAAAGGGACACAGAATACAATTAGATAGTGGCAAGCAAAAGCTGTTATTTAAATGCAGACTACACGTTGATGAGATATATTTCAAGAACAAGTTAGCTGAAGTTACTTACATAGAGGGTCTGAGTTGTTCTTCCGAAACATTGAGATGGTATCTATGTGAAACTGAACACACGATGCTAGAGTAAGTTAAACAAAACTATTACTGAGCTTTACACTTCTTTTAGGGTCAGTTTCGCGGACACAAATTAAGCATAGTCCTCGACTAAATTCAATTTTGAATGGAGATTCGGTCCTGGAGTCCAGGACTAAGGTTAATCTGTGTCCACGAACCTGGCCCTTAATGTTTTCTGTTCATCTGCAATAATTGGCACTGGGATTTTTAGAAAGCAAGGTTTTCTGTTTGAACTCAGAGAACACAGGGTGTATTCAGTACTGTACATCTCTGATGACAATGCCACCCCCATCATTCCATGGCCGTCCAGCCCCCCCACACTGCTAACTCTTTTAATTGCTTTCCCATTCTGTTCCTCTGATTATCACCCTCAAACCATCACGGAGGCATAATAAGCACTACTGTCAGCCATTCTACAACAGGCCCTGATATTTGCACATGAAAGGGTGAGAGGGAAACCATTATAGACCAACAAATTACATCCCATCAGTAATTAGGGCCTATGTGGTGTGTCCATGTTCACCCTCTCTCAAACTTACACTGCCCACCATCAACCCCTGTACAGAGCTTATGGCAGCCCTCTGTCTCCACTGACTGACATGCATTCCTCCTATGTTACAGGTGGTGGTTACTGCTCAGTTTTGTCCACTTGTTGTGGGTGCTGGAGTGGCAGCACCTGGAGCTATTGCAATTGAAAGTATAAAAGCCCAGGAAGAAGAGGCAGTCTTTGCCTGACGGCCACAGAGCTAGCATCTCGAGCTGCTTGTGGTGTTTTCGGGGAAGCTGCCCGGTGTTCTGTTTGCCCTTATGTTTTTCCTTGTATGTACAGTGCCCTCCACTATTATTGGCACCCCTGGTAAAGATTAGTAAAAAGGGTTTACGTTTGGTGAATTTGCTTAATCTCACATACATTTTTTTTTGAAAAGTCCAACCTTTAATTTAAATAAATTTATTATGAGAAAAAAAAATCCCTCATCAAGAAATAATTATTTTTAACAACAACACATGTGCCGCAATTATTGGCACCCCTGCATTTATATATAGAACAAAGTAATAATCTTTTATATTTGGTCACATATCCTTTGCATGCCATGACTTCCTGATGTCTGTGACCCAACAACATTAAAATACTTTTGATATCTTATTTTCTGGTACTCTTACAAGCGATACTATAACGTCTCTGCATTTGAATGGATCTCTATGGAAATTGGGGGGTGGGACTAGATTTTGCTGTAAATTACACTGGAACAGTATGGAACACATGGTTAGTAAAATGGCTGTAAGTCATCAAGGGTCTGAGGTATCAAAGGAGCCTCAAACCATCACTCTGCTGCCAGATATGCAGTAGATATGGATGGATCACTTTAAGGGTAGTTTCTTTTGACAAATATTTCTATTGAACTCTATGGAAAAATAAGTCAGGAGAAGAAACCCTTCAAGTTCAAGAAAATAAGATATCAAGAGTTTTTTGATGTTGTTGGGTCACAGACATCAGGAAGTCATGGATATGCGACCAAATATTTAAAATTATTACATTCTTTTATATATAAATGCAGGGGTGCCAATAATTGTGGCACACATGGTTTTGTTAAAAATTATTATTTCTTGATGAGGATTTATTTTTTCTCATAATAAATTTACTTCAATTAAAGGTTGTATTTTTCAAATTTTTGCAGTGTGAGAATTATTATTTTTTAATAACCTTTTCCCCTCATCTTTACCAGGGGTGCCAATCATAGTGGAGGGCACTGTATATGATTGTTCGGTTTCAGCTCCAATTTTTTTGACTGGGTCCTTTTGTTTGAATTAAAATTTTTATTTAGTTTCTCATTTTAGTTATTTCAGTGTTACCGTTTGCTACAAAACCTTTTTATTTTCTTTCCTAACCTACGGAAGCATTGTAGGGTAGTGCTTACATTTTATTTTATCTCTTCCTTTTTCTCCTGCTTATTTTTTTTTTTTTGGTGAGTTAGGGAGGGTGTAATTGTATTTTGTTTTTCTTTGGTCTACAATAGTTTTCCTTTCAGTTCTAGGCAGTGTGGGTTTTTGTTATTGTTTTGCCTTTGGCTACCCTGAAGTCTTTGCACTTCCTAGATTTTGTTCTGATTTTCATTCCGTGCGTTTTTTTCACATTATTACTCCACCACTGTTCTATATTACTTCTCTGTTTCCCCTAAACATCATTAAGGGTCATAACATAATTAGGGGCTTGTCTAGAGCCATTTAGCCAACTATGTGTTTCATACTGTTCCAGTGATATTTACTGCTAAATCTAGTCCCACCCCCAAATTCCCATAGAGATCCATTCAAATGCAGAGAGGTTATAGTATAGCGTAGAGTACCAGACAATAAGATATCTAGAGTCTTTTGATATTGTTGGGTCACAAACATCAGGTAGTCATGGCATGCGAAGGATATGCGACCACATATTAAAAGTAATTACTTTATTCTAAAGTAAAGTCAATATTTTTTTATGCCCAAAATGTACAAAAAGTTTTATCATTTCTAAACGGTTCATCCTCAAATTAAAACGGATAGTCTGCACTTCAACCTTATTGTCATTGTATCAAACTCAAAGTGCTAGATAATACCAAAAACCAAAATAACAAAAAATGTGTCACTGTCCAATGAATTATGGTACTCACTGTATATATATATATATATATATATATATATATAATACAGATCTATATATACATATATGATATTTATTTTCAAAACCAGACCTTTGATGTAATTTACCATTGTTAAGATTCTTTGGATTGAGGGAAGACAGCTGAACTTTTTTCTATTTGCTCAGCAGTTCAGTGGACTTGGATTAACTGACAGAGTGTTTTCCATAAGCTGAGGGATACCAGGCCCCAGGGGGGAGTGCTTTAGGGATGTGGTGGCAGTGCCAGCCACAATGAATATTGACTTTATCCCCCAGTTAATGAATGACCCACAATAAGATCATGCACATATCTCCACATAGCTGGGATTATGCTGAGAGGTGATAATATACTGGGCCACTATACATGCCAGAACCACGAGACTGCTCACAAAAGAGCCGTTCATCTGCTCACCCAAAGCTCTGCTGCTAATGGACATGGTGTGGATGAGGGTGAACATGGTTTTGGATATTGATAGGCACACACACACACACACACACACACACACACACACACACACACACACACTCTGTCTCTCTCTCTCTCTCTCTCTCTCTCTCTCTCTCTCTCTGTCTCTCTCTCTCTCTCTGTCTCTCTCTCTCTAAATTAATATTCATTAATTGAAATTGGCATTGTAGGCTGATATCTGACCAACTCATAGGTTTAAATAGTCAAACGAATAAAGAAGCATAATCTTGGATTTGTTTTTGCTACAAAACACAGACAGCTTGACCAGAATAGGAAAAAACCTATGACCAGAGAAAATAGATCCAATCAGTCTTAAGTTGTGTTTGATGAGCAGAAATGCACTTGATCTGAACATGTGACAAACATCTGAAGTGATTGATTGTATGTCTCTGGAGAGAAAGGGTCAGCAATGTGTGTTCCCCTCATCATTTAACAGATTATTGTTTATCACAAACACACACAAGCACACACACAAGCACACACACACACACACACACACACACACACACACACACACAGGTGCACGCCCACTGTCACAATCTGGGCTCTGATCTTCAAGGTCAGAGTGCTTCAGTTTTGCTACTTAACTCAGAAAGAGTCTCTTGGGTCTGAAGTGCAGAAGAGATGAGCTCTAAAGGCTCTTGCTATTCGAGTTTTCTTTGATTATTAGAAATTCAGAAGAGGGAATTTGCTGGAAATTCTGCCTGTTTTGCCTCTGCATTTCCCCCTGTCCATAAGCAACAACTGCATTTTTCCATCTCCCAATCTCCCATATTTCGTCTTGTTCCCCCTTCACACCATTTCTCGCAGTCATATGACTACACAGCATCCTATGACGTTATAGCACATGGCGAATGATGGTTCTCACCTGATCTGCTGTGTTTAAAAGGCCTATGCCAGTTGCCTTGCCATACGGCATCGGCTACATGCGGGGATTAGGTAGTGATGTCGGAAAACGGATGCAGCAATAGAGATTGTAAAAGAGATGTAGAGATAGGGCTGTTGAAAAAAAGATTAGAGATGAGGGACTTTGGAGAAGGGATGAGAGATAGAGATGTTGCTGACAAAATGGCGAATTAGGTGGGGCATTACTCCCAGGAGTAAAGAGCTTAAGGTAAGAAACGTATATGCACAGACACAAATGTAAACACAGCAGACTTTACACTGTCTGACACTGCAGTTATGACTACAGGTTATTAACAAGTGCGTCATAAATAAATAAAATTGTGTTCTCGATCAACGGAGATTTATTTATTTTTAATCTCTGCAAGCTCCAATCAAAGGGAAATGATTATCTTCTGTCAGCAAACTGCTCCAGTGGCTGCGCTTAACACTTGTACAAGGGTTTTTTTTTTTTTACTCCTTTGCGTATTTGCCTCTCAGTTGTCATTGTCACCTGCGCTAATTGGACTGTCACTCCGTATGCGGTTTCTCGCAGCCCGCTCATTCAGGCACTGGGAGATACAGAAGGCCCCCTTTTGTGTCAGCGAAATCGAGAGCCAGCTCGGCTAACGAGGACGAGCAGCGAGCGTGGTGCGGAAGCGCTGTGACTAATGGCAATCTTGACCTGATTGGACGCAGTGGTAGTGGCAAGTGCCTTCTAGAAAATTCTGAGCCCATACCTAGACAATAACGGCACGGAAAGGAGACAGCCACGTTTACGGAGACTGTGTCATTACATGCTGTATGGTTTGGTCAGGATTTCCAAAGCTTTCAAAAAACCTAAGAGTAGTAGAATTCAATATTAGTACAAGTGTTTGGGCAGGAGTGGGAAGATAACGAAAATAGTCTGTCTCACAAAATTACTTTTATCTCCAATAAAAGGAACAGTGAAAATCTTCCTGTGTACCACTTTCTTTTTACTGTATGTAGAGTGAATGAAAACATTCAATGTGTGTAAAAAACCAAAATAGTCAAAAAAGGCATTTTTGCATGACTCTAAGAAACTTGCTGTATATTCTTTTTGATGTAGTTCTGTGTGTGCTTTTTGCCAACATTTCTTCTCATTAATGGTCTGTAGAGGAGGCCTTGTTATCAATTGTTAAATGAAGGTAAGGATGATACTTGAACAAATACAACTACATTTCACAATGCCAAAGACTTTTGCCATTTTCCAAACATTATATGCCAATGATTTTGCCATGCTGTTTTTATCCTAAATGGCTGGCCTACTGTTGGGGAAAGCATGAGCCATGGTGGAAGGGTGATATTTGTGTGAATTTTTTTTAATTTGGCCTTTTTTAAAAAGTAGTAAATTAAGAAGGTGTTATTCAAATCTAAGAGGTTGAACAATCTTTCAAGCTTTTTCTGTGTGGTCAAATCAATATTTTGGGTTTAGATATGTCTCCACTGGTTGAATCAAATGGTCTTTTGTTCATCGTGGTTGTTGAAACAATATGTAACTACCAATAATGAAATTACTGATAATTTCAGAAATACAGATTTATGTAAAACTCTGGCATAGAGAGAAAAGTAAACATAAAACAGTTTATACTGCATTAATCCACACCCCCAAGATGCACATTTTAGACCACGCCTCCTTCCCTGTACGACTTCCCTGCCTGTGTTGTAGGATCTGTGATTTTGGAGGGGAGATTGAGGCATAGTATTGTATGAGAGCTATTTGTACTTCAGTTGAGGAAAGGCATTTGCAGGGGAAATGTAAATTTCATGGTTGGGATAAATATTTAGCCTGAGATTTCAGTTCCACGAGGCTCCAGGTCAGGGCTAATACGTTTTGGAAATACAGCTAATTTTTTCAGCTTTTACTTAAATATTCTGTAATGAGAAAAGGTGCAAAATTGGTTCAATCAACATTAGATCTGTTAAATTAAGTGTCTAGTTAGAGTGGGAGCCTTAAGACACTGTGAATCTCCAGGACTAAGCATGAATAGGCTAGGCCATACAATGAGTTTGTAGTTGTACAGGCTCCTTAGATTTTTAAATTAATCTCATCATTGCCTAACTCAAAATTCAATGGATATTATCCCACACAAGTGATATGAGTGCACTATTATTCCTCTTGATTTCATCAAGAGTAGAATATACTCCTACAGAATTGAAATATTTAAAAAAAATGTTTTAATGACACATGACCACCAGTGGTTCTTATTGAGTAGAACAACATTAACGTTGTAGATACACAGCTTAATACAATAATATCAGAAATTCACAGTTAAACAGATTTTTTTGCTCAAAAAATGGAATACAATTTTATTCTCAATTTTATTCTCAATTTCCCCACACACCTCGTCGCCACTATTTTGGTCCCATGACTCGCTAATCCATTTCACAGCCCACAATGATGGGATCCCATTTTGGGCACTGACCCAGGCTCGATCTATCATCCTCTGTTGTGAAGACCTCACTTGGAATGGCCTCTCACGACCATTCGCGGTCAAACATGGCTGGGTTGCCACGGTCGATAAACAAAGCAGTTATTGTGATGATGAGCTTACTGTAGGATTAATCAAAAAGACCTTCGTTTCATTTTCCGAAGAGTTGAACATGTCGCATTATTTAGCATAATAAACGAGGCATCCCCGAGCTGTGTTGCCAAGGTGTTCGGTTACTATGCGTGAACCTGCATCATTTTTCCGAGCAATTTGATTCATTAGCCATAATCTCTGTTTAAATGAGATGCTCACCTGTATATTAAAATTATGTGAAAATCAAAGTTTCTCGATGACCCCAATTAATTTATTACAGAACTGTTTTGCTTCGCATCAGCTTGAGCTCTGAACATGCATTGTGATTTTTCAGGTCTGATTTATCGTGTGCAATCATGGGAGGATTGTTTTAATGTTTTGAACTCAATTTGCTTCCAACATTGCAGGCCGATACAAGCCAATGTGTCCCTCAGAGGATGGCAGACTGAAGTGAGTGTTTCCCTGACACTGTGTTGCTCTGTGTTGCTCTGCCTCTTAGATGAGGGTGATGATGGTCGTCGTAATGGCTTTAAAAGACCATTCTCCACCCTGACCAGCATTTACTTGTCATATGTTAAAGAACATATCTGCATCACATTGCATATCTTGGGTAAACAGTGACTCTATGTATACTGTTTGTCCTGACCTAAACTACTGAGAGGCATTCATTTAGTAGCTTGCAAATTCAGCTGCTTCTCAAAAAAAAAAATGAATGCAGATTTTTCAAAGAAAAAAAAAATCAAGTTTGCTTGCATTTTATAGCGCACCATATATAATACAAAGGTTTGCAGACATGCAAATGAGGATGCAGTTATTGGCATTTTCTGGATACCTGTGGATACAAGCAGAGTTAAACTTGTAGCGGCTTTATTATAGCTGAAAAATAAATGAGTCCAGGGATTGCAGACACTTTCATATGTACTGATTTACATGATTATATCTGAAGCTGCAGTAAAAGCAAACTGACTCATCTTTTTACTGATCTCTGCTGCACAATTATGTGGCATTTCTCCATGTGTAAGATTAATGGTTAACTCTGGGCTCTCCATATTGCAACATCAAAAATGTTTTTACAGAAGGCATAGACAAAACACATCAACAAGGCGCTGGCGAGATCTTTAATCATTTTCACACCTTGCATCATATTTAACAACACTCCCACAGTACCCGCCCATCCTCATCACACCACCCAATCAACAGCCTCCCACGTCAACCCACAATGCCCCCACCCCACAGCCTCAGAACTTTTTCAAAATGATTGCCAAGTTAACTACAGTTACCTGTGAATACTGGTTTGTGTAATGAGGGCTATGCAGCTCTGACCATTGTCTCCATCCTACATGAGTGATGCTGCTTTCACTGGGCCCTTTGCATGATGCCATAGCCATTTTTCTTCTACTTTAAAATAGATTGCATTTTTATAGACTCCATAATCCGTAATGCTAATATTTTCACAAGTCTTCTGTGGTGAGGGCAAAATCCATTACTGTCATACCTGCAGCTGTAGTTCCATTGCTTCTGCAAATGTGCTATTTCTCTCTTTCATAGTTTGAAATATGAGCATATATGCTGGTATAAATCTATTGTGCATTCCAGATGTGATGTTTGGAGCTGCGGGATGTTTTGGGGTGAGACCAGCCCAAATAGTAGTTGCTAAATCGACGGTGTAATTTCAAGTGATTTGTGCAGATATATAAAAATGCAAGTGTTCCAACAGTGAAGAGTTCTGTAATGGGGTGAGCTGTGTTTTTTTCATATGTGTTGAGTGCACGGATACTCTGAAGGAAGGGTTGATATCAATCATTACTTAATGCTACCAAGTCATCATTTTCACCCATTACTTTAAAGTGGTGTCTTTTGAGACAATGTATCAATGTGTAGAGCTTGAGATCTCCAAGCTTCTGAAGGCAATACCACTGATGTTTTCTGTCCTGAGATCTGAACCCAATCAAACTCAATCACATTTACGGGACGTTTAGGAATAACGCCTGAGATGGCATTTCACCACTTCCGTTAATTAAGCACGAGCTGATTTACCTGCTTGTGGAAGAGTGGCGCCATAATTAGTCCGTCATAGCGCGTGTGGGCCACAGTTAGTCACTCTATTTTGTACCTTTATTTTTTTATTCACTACCTGTATTACCACGTGGCGATTCTGATGGATTGTAATGAAAATAATTCTTGGATCGTATCGGAAAATGCAGCCCATTATCAGCGTTCAGCAGTAGCGGTGCTTCGAGTAACCTTAGATCAGGAGGATGCAGGACGCGGCAGGTATTTATCATGACATGACTGCTTTTGTATATTCCGTTTAATAACCTTGTTTGAGGGAAAAGATCACCCAAGGATAGCAGGATGGTGCGATAAAGCCTCCGGGTAGGCCTCGTCGCCCTGGCGTTCCCAGGAGCCTTGCCCTGATGAGCTTCTATTGTTCTTTATAGGGTGAAATTTACTATTATAGATTTTGTGCAGCCACTATTGCGGTGAATTAGTCTGACCAGAGAGCCTTGCAGTGGGAATGCCTTAGAGTGGCAGGGTAGTTGCAGAATGAATTATACGCAGTCACACACTCAATTTCCTCCCTGCTCACCACAACCTTGTTAGGGAGAAATACACATGGCAACAGCGCAAACATATGCAGGCTCGTGCACACACACGCACACACACACACACACATACACACATGTGCGCACACAGAAATAAATGCACACATATTTTGATTAAAAGACAAATCGAGAAAATCACATACAAACACAAATATGCATATTTCAGCAGTGTGCCATGTTACATGTACATATGCAAACATACACTGCATCTTATATGTGGAAAAATGATCAAAAAGATGTATATCGCAACACTTTCCACTCTCTTGCTGACAAAACCTCATACTTTTTTTGTTAAAATGGATCAGTCCATTCAACTGGCAAAACAACAATTTTCTTGAATTGAAATAATGAAATAATTAATTCAAAACGATGTTAACATTTCTCAAATGTTTTAAATATTTGCATTAAAATACTACATGCCATTATATCCTCCAAAGACCTGGCAATTCATTTTTGTCCCCTGTAGGGGGCATGAATCTTTGGCCTTAATCTCAAGAACCATATTCTACTATACGGAAACCTACACTACAAAAGACATTCAATAAAAATAACATAAATAATATTTTTGGAAAATATTTTCACTGCAACACGCTTTTGTCATCTCTACACTTGTATTATGTCAAAAAAATTTGAATACTAACTTTTTTTCTTCCAGGTCTTAGGAGGATATGAATCTTACTGAGAAACAATTTCACACTGGTGCGATAAAAGAGATTACAGCCATCAAAATGTACATATGTTTTCAGTCTAATCATAGCACATACTTTAAAGATGACTTGTTACACACTCAAATATAAAATGGCTGCACATTTACAA
Source organism: Ilyophis sp. 1 JC-2022 (assembly GCA_022702515.1). Lineage (NCBI taxonomy): Eukaryota > Metazoa > Chordata > Actinopteri > Anguilliformes > Synaphobranchidae > Ilyophis > Ilyophis sp. 1 JC-2022. The sequence goes on from CM040402.1 coordinate 48,620,246, forward strand.
CTGTAACATATTAACCTATTTTTGTCCTTAACAAAAAAACGTAATAATGTTTTTGAAAATTTTGTCTATAAAAGTTCCCAGAAAGAGACCTCCACCCATCAAAAAATTTAAAAGGTTATACAGTAAGATAAAATAATGGCACTCATGTAAATGCCATAAAGTAAATACAAATATTATACAAGTAATCAGTCTTGATTCCTATCAGAACATTTTTTCCTATCAGGTTTTTTTATAGCCATCATAAGCGATGTTTTCTCAGGATTCTCCCCAGCTTAAGCCCTAATAACACATGGCATGGCACATTTAGCCCTGACATTATTCATCTGCTGCAATATCAGCACACCTCCTCCATTGCCTCAAATCACTGGTAAGCACGCCTCTTTAGTGGTGTGCTGAAAAATAGAGTACTCTATCGGATTGACGACAGGAGAATATGGTGGCAAAAAAACTGCTGAAACATGTGGATAATCATCAAACCAATTGCAGATCCATGCTGTACAATGGAAACTGATATCATCCCAAATGACAATATACATGGTTTGCTCTGGCCCCACTAGCTCTCTCTCTCTCTCGAATGGAAAAAACTGCAACTTCATTCAACATTACTGAATGTTTGATGCAATCATGTGGTGGTGATTGCTTGTCAGTTGTCATGGGAAAACAAGGCACTTTATTATTAAAATTGTGCTAAATGTGGAAATGCATTTGAAGTGTTTTGAGAAAGTCTGAATTGGAATTTGAATTTGAACGAAAACAACTGAAATGTGTTTGTAGTTTTTGCAAAGGTTGTTTGGCACTTAAGTGCTCGTTTAGCACTTGAGCTTTGAGCTTTGAACTTTTTGTGTGCAAACGATCAAAAAAAAAAATGACAACCATGCTTTCAACATGCATTTTTCAGAACATCAGAGTAGGTCTACACGTGCCAACATCCCCAGTCATAAGAACACATTGTCTCATAAATAGAGAAAGAGCTGCTATGCCTTTCACAAAGCTCTGTTCACTTTAAAATGTTAAAATGGACAATTTTCTACAGCTGTCATGGATGACTCAGAGACTCTAACCAGCCTCTCTTTGTATCTTTCACCCTGTTGCTCACATGCTTGGGTCGGCAGTCAGCATAACTGATGCATTAAGACATCTGTTTTTTTCAGGGAATTGTTTTGTTCATTTTAGTTCCCGGGGGAGGGGGGTAGGGGGATAGCAGTGGGTTCAGCACCAGGGACAGTGCTCACACACAGCTGCAGGACCATGGACAGCTTCCCTGCAGGACCATGGACAGCTTCCCTACTTCCCTACAGGACCATGGACAGCTTCCCTACTTTCCTGCAGGCCCATGGCCATTAGCTGCATGTGATAAGGTTTGAAGACAGCTTGGCAAAGTCTGATTTAACAGAACCACACCTTTATTCTAGCTAATTGCTTTATTATTGATTGATTACTGGGGCTAGTCAATGTCACTTATTTTCTTTTAACAGTGGAATGCTTTTGATTGGTTCAAATCAGACCATAAATAATGAAGCAATTAGTTCACTTTACTTTAGTGCAGAACTGGTCAAGCCTCAAATCAAAGCTTTATTTTTATTTGGAGATGGACAGCTAATGGATTTTCAAGTATGTCTTCCTTGGCAATTCACTAGCAACAAAAAAACAAAAAAACACATCGGGCCTCATTTATGAAATGTGAGCAGAATGAATTTGTACGTAAATGATTTTGCCCGTATTTTGGTATTCATCAACATTTTCGTATCTGAGATTTCTTAGTACCTCCGAAAAAAATGTACACCTGCTCCGGAGCAGATGTACCTCGTTCGTAAATTCTGAATGCTGGTAATTGTATCTTCTGAGTGATACTTATATAAATGGATTTTTATTTTTTGTTAAATTCACAAGACTAAATGTAGCCTTTGAAATACATTGTAAACGTAATAAATTATGATTGTAAAAAGCAAACACTTACACCTATATCGTGGACGCGCATCGTACGTGAATACAAAAAAAATCGACCTTTTTCACACGGTTTCATGAATCCGGTGTAGATTTTTCATACCAACTCCCTTCGGACATAAATGTACACGTATATTTAGAAACGCTTCATGAATGAGGCCCATTGTAACTAGCAGCAAGAAATGAAAACTGGTTACTTGGTAACGGAGTCCTCCATAAGCCAACATGTGCTTTATATCACATCAGCGATTTCTTATATATTTTAAACTCCCTTTTATATATTTTGACAGGAACATCATTGGCAGACAGAGTTAGGATGTGACAAGAACGTTATTCCTGTGAAAGAGAAATATATGTTTTCAGTTACGATCAAGAGATAAAGAAATTAATAATAAAAGGGAATCCCACATTTATCAGCAAGATTGATTTTATTGCGTTCAGGTGAGAGAAAGCAAAAACAATTATCTTTTGAATCGTTTTGTGTTTTTTTCTTGTTTGCTTTTTTGAATCTTTATCCTCCATTGATTTGCATCTCATTCACATTTGGTTGTGCATCTTAACATTTTCAAACGTGCCTTTTCATATGAAATGTTCAGTGGTTTTTATAGGCTATCATTATTTTCACTGTAACATTTCTGCAGTAATCATTATGATTAGAGTCACTGTATGGGACCAAAGAGCAATCAAGTTAAGATATAAAAGCAGCGGAAAATCATTGGAGAGAGATCGGCAAATTAGAAGCCATTCACTTTCATATCCAAGTAAATGTGGCCAGGCCTATACATGATGACTGCCTGTAGTTCTGCTTGCAAAAACTTCACAACATAAAAAGTTCTTCATCTCAGCAGGTTTCAGATATTGTGTGGGATGTAATAATTCTATGCCCAACATTCACAGTCATTTATATAGTGCTAACTACACCAGCTAATAGTTTCACATCTGAAAAACAGCTTCAAAATCATTTACTGACTAATGTTTCAGCTGCAAATTTAACCAGAATATTTTTATTTGATAAAGACATGAAAAGACACAAAGATGAATGGTCACTGGCTTTTCTTCAGAGAGCGAGTAGATGGTCACCTTGTAAAGTCTTGTGTGAGAGGCCCTCGTGTGGCTGTGTAAATCACCAGCAGGATCCGTCACTATTTGACTAACACTAGCCAATGTCGAAATTGGAAAGGACCGAGCTGACAAAATGGAGGGGAAGACAGACATATTTACCTATGCAGTAAAATGGCTGGGGTTTGCCTCCCGGTTTCAGGCTGTATTTATTAGCTGCCCTTTTGGCAATGATGTGGGAGAAAAATCACCTGGCATTTAAAGCGGTCTAATGGCGCAAATGTATCGCATGCATAATTAACGCGCGCGGTGCCTGGAGAGGGTGTGCATACGGCAAATGCACAGTCATCTAATGAGCGGCCGCGTTGCAGGGGCATCTATGAAATATTCATCTTCATTTCACAGGTTTCAAAGCATCAAGGTGTTTTTTTGGCTCTCTCCGGCTCCTGCTTCATCTTCCCCCATCTCTCCAGTGACTCAGATAACAGCTGTTTAAAATTAGACAACAGATTGTGTTACTTATACACGTGGCAGTAGTGATGCTGAGCATTCAGTGAGCCATCGTGCAATCTGTCAGAGCCTCCATTCCAATTGTGGGGTGATGTCGTGGTGCCGGGGCGCGGGCTGATCGTTCTGAGGCTGATGGAAGGACAGCGTAGCCTCTGCTATCCAGCGTGTGCTAGCTCAGCCGGCCTAGGATACGCCTCCCTTTTTTTCAACGTCTCACAGCTGTTGCTTGGACATAAGGAGCTTTTTGGTTCTGAGCCCCAGAGGTAGCAGAACGGAGGTGTGGTAGGTGTGTAGGGTCTGAGGGTCTTTAAAAGATGTAACAGAGCTGTGCCCTTGGCTGCAACATTGGCTTGCACCAAGGTTTTGTATTTGATGCAAGCCGATATACACTGCCTGGTCAAAAAATAAGTTGCACACTCTAATATTTTGTTGGATCGCCTTTAGATTTGATTACGGCAAGCATTCGTCGTGGCATTGTTTTGACAACCTTATGCAACGTCACAACATTTATTTCCGTCCAGAGTTGCGTTCAGTTTTGGCCGAGATCTTGTATTGACGATGGGAGAGTCGAACCACTTCGTAAAGTCTTCTCCAGCAAATCCCAAAAACTTTCAATGGGGTTAAGGTCTGGACTTTGGTGACTAATTCATGTGTGAAAATGATTCCTCATTCTCCCTGAACCCCTCTTTCATAATTTGAGCCTGATGAATCTTGGCATTGTCGTCCTGGAATATGCCCATTGATGGAATAACCTGGTCATTCAGTGCATTCAGGTACTCAGCTGACTTCATTTTAAAGCTTCATTCTGAAGCAACCCCAGATCATAACACTGCCTCCAGAGGCTTGTACAGTGGACACTATGCATGACGGGTGCAACGGCGACTTTTTTTTTGGCCAGGCAGTGTAGATAGCCATTGGAGAAAGTCATATTAACCTGGATCTACACAGGGTATGATTTTACAGGGTATGGAATTAATTTCAAGCTTTATATATATACCTATATATATATATATATATATAAGAGCAAGGCAAATGGTTTATTTTTCTTTAGTATTGCACAAGGCACCCTATTACAAGTGACTAGGGTCATTTTATGAATGTGATTTGTTATGATATTACTTGGTGTGTAGTGTTTATGTTCAATGATCAATATGTTCTCAAAGGATGAGCATGAACCTTTGAAATGATGTCATTAAAAAGTTGAGTTTTATGAGGAATATTTTCTTACGGTAGGGCTTCTGGTTAGAACCAATTGAACAAAAAGCAAATAAGCGCAGGGGATGGCAGAGCCATCGAAAGGTATATGAAGTGAATAACTCCTATAGTACCTATAACAATGTTGTGTTCACCACCTTTTTTCTTTGACAGGAAAAATGAAAAAGTCACATTCCTGCCGCATTAATTTGTGCATTTTGCAGGTTTTTTAAAAACCTGTGTCAATGGCCTTGGCCCACATAAACTCTGAAGGACAATATTCTCATGTATTTGTTGTCCCCCCATCCCTTGAGTTCAAATATATTTCAAACTTTTTTCCATGTCACAGTGGAATTTTTTTCCCCTTGTAAGATTAGTGACCTATTTCAAAGGTATGCTTTAATAATGATAAGGGCTCTTGAGGGGGGGAAATGGAGATGTGGTGATCTCTTTCTCTCTCGTAGCCTCCAGATGATGGCCTCTTTGCGATCCATTCCCATGTGGCGTCATTGCTAAACTTCATCAGAAAAGGGGGAGAGAAAGAGAGAGTGTGAGAGAGAGAGAGGGAAAGAGAGAGAGAGAGAGAGAGAGAGAGAGAGAGAGAGAGAGAGAGAGAGAGAAAGACTTTACAAAGTAGATAGAATTTTTTTGGCAGGATCTGGAGTGTGCTGTGGGGAGACCCTCGGGCTGCTGCTGTCATTTTCACATCAGCACAGTGGCTCGAGAGTGAGTGGATATTCAGGCCTTTTGATTGGGTAACCATTTGAGATGACCAGATCAAAGTCCTGACCTGGGGGTGAGCTAAATGGCCATCTATTATTTCTCATTTCAGTCCAGGCAAAAGGTGCCTAGAGCTATTCTCTGAGAAAAAGCATCAACAAAAGTAACATAGTGACTATATATATTTATTTGACATTTCTATGTCTGGAACATATATTTTTAAAAAGACAATTGTAATGTGGAGTTCAGACAGAATCATCTGTTGCCATAGAGGGATTGTATTTTATTTATTTGTTTCATGCAGAAATCTATTGGTATTTATTCATAGTGTTGGGATGACTGATGCACACACACACACACACACACACACACACACACACACACAATGTACCGTAAAATCGACAAGTCTCTACTGGCAAGGCTACAGGACCCAAAACCACAGTCATACCTCTCCTCCACAGTTCCCCAACAGGAAGTGTGACAGGAAGTGTGATAGATATCCTGAGACGTCACAGTGAGGGCGCTGAGTCTGCTGACGCTACGCGCTAAGCACGAGGGGTCAGAGAATGGGACTGCAGGCGTCCTAAAGTGGGATAATAAATGAACGGCTCTCTGTGCTTGTCTACTGCTCCATTGTCCAGGCAGTTCTGCAGAGACTTGCTTTGAGGAGTTCTTTAAAGTCGTGTTAATAGTTAGAGAGAATATGGCAAATGACAGCCTTTAATGCTCCCTAACATAATCCATCAGTTTTTAATTTTTTGAGTTCAAAAGGAAAGCTTTTTTGCTTGTGAGCCCGGCAGTGAGCCATATTACAACAGGGGATAACAGAAGCACTTGATAGATGGTCACATTCTCAAAAGGAGACACGGACCAGATTGTGATTAATTCTCCGACGGTGCAATCCACCAGAATCACAAAAACCAGGCTTAGTTTCGGTCTTTTGAACTCGCTAACGTCACATGCGCATATTCCAGAGTCTGTAATGCATCTTCTCATTTTCTTGTGTCACAATGCATAGGATCTGCTACTTGTAATGCAAATGAGAAGCCATTCACTTTCATATCCATATCATTTAAATGACTCTTTATAATGGCATTTTAAGATGAACATGAATAACCTACCAATGATGACATCTAATTTGGAGAGCATTCCGAAGAACTGCAGTAAATTAAAATTACATTATTATAATCGAAAATGGATATTAGCTATTGCACTGCACTTTACTGCTCTTATTAATGTCAAGTGGAAAATAAACACCATTGCAATAAATTTGACAAAGCACTCGCATGCACATTTTGAAGACACACATGATTAAACAATTTTGTTATGTTGACTTCTTTACACTACACATTGTTGTTTTAGTTACATTCGACGTTATAGTATCCTTTTAAAGTCTCCACCTTTCTCTGTAAGAAATACAGCTGTTCTAATGTTCATTTGTGACCTGTGGTTTGGCTTTGTACATGTATGTTATAAAATAAATAAAGCTCTCTATTAACAAAGCTATCCTACCATACCCTGTATTGCCAACACCCAAAGCTGTTCCAAAGGAATTCTTTTAACACTAGCCTGAGATCAGGTGGGAGAAAGAGAGACGTGGGCAGATGAGAAGGAACTGTCCCCATTTGGGACTTCTTAGAGCCATAAATGTCCAGAAAATGGAGCCTCAATCACCTTGGCAACCATTGTATCTTCCTGGAGGAGATGCTGGTGCTGAAAGATGGACAGAGCCTTTGAATTTCCGCTTGAAACATGTGCAAACAAAAACAAACAAACATAAAAGTGTGGGCCAACAGTGATAGAAGCCACATTAAAACCATATGCAACACTCTGCCAAGTTATTATTGTGCTTTTTATGGTGGTATTTATTTCCTCCGAGGTGCGCACTATTGCACAATGCAATTATGAATGCACAGCCATCTCTGGGTAAAAGGAAGGGATTGAAAAGCTTTTAATTTTTTTTTGTGTTGAAATGATGGCATTGAAAAAAATGTGAAAAAATGAACACTAAGTGGATTTTACTGTCTCCTGTCAAGATAAATCCTCTGTTTTCCCCATACAAAGCTTGCCTTTGCACCATTGTTGAACTGAATATGGACAGGAAAAGCCATGTGCAAGCACGCGAGACCTAGTTTCGCTGGCTGTTAAGTGGTATGCCACATTCTCTAGCTTAGATAAGCCAGGTACACACTGCTATATTTGTGTGTCTGTGCCTGTACTGAATCTATATCACATATCTTGGAGGAAACAATGGATAGTCATCCTGTAGCAATCAGGGCTTGGAGTAAAGATAATGGATCGGAATGAGCTACATTATTAAGGGTCCAGGCCTTTGATCTTGCCAATGGTGTGAGTGCTTCAGGTTTTGGGGTCAGAATTTTATTTGTCCTTTGTCTGCCACATATGGTATTTATTATATCTTGTTCGGTGTGTGCTTTTTGATCCGATAACAACCCTCGTTGGTCTGCCTCAGTGAGGTTTGCCCTTTTAGCCCGCCCTTCACCTTCATTTTCAATGGAGGAAAACTTACACAGATCCTGGTTGAGAGAGCAATAATACGCTCTAAGTGATTGAATAGGACCAAGGCAGAGAGAGAGAGAAAGAAAGAGAGAGAGAGAGAAAGAGATGTGCATGTGTGTGTGCGTGCATCTGTGCGGGTGTGTGTACGCGTGTGAATGTGTGTGTGTGTGTGTATGTGTGTGTAGGGATGTGAAAAGGGGACCAAGAGGAATAGTGGGTGTGTAGAGGTCGGACCACAAGGTGAAAACACAGGGCCAAGACAAAGTGTCGGTATAAAAGTTTGACTACAAGGCGTATGAATCGGACTGAAGGTTAGCGTGCGTGGGGGCTCAGATCGTGGGAGGGGTTACCATATCAACCCCCCAGCCTGCACCACAGAGATATGCTTCACTTGCAGAGAGGTACTGCTGAGTTAGACTGGCTTTAGGAAATGGCTTTGTGACATCAACAGCTGCCTGCTAAATTGCCATCAGGAGGGCTTTGAGCCAATGCATTGCTCTGTGCAGCCTGTATGAGGTCACAGATTGTGCTTCTTCTGCAAACTAAGGGAAATATTTTTTTCCCCTCCTAGCAGAAATTGTCAGCCTTTAATGTCTTTTATTTGACAAACACAATGTACTAAATATCAAAATAATGTCAGTGATTGTTATGTAATACATAAATGCCTACAGGGTGGGAAATTGGATTTGGTTTTCTTCACACATGCCCCTAACACAGTCTAACATAAAACCCTTGGAATGGAATTGGCGGCTTGGCAGCCGCTCCTGGTCATTTTTCTGTCTCCCTCACAGTGCCTAAAACAGTTTATTGCAACGTGATCGCACCTGGTCCTCTACCGGCCTTCTCCACGGCGCTGAAAAACAGATTCTCTATCACCTGGTCCTCTACCGGCCTTCTCCACGGCGCTGAAAAACAGATTCTCTATCACCTGGTCCTCTACCGGCCTTCTCTACGGCGCTGAAAAACTGATTCTCTATCACCTGGTCCTCTACCGGCCTTCTCCACGGCGCTGAAAAACAGATTCTCTATCACCTGGTCCTCTACCGGCCTTCTCCACGGCGCTGAAAAACAGATTCTCTATCACCTGGTCCTCTACCGGCCTTCTCCACGGCGCTGAAAAACAGATTCTCTATCACCTTCTCCTCTCACCTGGCCTTCTCTACAGCGCTGAAAAAACAGAGTCTCTATCACCTGGTCCTCTACCGGCCTTCTCCACGGCGCTGAAAAACAGATTCTCTATCACCTGGTCCTCTACCGGCCTTCTCTACGGCGCTGAAAAACTGATTCTCTATCACCTGGTCCTCTACCGGCCTTCTCCACGGCGCTGAAAAACAGATTCTCTATCACCTGGTCCTCTACCGGCCTTCTCCACGGCGCTGAAAAACAGATTCTCTATCAGTCGCCGTGGTCATCCCTAAGGCAAGGCAGAGATTCCTGATATCCCACAGCTGTCTCCCACCTTGGGAGGGCACAGGGTTGCTGCTGGTCTGCCTCCCCTTGCAGTATGAAAAATGATATTGTGCATGCAGCCCCCGATCTGCCACAGACCAGACTGATCAAAACAACGATAATATCTTATTATAGAGCAGGGACGAATTCATAGTCTGATAGAAAAAATACTTAAAGACACTAATGATGTGTGTGTGTGTGTGTGTGTGTGTGTGTGTGTGTGTGAGAGAGAGAGAGAAACTGTTTGTCTGTTTGACCGAATGTTGCGTTCTTGAATGAACGATAAAATGTTGGTGTTTGTATCACATAGTGTTATAAAATACATACAGTATATGCGGATATATTTTTACGTCTGGATATAGCCCGAGCTAAATGTGAGCCGAATGCTACAGTGAAGTCCTTTTAAATGACCTCCAGAAAGGACAGCAGAGGTATTAGCTGTTTCCAAAGCATTTCTGCCCCCCCCCCCCCCACCCCGCTCCAACCCTTTGTCGGAAAAGCATAATAAAAATGTTGGCAAATTAATGAGCAAAAGAAAACAAATTAGATGTAATAAATCAGAAGACAGAAGAGCAGAACCTTCCAGCTGCCGGGAAACGGAGGGCTAGGAGCGCTAGGCGCGCTAGGTGGGGCTCCTCCTGCCTGCAGAATAGTGCAGACTGCCTGGGAGCACTTTGACAAATAGAGCCCATTATGTTCACCGTAGTGTAAACGCTTGTACACGGGCACCAGCTCACACTTTGCATCACTTCACTGGAGGTCACGCTTCTTATTCATCAAATTAAAATGGAGTTGCTGAAAACAAGGGGTTTCCGGCAGGAACGAGATTGTCGTACGGCGGCCTCGTAAAAAATGAGTCGGTCCATGTTTGTAATCAGGAGAATAGATATTTCTCTCGTGGCAATAAAACAAGAACTGGGGCTTTTCCCATGCATTGCTCTTCGTCAGCTACAAATCCTTACAGGGTATCAACCTCATACATAGTGAGAAGAACGGTATGTGTTTCCGGTGCACATACAAGTTAGAAACAGCATATTTATTTCTATTTATTTGAAATTGAAGTCTTTCACTATTGAAGGAAATGTATTTTACTGCGCCTGGAATCTTTTGAACTTTGACAGGGCAAATGATAGGACCGTCAGCATGTGTGTGCACGTTATGGCCTTTGGTAAAAAAAAGGAAGGCATTTGTAGAATAATAAGTTTAATAACTTGTCATTTTTGGGATTCAGTCTGGGAACAAAGGTCTCACTTGTATGAAGGGTTTGGGGTGAAATTGAACAGTTTGTTTTCCAGACTCCCTCTAACAGTAATGAATGTTCGAGCATAGTGCCGAGCTAGAAGAAAGTAGCTCCCTGTGCAATGCATGTAGTGAGCTGGCTTGGCTTGTGTTGTAATGTATATGTGTCTTAACTCTGGTTTATGAACCCTGCCGTGGTCTCAAAGGTAACCATAAAAGCTGTTAAAATCGCTGTCCTGTGACGTATGCCCCTGTTAAAAAATCTGTTCTCCTGGTTTGTGAGGGCATGTGTCTGGTTTGCTGATGCTAATGACTCCCTGCTGGGGCCGGTTTGCAGTTTAGCGGAGGAGGAAGGCTTCAAAAGAGGGACGGGAAGGTGGGTGTTTGAACCAGATCAATAGACCTTCGGCGCTTCAATCACATTGTTTCCGTTTTTTCCCTTTTTTACCGCTGTCCTCGGCCCCTGACCCCCCCACTGTTCTCACATCTCCCACAAAAACAGGCAGATGGGAGTTTTTTTTAAAATTTCACCTAGAGTAACCCCAGCAGGTCAGCCCCCGAACCCAAAACAGGGCCTCACATAAGAAAATGACTGGCACAGATGCTGTGTAGAAAATAGAATAATAGAAACCTTACAGCGGCAATATGAGATGTGTGTGAGTGCGTGCGTGCGTGTGCACATGCATGTGTGTGTGCATGCGTGTGTGGTGCTTTGGGGAGGAGGGGTAGGGATGTTGGAAAGCCTTAAGCTTGCTTAATTACAAAAAAATAACAAAAAAAATGCACCCAGGCGTGTCGATTGACTAATCTATAAAAAACACCTGCCCTATCACCTGCTCATCATTATTTACCATAGCAACGGAACATTTCTTACCTACTGAATGGAAAGCCCACTTGCCCCTCACTTTTTGCCTCCACGGCAAGTAATACAAAATGGCGGGTGAAGGTCTCATTCTCTTTCACGGAGAACGGCGCGTTCTCTGGAAAGGTGCCTCGTGTCAGCGCCCTGGCAGCGGGTGGGCTATGCCCAGTTAGTCACCGCTATGGCACTGCAGATGGCGGTAAACACCAGGGACGGCATGTCCATCGTCTTCTCCCTCTCACACTCCCAAAAAAAATGTTTTCAATACAACATCGCACCTGCATTCCCTCCCGTTTCCCCGGTAACCTGAAGAGAACGTAAGAGGCTGACGTTTGGCTGCCGGAATAAGAGGTAAATCGTCTGAGGAAAAAGAGATGGCGTTTTGTGTTTGAACGATTTACGGCCGGGGCTGCTCTGGGTAGTGACAATCGGCGTGCCTTTTTGTTCACGTAACACGGAGATCCGCACGTTTGCCACCTTATCTCTGCAAGAGCAAAATTCAGATCTTAATCTACTTTTTTTTTATTTCTTTTTTTTACACTTGAGGTCTTCGTAATTGTAATTCTACCTGAGATTCATTTAATGGTCCCTAATTAACCTCTTGCTCCCTCCTCTTTAACCTCATCAGTTATTTCATTAAATAGGAATGGGCACCAGGGCCCCACGTGTCTCTGCAGCTCTCAGCCCTGGTTTAGCTGTGCCTTCTTTCATGTTTCGGCCGGGGGTGGGGGGGCTCGGGAGCGGGAACAGAATCCGATGCCCTGAATTCTGAGAGCATACGGTAATCTCCGCTGTGTCAGATTCCCAAATACTTAGTGAGTAATCATAACAGAACGTTGCCAACGCTTTACCGACATTGAGCATTCTGGCTGCGCATAATGCGCCGTAATTTTAAAGAAATGAAGCTTGTGATAATGTGTTCTCTGGTGCATTGTGACCGACCCATTTACGGCAGGCTTGATACAGAACGGGGCTGCGGACGGCGGTGCTGCTATACAGCGGAGCACGTTTTGCACGGAGGTAAGAGCGGTCTTGTGTTGTATGTTCTGCAGGTCTCCCGTGATCACATGGCTGGAGAGCGTGCGGTGTGTGTGCTAGTCACAGTAATGCAGGGTGGCAGGGGGGTGGTGGTGGGGGGGGGGGGCGTGAATCGACTCCCAGAGATGACCTCTGTTTCTGTCCGTGCCGTGCCTGTAAGCAGGTGCTGCTGACAAGCGGCCCGGGCGCCGTTCATTGGCTTTCCTCTCACAGCCGAGCCAATATCCAAACTAAACAGCATCATCATCTGCTCTCAGCGCACTGACACAACCCATTTGGGCGGACAAAGCTGATAGCGGAGTAAAGGAACCTCCATACCAGCGCCCAGTACATTCACAGATTGTGTAGACCTCACCTCTGTGTGTGTGTGTGTGTGTGTGTGTGTGCGTGCGTGTGTATATTTCTGTACATTTGTATTTGTGCAAATATGTGTGCATGTGTGAGTAGGTTTTCATGAGTGCATTGTTGTGATAATTCTGGTAGATGATTACACATGAGCTACCAATGTGTGGATATGCAGAGTGGTAAAAGAGCCTGCCCTTTATCCTCATGCCTTTCTCTGCAGAGAAACACAGGGGAGACACGGCTCTCTCCGTGTGCTGCATTCTCATGTTTTTCATTTGGCTTGACCCAAAAATACAGGGAATAGCAGTTTGGCTCTCGCCACTGCATTCAAACATTGATGTCAGCCGCAGAGTGAGTGAATGAGAGAGAGAGAGAGAGAGAGATGGAGAATGAGAAAGAGAAAAAAAGAGAGAAAGAATGTGAAAAAGAGAAAGAGAGAGAGAGAGAGAATGAGAAAGAGAGAGTCAGTGAGAGAGAGAGAGAGAAGAGACAGAGAGAGAGCAAGCCACTATGGGGTGGGGGGGGTGGGAGGGGTTGGGTAGGGGGGAAGAGAAGGTGAGGAAACTTGCCTTTATTCAATTACATTGGAAACTCATTGTCAGCATTTGCAGATAAGATAAAGGTGGAGAAAAGCTGTTAACAGGAACCCAGCAGAGGGTCTGGCTGGAATGGTGAGTGCAGGTCCCTCCACCGGTCCAGATAAAACCAGAGCCGCTCATTTAAATGCAGCAGGTATGGCTGGAGCCTTCTCAGCCTCATTACATTGACTCACTCTGTCACTTTCTGTTGTTTAACCCTGATAAGCACAAGAACAGCCGTTAATATGGCAAAAATAGGGGGGAAAAGCCAAGGCTCCCAAACAGGCAGTCCAATAGGATTACAGCAGGCCTGGGGGACATGTCTGGATGGCCAGTTGAACTTAGTCATTGTAAGTCACCTTCCCCATTGATTCCACTGTTTATTAGCAGCAAGTAAGTAACTCACCTGTCACTCCTGACTTGTTTCCCCCATTTGACTTGCAGATAAGTGTGATCTCTCTTTCATTAATGCTTTTATATTTAATGACTTTTAGTTATAAATGACTGCTGCATATTTTGGATTCTCTCTTCAGCGCATGGCGGGATCTGAGCTTATATTACAGGATGTTCAACAGATAGAGAGGGGGTGTTGGGTGCTTAGGCCTGACTGATGAGTGTGTCTCCATCTCAGACCATGTCACTGCTGCTGCCTGGAACACATGCAGTCACAGAATAACACATTACAGCTCTGCTATCTGGGAGGCCATTTTGTATTTGGTGGTTTCAACGGAATCTTCTGTGCTCTGCATGTACCGGCAGTAAAATGGCCTTGATTTATAGATAAGGAAGATAAGCAAGGACAACAGTAAAATGTTTTTTTGGCCTCTACCTTTTTTGCAGAGAGAAGGGAAATCACATACATGTAGCAACCCACAGGGGTGGTGTACAGCAACCCTTCCAGCATAAGAAGACTCAGCAATCAGGTGGACAAGCAATTTACATCTACTATACTTTATCAGGTGTGGTACGTGGCTGGATCAGGTGCTGAACAGACAAAAAGTAACTCATTAAGAGACAATAAAGAACACATCATCTTATGTGTGAAAGATATATCCTACAGCACAGCGTCCGTATCTTATGCTAATATATCTGGACAGTATGCTAGTACATTCTTTTCTATTTATTCAAGAAAAAAATTATTTTCCTTTTTAGGATTGCTCTTAATTTTCTGTAATGACATGTATTGTTGTTGTTTTTGTCCTGCTTTCAAAACTACTTATTCTCTTATATTCTATTGTAAAGCTATTTCTTTTCTCAATATCCACTGATCCAGGAACACTACAGCTTGGATCAAGATGTTTTTTTTTGTTGAGTAAAGGCCACAAAGAGGTATGGGTATGGTTATGAGAGTGTCCTAATATCTGTAGTGATGCATTACATTCACGGGATATTTGCATACCATTTATTTCAGCATTAAATCCAGACCAGCGTACTCCTAAAATTGAGCTTTGTGTTTTAGCATTCAGTTGTCACTGATTTGAAGCTCCGAACACAACAAATTCAATTTTTAATTGCAATCCAGACAATATTTTGATGTGATATATTTGCTTTTAAACAAATGTGAAAAATGTCTTGGACTTGCTCAGTTGTCAGGTGTTTGTGAGTAGTTTCAGTGATAACTAATACCAATAAATGCACAGACCTCACCATTCTGTAGTAATATCGAAATGTCACTGGCCCAATCTCTTATATATCTGTTTATTCATAAGATACTTAACAAACCTCCCACAGTTCCCCTTTAATCATCTACTTCAACATGACGCTCATCCCAGGGAGATATTTATATTCCAGGACAGCTCGTATCTGAATCTTTGAAAATCCAGTGGTCACCACTCCAGAGCAGGTGACATGAATGCAAATATCTTTCGCATGGAAATATGACAATTATCTGCAGAGAGAGAGAGAGAAAGAAAGAGAGAGAGAGAGACTACAGTAGATTTGACAGCATTGTTTTTGGTAGCCAATCAAACAAAGTTATGTTTGACAAATGTTACATTGGTGATGTTTCAGTGGCCAGCAGGCAGCCATATTGTACACATTCATGCAAAACACATGTGAGACTGATACATTTTTACCAGATGGGTGTCAGTGCAGCCTGGGCTTGAAATCACAGGCGTTTTTCATTGCTAGAGGGAGCGGTACGCTGAATGCTTGCATTTTCTAATGATGTTTCTCACAATGCATTCTCCACTTACATTATGTTTCCGTCCTGCCATTTCAAAATGGCTGTTCTCTCATTTGTCATTACCTTTCTGTTCTTATACGATAAGACCTCTACTATCCCGCACCCTTGGGCAATCAGTGGTGCCAGAAAATTGGGAATAGTAGAGCACGCCCTACATATAACCTAGGAGGCCGACAGTGTTTTTATTGTTTAAAGCCAATTCATTATTAAGGCCTCCACCTGCTGGCCAAGTGACTTTACAGCACCTGATATTTCCAAAGAAAAATAGACATTTTGTAAATTGTCTTCACAATTTTACTGTCTACACAACTCTTCTTTTTTACTAAGCTCCCGATCAGTATTTAACATTTTTTGTTTAATTGTTACTTTTTAAATAGCATATTATTATTATTATTATTATTATTATTATTATTATATCGGGGAAAAGGGGGGAAATTGCACATGCTAAACAAAGAAAAACCCCTCAGCCCAAATTCAGAAAAGCTCCAGACAGTAGAATACTGGACGGTCGAAGTTCCACTGTACCGTGTAATTTGAAGATATCGATTAATTATTGCTTATAGTAAGCACTTTGTTGGAGAGTAAAAACTAAAAACATTTTCTAACCAGTTTTATCCTTTATTTTTCTCTTTCCATATTTGGAATACCCAATTATATTTGTAGCCTCGTACCATTGCTGTAACATCCTCTGCCAATTTAGGAAGGTACACATTAGCATGTGAGTCCTCCCGAGCATGTGCTGCTAGCCGTGTTTCTTTTCACTCTGCAGTCCACCAGTAAGGGGCTGTGCAATCAGTGCTTTTGAGGACTACACTTCACATACAGCTGCTGCTTCCTGCAGACGGCAGCCTATCCAATTAACCAGAGGAGTTTCTCCTGCGTGATGAGGCCTGGAAACCAAGGCTCCCTGGACAACTCTACACTCATTTGTGCATCACCCTGCAGGACTGCCTGCTTCGCATGGTCGGGCTATTCTGAACTGCGGAGCACATCACTGCCACAATCAAACTAGTGCTCTAGCTGGTTGTGCTACTTGAGAGGCTAACAAAATGTATGGATAAAAAACAACATTAGAGATAAGTCTATATATTTGCATGATTCCCGTAATTATATAAAATTAGGACATCGGGGAGATAAGTGGAAAGTAGAGTATAGCTGTGATATCGCTGTGTGATACTGGCTTTTGTGAACAGCATGTGAAAATTATAAAAAAGACATTAAAAAACATGTCTTATTACTCACGTACATGCCGTTTTGAAGAACACACAGTACTCTAGCTCTCTCTTTTTCTAAAAAAAAAGAAAGAAAAACATACAGGGATGCTTTGAAAACAGCCAAAGAAAAGCTCATCATTGGCAAAAACAGAAAAAGCACTGAAGCATTCTCAAAGGACGATGTAATCAGGGGCACATCTGATAGTTAGGTTACACAACCAGCTATACTTTATGACAACCAACATTTTTTAAAAGGTCACATCTTTTAATGGTATTTCATTGTCAAGGCCATAAGTGGAAAGAAAGTGTTGTACTATAGTACACACCAGCACTGTGACATTCACCAGTCAAAACCCTGAATAGTATCTTATCTCAATCAATCAATTAATTCATTCAAATATATTTACCGCATATTTTTACACGGAAATAACCACAATGTGCTGCACACCTCTAAACCCAAAGCCCAAAGTATAAAATCTGCAAAATTATTCCACAACCCTGGGAATAATTTGACATATAGCTCTTCCCAGACTTAATGTAATTTTGCAAGCAGCGAAATGCTTGAAATGCTAAAATGTCACAGAAACATTAGGAGAAAGTAATTTGTGTGCACCCTGTTGATCTGGCTGGCTTTGTTGCTGTTGCTGCTTCATTATTGTTATCTTGTATTTATTTTAGTTGAACCCCCCGGTACTGACCCACATCCACTTTCATCAACCAGCTGGCAGAAAGCTTTGCGTGCATTGTGCCATTTAATTGACCAATTTATTTAATGGCTCCTGGAAAAAAAAATAGAAGAAATTTCAAGCGGGGACCGATGGAGATGTAATAAGGAGCGTTCCTGGCAGGCATCTCGCAGGTAACCTTGGAAACGCGGGCACCGGTCAGCCCTGCATCGATGGCTCACTGTACCTGAATAAATGGGCCTGAGAGTCTACCCAGCAGTACTGAGGAGGACAGCTGCATGCCGAGAGGCTGCCTGCCTGCCGCGCCCTGCCCCGCCCGCTCCACTCTGCGCATACCCCGCACACATTCCGCACGCATCGTCACACTCAGACGCTCCGGCAGCAGGCCCAGGGAGCCACTGTCCTCCACGTCTGGCCTTGTGGTCAACCCTGAGACTTTCCTTACAGATCACCTCAGATCCGCTCACCCGCCCCATGCAATCAGCGGTGTGGATTTCAGTGGATATAAAGTGGGGGAAGACATGGCACTGAACAGTTGTGCATTTGAAGCACGTTGGCAGTTGCTGAAATTCAGGTTGTGTTGCCTTAGTCTACATCAGGGGTCCGCATAGCCAACCCTGTTCATGGAGATCTACTATCCTGTAGGCTGTTCACTCCAACCCTAACAAAGCACACCTCATTCAACAGCGAGAGATCTACTATCCTGTAGACTGTTCACTCCAACCCTAACAAAGCACACCTCATTCAACAGCGAGAGATCTACTATCCGGTAGGCTGTTCACTCCAACCCTAACAAAGCACACCTCATTCAACAGCTAGAGATCTACTATCCGGTAGGCTTTCACTCCAACCCTAACAAAGCACACCTCATTCAACAGCTAGAGATCTATCATCCTGTAGGTTTTCACTCCAACCCTAACAAAGCACACCTAGACACAGCTAGAGATCTACTATCATGTAGGCTGTTCACTCCAACCCAAACAAAGCACACCTAGACACAGCTAGAGATCTCTAATTAGTAGAGCTGCTAATTAGTAGAATCAAGCGTGCCAAAATAGGGTTAAAATGAAAACCTACAGGACGGTAGATCTCCAGGAACAGGGTTGGAGACCACTGGTCTACATCATTGAATTGACGCTCGCTCATTAGTGAATCTCTGACCAAGATATTTAGGAAGAAAGGTTGATTATGAAAATTGACACAGGCAGTGGTCCCATACAGAAACAGGGACTGAGGAGTTTTCTCACAAAGCACCGCTTACCCCCCTTCTGCCATTCTAAGGGAATTAAGCTGTGTCAAAACCTGGATGGGAAACACATTGCCCTGAGCAGCAATACAAGAGGAGCTAATGTTACGCATTGCATTTTTAGACCAAAGCTGGAGCACATCTTTTAAGACTTATTTAAATCACTTAATTAACGCAGGCCACAACAGCCTTTGGATCAATGTCATTAGCCTTTAGAGGGATGTTTAGTGGCAGCTAATTCTAATTAAAAACAGATATAAACTAAAGCAATTTAATGATGAGAACTGGTAATTGAAAAGGGAGAGGCAACTGCTTCTTTCTTCTGATGCTCTATTGTAAGGGTGATCAGTGTTTGAACCTGTTATCATGGGAATAGGTTATGCACTGCAAACACAATATTTCTGTTTGTAGTTATGCGCTATTTTCCATAATTCATCTTTCTTGCCGAATCTTGTGCATGGACCAGAATCCAATTCTGTCCCACAGAGTGATGATGCACTTGGGGGGGGGGGTGCAATTAAAGTCACCATGGGTGGGGGGATTTCAGTCAAAAGACTTTTACTGCTATGACTTTTTATGCAAGAGTGACTCCTCTGGTTGCAGACCTGCAGACCAGCCCTGGAAGCAGTACAGTCCTCTAACACAGGCTGTGCAGCTCATCTGATTGGCTGCGGTGTATAAAGGAGCAACGGCTAGCAGTACAAGCTTCAGAAGATGTGTGTGCTAGTCAGCGCTCTTGTAAATTCATAGAGGACACTACAGGATCAGGGCGGGCTGGAAATATGATTGGGCCTCCCAAATACGAAACAATACATTTGAAAAATGACGCTTAGTGTTGGAGCAATTCGTTCAAGCGTGAAATGATCTTCATGTGTCAATGAATGGGCTTTCTCCAATCTGAGGGAGCAGGGTGGATTCAGAGGCGGGCTTAGGGACAGGTGGCTTATATCAATGAAAGGAAAAATAAAAAATAAAAAAACCCACTCAAATACACCCACTCTAACCCTATGCATCTGTGACTCTTTATGGCTGCTGAGTCTCCATCTCAAGTAGAATTGCTCAAATCACCGCTCTGGTTCTGCCGTATTGTGTTTATAATTGTAATCCTTAGCCTCAATGAATGAGCTTGTTATGTTTGTTAATTAAAAATGAAATCAAATTTATCTCCCCTTTAACTGGCATGTAGGCTGCAATGTTGTTTTGTGAAAAACGAGCACTCTTGTTTGAATCAGTCATGCGTTGGTCTTCTTTCACCACACAAATGAACAAATTTACAAACTAAGTTGATTCCTAATTGCTGGGCTAGTGTGGTGGTTTATTTTTTAAAATGTGCTAAATGCTTGCCATTATCCAACCTTTATAGATGCAAAGCAGAAAATGGGAGAGAGTCGCAAATGGCTTAAGTATAGTTTGCATGGCCTTATGATGGCAATTGTCACATACTTAATTCGATTTTTAATTAACTATGATTTCTTGGAGCACTTACAGATGACTGACTTAAAAACTGCTCCAAAAGCTACTGTAACCTTTCTTTTTTCCAGAAAAATATTTTGCCTATGAATGAAAAAGAAAATTTGTTTAAACAATGCAGGAAAACCCTGATAATGTGGTCTTATTGATAATATAAGCTGTTCATGCTGGAAGTTTTTTTACTGGACCAATAGTTAACATAACATTGATCTCAAGGGTACACCATATTATTCAGAGTACAACAGTGCGGTCTTGGATTCAAATCTATGACCTTCTGGTAAAGAATTTATAGCTGATAAAGACGCATTTGTCATCTTCCTTCTGTGGTCCATTCCTCGTTTATCCTTTTCAATTTAATGCTCTGGAACTCCTAAAACAGACAATGACAAGTTCAGTTCAGTTCAGTTCAGACAGACAGACAGACAGACAGACAGACAGACAGACAGACAGACAGACACACACACACACACACACACACACACACACACACACACACACACACACACACACACACACACACACACACACACACACACACACACACACACACACACAGTTGAACTATGGACAGCGCTGGCCACATTCACAAGCAGGGTGGCAGCTACCCATATTGCCTAAGTAATGGGCTATACGTCGACTATGGCCACCACTGGTCCCAGTGCTCTGCACCACACTGCCCTGCATTACACAGGCTCCTGTTGCCCAGGACACAGGAAGAAAGGGAGGCACTCAAGCCTCTACCCACCTGTCTGTGCTCCCCAGGTCTCCAGCACCTCGCTGTCTGCCACAGAGAGCCTTCAAATTGCCTCTCTGCTGTCCCATCCTGTGGGACTGCTGGAGGCCCGCAGGCTTACCAGGGGTTGCACTTTCACTGCCTTGTCTCAAGGGCCTGCCATTAGAGTGCCATGCACTGGATTTGTGGGTCCTGTAGAGGGGGCTACATCTTCCTCTCCCATGTGTCCAGAGGTTGCAGAAGGCCCTTTGAAACTTGTAACTGGGCCTTCCTGAGGTCCCCTCATTGGCTACCACTGCAGGCCTTATCATAACATACCTTAATGACGTGAACAGGCAATTCAGGCCAACAATGATCGCCATCTTCCTAGCACTAAAGGGTACCTAGTGCTCTCCTACAATCTACATAGTATCCAGCACCATATCAAGCCTGGCATACTACACCACTACTACACCAATACTCTGCCTCTACTACATAACCTGGCAAGCTATTCCACACAGTGAATACTCTCTGTGTGAAGACGTCTCACATTATCTCCTTCCAGAAGGGCTCTCGATGGCTGTCACTGCAGGCCCTCCCACTGGCTCTATGCTGTCCTGTCCTGTGAGGAACCTGCCACCGTAAGCCTACCCTCACCATAAGCCTCTGCACGAACACACCCAATCCACCATGGCCACCAACTGTGCCAGGGTTAAGGGTGGCATCAGTGTTGTGTGATCTTGGTGCTCCTCCCTGGCTCTTGTCTTTGCTGCTTCATCACTTGGCTTGGAGCTAAGGGGGAAATAATGTGAAACCATCAAGGTTGGCCAAGAGAAGCCCTTCAAATAAAAGACCTTCAAATAAAGTATAGTACTTTGATTCAACTGTGTGGAAATAAATTTTACATTAATTTATTTTGCAGTCATGTTTATCCAAGGTGATATAGACATCTATTCTTAACATAGTACAATATCCAGCCTTTGTACATTTAACTAGATATTTACTGATTTATTTCTGGAGCCGCATCTTTCCCATGGGAACAAAGCCACCCGTCACTCTCTGATCAGCTTAACATTGCCATTTACTATATTTCTGTCAGGCCCTGTTGGTGTGTTTGTCTTTCTTCTGAAAGACAAATCAAGCCAATCAAATAAGACCTTGGAAGACCCCTTGTCCTTGCTGTTGTAAAACCATGTTTCGCCCTCATTGTGCATGGCTACCTCCTGAGTACGCCAAAGACATTCTGGGGAAGATACATTATATCTCTCAAATGTAAAAAGATTCAACTGATGCGAGGCGGGAGTCAGCCATCCTGACAGGGAACCTTCAGTCCAGCTGTGTTCAGGGGTTTATTTCTGACAGCACACTGCTGTGTTTCCAGAATGTCAGGCTGTCCCATTTAGGAATATGTGTTCAGTATGGCATTGTAGAACAATGAGGTTAAGGGAAAGGACATCATACAGAACACAGCAGCTGTCTAAGGTTGCATGTGCTGACTTGATGGAGACAAGTGAAGGTGTGAAAGCCAAACATAACCAGTGAGAGGTCATTACACATCATCAGGGACTAGTTCCTGGGGGGAAAGGGAAGATGATTTCCTGCACACACGCAGATGTTCATTCCCACCCACACACACACGCACGCACACACACTTGCATGCACACACAAACACACTCACACACGTACATGCTCAAACACACACTCACTCACACATACACACACACAAACACATACTCACACGCACGCACACACAAAGCACACACACCACGCTCACACACAAATGCACACACATAATCTCTCTTTGGTTGTGTCAACATGGGAGTTGGCTTCTGAAAGAGTAATTGAAAAGCTATTCATCTATTGTGTCCCATGATTTCCTGGCCTTTCCCATAGGGTCTGCCGATGTTTTGTCGATTCATCCTACCCATCGAGTTGTCCTACCAAGGGGTATTGCGCATGTGCACATCACAATTGCATAATTTTTTCTGTGTATAACAGCACACCCATAAATTCATGCTACTTCAATTTTTTTACCAAAGTTTAGTATTGCATTTTTCCCATAGTTATGGTGTTTTACTCAAACTTTCATACCATTTGTGATGTCAATTCAACCTTTTTTTACTAAAGAATCACAATTTACTTGTGGTAGTATCTTCTGATAGGGTAGCAAAAATCGATAGATAACTGCATGACACTACCGGTAGGATATTTTGACAAGATAGGACAAATCGACAAAACACCGGTATTGCTCGTATTCTCTGAGGCCCTGATCTGGCTTTCCTTTGCCACTGCCTGTTTACAGGGCTGACTGACGAAAAACAAAGCCTCAAACATGCTCCAAGACTCCTGAAATTCAGAAAGACAGCCAAGGAGCTTGGGAACTAATTGATACTGATTGATCACACTGCCTTTTACCCATCTCTACCCCCCTCTCCAGACCCATGGGGCAGTATTACCCTTTTCCATATATCCGATATGGATGAAAATACCCTCAAATTAAAGCTGACTGTCTGCACTTCAACCTCATTGTCATTGTATCCTTTCAAACTCAAAGTGCTAGAGTACAGAACCAAAATAACAAAAAATGTGTCACTGTCCAATTAATTATGGTGCTCACTGTATGTATATATAGTGTAAGCAATAATGACAAAGGAGCCGGGCATTATACAGTTTGTATACGTGGAGGCAGTAGATTGCCCGAAGCGAACCAGAGGGCAATTTCCCTCCGCGAAAGGCATTCGATAATGCCCGGCTCCGAGGTCATTATTGCGCTTATACAGGTGCAGCTCAAAAAATTTGAATATCGTGAAAAAGTCAGGAGAAACAACCCTTAAAGGGATCCATCCACATCTACTCCATATCTGGCCGCAGAGTGATGGTTTGGGGCTCGTTTGATACCTTAGACCCTTGATGACGTACAGCCATTTCACCAGTCATGTGTTCCATACTGTACCAGCGTAATTTACAGCTGAATCTAGTCTTACCCCCCAATTCTCATAGAGATCAGTTCAAATGCAGAGAGGTTATAGTATCGCTTGTAACAGTACCTGAAAATAAGATATCGAGAGTCTTTTGATGTTGATTGGTCACAGACTTCAGGAAGTAACAGCATGCAAAGGATATGTGACCAAATATTAATTATGATACTTTAAAAATATGTTAAAGCAAAATATTCTAATTTTCTGAGACACTGAATTTGGGTTTTCATTAGCTGTAAGCCATAATCTTCAAAATTACAAGAAATAAAGGCTTGAAATATTTCACTCTATGTGTAATGAATCTATATAATATATGAGTTTCACTTTCTGAAATGAGTGACAAAAAATATTGAACTTTTTCACGATATTCTAATATTTTAGCTATTTTTAGAAAAACGCTTGGTGGGCACCGAGTTGAAATGATCTTATCTTGAAGCGCTCCGAGGAAAAAGCGCCCTACGTCAGTGTCACTCTTTTCTTCTCTGTCCAATCGCACGAAAGTAGAGACGGGCCTTGATTCTGCCAGTCGGTTCCGTGTAAACAAAGACGATTGGGGATAAAATTGGTAACATTAGTTGCCGTTTCAGCCCACCCGGAGTTATGGTTATGGTTATGGTTAGTGTTAGGGTTACAATGCTGCCCAGAAGACATTTCAATAAATATAACACCAACTTGCCCTTGGCAACTACAATGACTGCAATGTAACGAAAAAAAAGTGCAATGGAATTCTTTGAGCATCAGGGGACAGTGCTGAGGCACTGCTAAACAGAGTAGAATCCGGAAAAATACATGGAGGTGAATGCAGCTAAATGCTATAAAATTATCATCACAGTCGATTTCAAATATTTTCGCGGAACTGGATTATTACTGCCAATGTTACACGGCCTAATGCTTATAATTAATACATAATTATAAGTCGACATGGAATCGATGGTTGTGTTATGATCTCACTTTCAAAACATTTCCACGAGCATTGACGCTACGCAATGTTGATGAGTTCGCCGGTTCATGAATATTCATTACCGGCGGCTCCTCAATCAACGGTAGCCAACTAGCCAGTAGCTGTCGCTTGCTTAGTAAAACCATATATTCTCTAGAAGATTCTAGAAGATTCTTGTTAAAACCAGATTGTCTATAAGATATAAGGTGATGTACCGCCGGTGCTAGGTAGTACTTTGTTCGTCCACATAGTTGTCATTCTTGTGCTGTTATTACTGAACAATTTTGGCTGGCTTTGGGCCATCTTGTTTCTGAGTCTCACGTCCAAAGCGGTCATGAATATTCATGATCAATTTGCATAACCAGAACAAAAAAGTAATTTTTTTGTCAAAAGTCATTCACACCTCGGAGTGGATTATTGCGCTTATACCATGGTTACCAACAATGATTATATATAGTTACTTTCATATTTATTTATTTTTATGGATTTAATCAGCTGAGATTTATATACATATATCCTTTCGCTGTTCTTTGGGCATGTTGTTTTCCGTTGTCAAGCAAAACTGCTTTATGAACTGAAAACCCCTCGTTGATCATTCTATTTCTGGTTACTAGCTCTATTTAAGTGCGTTGCTATGCAAAACCCTCGGTCGTTAGTTCTGAAAACAACTGATTCCATCAGGAAAAAAATTGTTCTTCTCGTTTTTATAACACACAATTGGCACCAATCTAGATTATTTTTATCATTACATTATTTAAAAAAATTGTATGAAACCAAACCATATAACTCAAGATTCAACGTTAATTTGCCTCCCTCTCTGTCTTGCTTTTAAAAAAGGGTTTGGTCATGCAGTGTGTAGCTAGCCTATTTTAAATAGCCTAAGCGTAGGCTACATTTCAGATTCGCACCATGATGGCCTATGCATGGGACCATCTAAAAAATACTACGGCGTTTATTAGATGTAAATTATCGAAGAATTTTCGCTGGATAAAAAGTTTTCTATATAGCCTATAGGCTACAGATTAACGTCCTTTGTGAAGTGGCTTGCTTTGCTTATACTGAGACAGACCTATGGCTCGCAGTAAAAAAAGATTGTACATAAACACCATGCGCTTTGCTAACTCCGTGATAATGTAACTATACCTAGATATATAATTACCGAGCCACATAGTGCATTTGCATTATCTTAAAAACAATGACAAAAGTTTGTCGTAGCCTAGCTTAAGTTAGCCTACTATTTGCAGCCTACGAAGCGAAGTTGCCGTCTGCCGTCCAGTAACGTTAGTCACTGAGGGGGAAAATGTAGGTAGGCTACATTCTGCTCATTTTACTTAATTCACTTTATTTATTCCACTTATTTTCTAGAACGTCTTGGACTCTGAATTGACCGGTCATGGAGCAGTTTGCCATTCCCAGGTTGTGTACTAGCTGGTCAGGCAGGCAGCGCATTCATTTAGAACGGTGATCAAACCTGTGACCCGGATGACTGAAGGTTATACATAGTATCCATCCCTCATTGACCAATCAGAATCAAATATTCACCCCATACACCATGGCTTGGATAAATACTCGATTCTGATTGGCTGGAGGGTGGTCATTAAATTTGTGTATACTGCCCGGCTATGAAGTAGCGCTGGCAAAATTTTAATCACTGTTCTTAATTAATACGCCGTCTACGTTATCTGCTGCCAGCGCCATAGAGTCGACCCTTTTATGAATGGTAACCATAGCTACTCCAACAGCTGATGAATAAAGGCGGAAAATAACTCTAAATCCGCTGATTAAAAAGTTTGTATTCGCCATGTATATATTCAAGAAGGTTCCTTACTCTGGTTAATGACGGCAGACTAGAATTTAAAACCCCAAGATGGGCTGGATTGTCTGCTACAGTCATTATGCTTTCTCATATTCTAATTATCTGCACTGACAGCAAAAACCTTCTTTCTGCTTTTAGTGGAGAAGAAATTGATTCATATTTACAGTAGGCAACAGGTCATCCTGTCGCCCTGCATTTACCTGCCCATTAAAGGCTTCAGCTGGCCTTTCTCACATTGGTCCCACCACTTGAAACAGCTGCAAATGTGATATCACATAATTACACCTGTAATGAGAGAATTGTTCATTCTACTCTCCACAAAAGCTTACATTGCTTTGTCTTTCTTTGCATGAGACACAGTATTAGTCAATTTCACCTTTCTGCCACTTGCCTCAGTTTTACTGATTACATCTGATATTCAATTTTTAAAGCAATTATTGCATGTATGAATTGAAATATTTCTCTCTCTCTCCATAGAGTGCTGAATTGGAAATGAGTGCCAGTGAACAGTGGCTGAAAAAGGCCCATATATGGTTGTAATTGCCCATGGACACAAATACCATCCTGCTTGTTCCTAGAGGATCAGTGCAGGAGCCACTATCTGCAGAATTGCCTCCAGATTCAGATATATTTTCTGCCAAGGGAATACGATGCTGCTTCTTCACAAGAGTCGCACGCACATGTTAAAATGGGGTGATGAAGATGCCTCTGGCCCTAGCAAACAGTAAGCTCACTTGATGGGCCTGAACTCACAGTCCAGTCAGTGGCCTCCAGCTGCCACATTAAAACCATTTAATCTTCTGTCCTCTTGAAGGAGACACAAGCAGAGAGGTTTGGTGGCATGAACACACACACACACACACACACACACACACACGCACACACACGCATGTAAATGTGTGGATTCACCCCTGTGTTTGATTCCACCAGCGACTGTTTGAAGTTCTGGATGCGAGAGGTGGCCTGAAGCCTTCAGCTGGGTAAAAAAGTGTGACGGCACATAAAAATGCATCTCCATTTTAAATAGTCTCATCTTTTAAGGTCAGCTGGCTACGTGGCGATCCTCGTGGCATCGGACCCTACATGGACATAGAGCGTAAAAACCGAATGACCTAATAGCTCATGTATAGTATGTTTTCATTTTCCTCATGTGGTGTTTATCAGTGCAGCTGAGTATCCATGCCCAGCTGCTGGCAATTCAGTGTCAGGGTTTCCATGGAAATTTCGGGAATGTCGAAGTTTGGTTGGCAAATTGTAGGGACAGGTTTTCCAGCTACAGAAGAACCTGCAGCACCAATTCATGTGCAGGTGATTCAATCTGTGCCTCTGTGAAATGGTAACAGGAACAATAAGTAGGACAATGGTTGTTTGGACCAAAGGGTCATGGGTTTGAATCCAGGCTATAACTACTACACTGCAGGGCTGCACTTCTCAAAACAGCCCCGGATACTCCAAATCAGTTTGCCCCTCTCTTATTGTATTTACAGATATATTTATACAAAGGTACCGTATATGCTATTTGTATATTATTGTGTATAACAGCTATATAGTTTATGGACCCTGTCATTTTCTACCGTATGCAAATGAGACAATATAACTATCCATATATTTATATGCAAATTATCATATTATCATATTTTATACTATATAATGTGTTTTTCTGAACAATATATGAAAAATATATGCATGTTTTTGGGTGACTTCTTTAACTGGCAAGGACTGTAATACTGCTGTAAATGATACAAATGAGAAGTTTTGCACAAAAAAAGCTGTGCTTTATGTAGATACATTTATTTTAATACATATCTTAATAATTATATATTGCATTAAAAAGTATAAAACATTTGTGAACATATTTGCAACAATGAGACCGGTCCAAATATCTTGACCTTATGCATGTCTGTTCGCACATTGTATTGTATTGTTTACAGTCAGTGTTTTCTTTGTGCTGTGATTTAATTGTGTTGTATGTACACAGATATTGGAGGCATGTTTAGAAATAGCAGTCTGCCCTGCTTTAATTAAAAACGCAGCTGGCTTATTAACAGACAATTAAAGCTGACGAGAAAAGGTGAGTCTAAAACAATCAAGCTGCTGTTATATTTTGTGCATAAATGTGGTGGGTGCCAGACCTTTGGAGTGTGCTTATCATCACTGTGGTTCTTAAACAGGTTGTTAAATACAGCGCACTCGGCTGGAAGTCTTGTCACTCACTGGAGAGTTGTCTTTCACGTTAACATATTATCACAAAGGAAGCAGATGGATTTATTTTAGCAAGAAATCAACACAGTCCTGATAAGGTACTACGATAAAAGGAGAATAATAATCGAATTATTTTTGTTTGTTTACACTGAAAACTGCAAAAAAATCACCAAAGAATTAAGTTTGTTTAAAAGAAACTGCCCGCAGTTTTTCCCAAGGCTTGACTTAGAATGTGATGATCCCTTGTTGAGTAATAAAAACCTTTTCATCATACTTTATTAGGCATCCTAATAGAAACTTGTGAGAAATGGCAATGTTAGATATCTTCTTTTGTCTGCTGTATTTTAAACTAAACGTAAAGTAAAATAGAAACAGACATTGCCCTTAATGAACAAGAGAATACACAAATATCTTTGCACTGCAGGCTTTAACATGACCTCCTTTTAACCTCTTTGGCAAATTTAATAAAAATGAATGGAACATTGTTGGAAAATGGTCCAGAAGCAGCTGCCATATTAAACATGTTTGATTTGGTTTACTTTGTCCATAAGTAATTGTCTATTTAAATGGTTTCTGGAAGTATGAAAAATGCATTCCTCTTGGATAATCCGTTTATTTTCCAGTTATTTTCAATGGTAAACATAAAGTGTTTCAATGTTTAAGTCTAGGTTTTCTCAGCAATGCACGGCTCAAATGGGCACTGCGGAGAATTATTTTCCTGAAGCTTGACAAAGATTTGTCCGCTAGTTTTGAAGTTACACAAATACCCCTGAATGACGTTTGTGCACATATTAAATATGTTTAGCTGAAAGATCATAAACGAAACTTGACAGGGTGTTGTGTAGTGTTAATGGTCATGTCTTTATGAAACCTTGATTGTCTGTACATTATATTTTATTTGCATGCATTAGGCATCATTGCAAGCATTGATTGAAATGATGTACTACTGTAGGCATAACCTGTACCTACATCTATTGTTTATTCTGGTGATCTATTCATAAAATATAATGCCATATCTTTTAGAAATCTTAATCTATCATTTGTCATGTGCATATACCGTATAGTGATGATATTATTAATGAATTAATCAGCTAGTTTTATCATAATAATCTTATATTTGAGGTTCATATGTACTTGTTTCACATATGTAAACACTACAAACATTCACATGTATGTTACAGTTTTTACTTAATCCAATATTACAATGAGAGTTCATTCAATATTAACACACATTTCAGTAAATAAAGACTGTGACAACTAGATTACTGAAAAAACAGCAGAAAGAAGTCCATTGTATCTACATTGCTGAAAGAAATGAAAGTGAAAACATGTTTAGATGTGTTGCTGACTGCAAACGCACACAACCTCATGTCTAAGATAATACTTTAGGCTGTTACTCAAAAACCCACCTCGCTGAACATTAAAGTGGTGAATATATTTTGTCAGAATGTAATCGACCTGCAGTAAAGTGCTATTTAAAAAAAAATGTTTTGAAAAGCACAGTCATTACATATGTCAGATAACAATGCTGTGCTTCTCTTATTGAATTTACCTGCTTTTATTAAATATTTTAGTCTATTACTGTCACTTAAAATATAGCTTTTGTTTGATTTTTGATTCTGCAGCAAGAAGCATGCGCCCTTTATACGTGCATTTATTAATATCAGCCCAACCCTCACCAATGATATTGTCAACTGACACGTTCGGTTGACCTGGTACTGTGAATCACACTCTGGTGACATTCTGGTATTGGGAAACTTGACCTTTTTTGCGTGGCTATGAAAAAGCCTTCTGTGTTTTTAAATTAGCATGATTTGCCTGCTAAAGCTTGTTTTGTAAGGACTGTTCACGTAGCAAACCATGTTTTTTTGATGCGTAGGTTTTGGGTGAGCTTTTACCATCTTTTTGAAAAGAGGAAATGCAGAATCTCTCTATTGAGAAAGAAAGAGTGAGAGAGAGAACATCATAGAAGAATTAAAACATTGTCACTAACCTCAGCAGGATAGATTCGCCTGGCAGGGCTCCATTACTTTGTAGGATATCTCCCTGCACTGCCACACGGAATAACAACCTGTGGGCAGTTGACTGCATGGCTTCGCTTGGACGAGGCCTCTCCACGAGCAGCAAGGTTGAGATTCCCATTGCCCGGGGCACACTCACCACATGACCCCACGGTCATCACGACTGGCACTACACAGCATAGCCTGAAAATTCTGATCAGGATTTCTGATATCGCCATGGTGACCAGGTGCACAGGCCTGTTCAGATCATAATTTCAACACCTTGGCATTTCGCATTTCAAAGAATGTTCCCTTTCCAAAGCATTTTTATGTTTTATGTAAGTATGTAAACCAAATTTTTATGCTGGATTATAATTTTAAATATTGTGTTATGTTATACTTTCTTTTTCACCCATGCCTTTTCCCCACTAAGGCATTGGCCATATATCAGCTCAATATATCTGAGCAGAGGGGTGGAATCTTGATTTTCTCTGACAGAGATTGCTGAACCTGCTAACTGTTTAGCATCTGAGGGTACCGGTACACATCTGTCCAGTTATTATTAATCTAAATGAGAACGTCCCCGTACCTTCCCAATGCATACACTCCACCCCCTCTCCCCAAATTCTGTCTGAACGTGTTTTCCATTTTGTTTTCATCTTCTCCCGACAACTTTGCTGACTCCTCTGCGGACCGCGGGAAGCGTCTTTGAAATGCATGAATAACTAGATAAAGTGTATCATTTTCTCCAGGAAAATGGAAGCAGGGACTGCCCCCTGAATGCTGATAGAACCGAGACGCCTGGAACGTAAGCAATGGCGACGGAGGGTTATTATAATGGAGAATATGAAATGAACAGAGGGACATTTCATCCCACTTATACATCGATATGAATTTAGTCTGAAGAGTGGAGATTAGGGAAGGCATAAACAGGGGAGGGAGGGGCACATTTCTAAACCCTCACACATAACAAGAGCTGACGTGGTTCAGACTGTCACTCCTCCTGAACCGTGCGAAAAAGCATCACACATCTAAATGTGTTTGCTGAAAGTGCTGTCTGTATTTGATGCTTCAGAATGCATTTTCCAATTTATGTTTCAATGAATGAACATATCAATTGTCTGTATGAACATATTTACAATATTTTTTCAGAAAATACTATATATATTATATCAATTGCATTAATCGTTTTAGATGGTAAACAAGCACAGACATGCTATTCTTGTGCACATCTATTAAAGGTTGTCTGGGAAAAATCTACCTGAGCATTAACCCCTGGTAAAGTCCTTTGTTGGACCTACTAAGTATACATACCAAGTAAATGGTTCTTGTGAAGCTAAATTAAACATTCTATATGGGGTAAAACACTTTCCTTGATTGAAATGTTTTCAGAAATCAATCCTCTGTGCCTTTTAAAAGTATTACTTTTTCCACAAGGGTATTTGGCTGCCATTTTCATGGGGGCGGCGTACAAGGGGTACTGTGAAATAATAACCTCAGATGCACTAGTGAACCTGGGATCTGTGCAGGTCTGCAAAGTGTAATGTAACCATCAGCATGATATCATCAAGTCATTAACCTAGGATTAGCCCTAAAGGCCAGATATCAGGGGTCAAAGGGTGATAGAAAGATGATCCGCTTGGAGAAGCTGGTATAACTTGAAACTTAATAGGATCGTCTAATCTGTATCAAATACATACACTCTCCAGTTTCAACAGCCTTAATGTACAGACTTGGTCTCCTAGATCTGTTTAAGGGTAAAAATATTTCAGGGAATTTATAGGTTTAGTATGGTACTGCATGGATTAAAAATGATAGAGAACAATATTTCTGTAAAAATTGGGGACTTAAAAAAAAAATCTATTTGAGCTAAAGTTTGGTATAAAATTCCATCTTTTTTTATACCAACAGAAATGTCAACATTCTGTGCGCTCGGCAAACCCACCATGAATCATCTTTTCGCAGAGTGATTTCTTAATCTGGTTTAAAAGCAGTAAAATGAGAAAAATGTTTAAATTAGATGCACACTGCACACATTTTGCCACATATAGATTAAATGTCAACTGAGCCACCACTTTATAGATCATTGTACGTAACGGGCAATAAAGTAAGGACCTGCTTTGCTTTGCCCCCACCTCCTTCTACTCCCCCCAGAGGAATCCAATATGGATTGAGAGTTGTGCAGGATTTGTTTTATGAGGGTAATTGACGTTGTGGAGAGGAGAAGAGGGGCAAAGCAGGCATGAAATTGCGTGGGGATCAGATCCGTATCGTCGCTCGCAAGAGGCTGTCGCTCCCTGCCAGTCCTCGCTGGGCCAGGATTAGCCCCAGAGCCAGGCAGAGGTGCAGTTAAGAGGCAATTTTATTCTCTATTAACCCAATCAATGGAAGGTCCCCATATCCCATTAGAGTGAAGTTTAGGAGAAAGAGACACTGGTGGGAAAGGCAATAAAGATGTTTTTATGTTCATTAGAGCAGACAGGCCTCGCGCCGAGGGGGATGGGCGTGGGGGCGAGGGAAGCGGAGGAGAGAGGGTGTGGCACCTCACGTGGGGATCGTGTTTCAGGGACAGATCCGAAGAGGATCCCAACCAAGTGGAGCGAGCAGACACGGGATCCATCTGAATGGGTCTCTCCAAACAGAATGCTCTTCTGAAATTGGCTGATTGGCTGAAGGCTAACCTTGGCTGATTGGCTGGCTACCTGGAACACGGAACCTACTGTAAACCAGTGACAGGCAACATTCAACCTTTCCATTGGCCCACGCTCACCTCCAAAGGCCAAACAGAATGTATTTAAGCAGGTGCACATTGTAGGCGTCAAAATTTAATTTATGTACATGAACATCATGAATTGAACATCAGATATAAAGCATCTCACACTAAAAAAAAGGAATCAGGTTATTTCTACATTTTCAGCCACTACTGCTTTGTGGTGTTAACCCTGGATATTCAACATTTGTGAGATAGCTAGCAACAGAGATAATTCAGGTACATAGACTTACTATATAGTATATTTTGTAAACATTAATGGGGAAAGATCGTTGAGTTAAAGAATCAGTATTGCAGAATGTAACATGTATGTAATGGATTTTAGTGGCGGATAATCAAACGCGAAGGTGATCAGAAACAAGTCATTCATGCAGTGAGGATCAATAAAGGGAATAACAAAATAAATGCAAAAAAAGAAAAGACAGGAAATTAATTCCTTGTGGCTAAACAGCCAAACGAAACCAACCCACTAAAATAGGGTGAACTCGAATAACGAGTGAAACACAAACTAAATCTCCCGAGCTCAATACTGGAGCCAAAACGGGAAACTTAGCAAAGAAAAGAACTCCTTCGGCACATAAGTTCGGACGGCCGGAAGAGTGTAAAACAAACTAAACAAACAAAGAAAACTGTCTCAGAGAGAACAGCAAAGAATAAAATAAATAGCACAGAACGCTAACAGGAGGAATAATACCTATACCTGAACTAAAAGCTAGTAGCAAGTCCCCCGTGAACATAAACAGCGTTTAATATCACAAGGTCGCTAATACCTCTCTATACCTGGCTCCGTGAATGACAAAGAAGCACCGGGGAAGCGGAAGTGAGGAACGTAAATACCCCGCAGGTAGAGGCACAGGTGAAAATGATGAGGGAAAGCAAACCCCAGAACGGAACATGGAAAAAATCCGATAGATTCTCAATCGGGAAATAAGGAAATATCGGGAAATAACGGGGGGAAAAAAATAAAACCCACGAACCATGACAATGTATTGATATTTGGTTGAAGAGAGGTTATAGGCAGGTGGTAGGGCGAGCAGATGTTTTGCTAGCTTGATCACGCTCTGGCAGCCATGCAGAGGGGAGCAGACTGCATCAGAATTCCTCTCCCTGTCTCTTTGAATAAGAGGAGAGAATTGGATGTCAATCTCTAATTAATAAACTCAGCTTCTCTCGCTTTATGTTGGGGGAGGGTGAGTGGTGAGAGAGAGAGAGGGGAAGAGCTGATCAATAACTATTGTGCAGCACATCAGATGGAAGCCATTCAGATTTATCTGCTAATATCCTTGGAGATAGCCTGTGCCAGACTGGAAATGACAAGACGGTCAAATCCCATTACTTAGTTATTTACTGATTTACATTCCGCTGTTACTCTGAGCACATTTACTGGCTGCTGGGTTGACAAATAAGAAGATTTTTCTGCCTCTCAGAACTGACTCCCCCCACCCCTTCCTACCAAGCGCTGTTTCTCAAGAGCTTGTCAAGGTGAAACTGTAAAGGGGGGGGGGGGGGGGGGGGGGTGTGGTAGCACAATTTCCCGGGTTGTGGTAGCGCAATTACCCAAAATGCATTTTCTTTCATTGTTCAACCATAGAACAATATATTGACCTGATGCTGCTTACACCTATTAGAGTGCAGTGTGCAAAAACTGAAATGTTACATTGTGATAATATACATGTAATGAAATGAGTAAAAGATATGCAAACAACAGCATTGCATCAATAATCTACTGGAGCCTTTTTTGCACATTTGAGACTGATATTCACTGTAGGTGGGATTTGCAGACCAAAAGATGCTTGGTTCTTCGAAGCAATATATTACACAGATAAAATCAGACATAAAACATACATTAAAGACATCACAAATGTCAAAACATGCTAAATAGTTTAGATTACACAAAGTGATGGAATTCAGTGAAATTCTGAACCCAGAGGACGTTATTGCAGGGGTGAAACTACACATAAGCTCTGGTCATATATAATAATTTCCAGCACAGATTTTTTGGATTTTCCTGTTTTGGTGAATTTGTCTAGTTATTTACCATTGTCTTATGCCATAATGAATATAATTGTATCAGGTGATTTTTTGGACTGTTAGCTGCTTTCTCAAGTGCGCACCCAAATTCTTAAACCATTCTTACAATTTATATTTCACTTTTCAGATTCTTTATTATCCATAAAGATGGAAATTTTGTTTTGTGCAGCCAACAAATACTTCATGCATTCGACATCCATAATTCATTAGTAAATACTAAAAAAGAGAAACAATCCAATAAAAGATTTTAAAGAAAAAAATGATTCTTGTGCGAATACCAAATGAAGACTGTCCTGTGAGGAAAGTACTGAAGTCAAATCCGAAAATATCATTGATCCATGAAATCAAAAAAACGTTCTTCCATAGTGGAGAAAAGAGATTTAGGCAACTTTTCTGTTAACAATATTTATAGGGTGGACTTAGCTAAACAAATACAACATGCTTCTATGCTCAACTTGAATTGTCTAAAAATGTGACTTCAGTACTTTTAGCACCCAGGTCTTCAATTTATTGTTGACAACTTGAAAAATAACCATGAAAAATAAGTTTTGCATGACAAATCATCGAAAAGAAAGAGGTATGCGTGTTGCTGACCGCACTTAAGATTTATGCAGTGCGTGGAAGCCATGACCCATCTACTCGTAACAATTGAATTTTGCCACCTTATCTGAAGTAGGTGGCTTTTCTTGTGTGATTTAAATATTTCTTTCGACACTAAATTGCTCGATTTCCGAGGTGGAATTGTTTCCTTTCCTGTGAAAAAGGTTTTTTTTCTCTGATGTTATCAGTTAGTTTGTGGCCTATCAGCACAGCGATAATTAGAGAGGCTGGTCTTGGAGACTGGCTCGGCACAGTAATAAAACCATCTCTGTTTTATGCGACCTGGTTGATGGAGAAACAAGTGTTTGCAAAGCTTCCCAATATTTCTGGTGTGCTGGAAATGTCCTACCTGTTGGCTTCCCTTGCCTTTCAGAGGCTTATGTCTATGCACACACACACACACACACACACACACACACGCACACGCACACGCATGCACACATGTAGTAAAAGGCGACAGAAATGTCACAGTTGAGATGATTTCTCAGGGCGTGATTAGTCAGATTGAGACAGAATGCTGGTAGAGCTGGTAGATTTCTTTAAGTAGATCTTTGGTAGATCTTTTTTTAAATAGTTCAGCCAACCACAAACTTGAGCTGAACTGAAGTGTAAGGCTAATTGTCAAGCTCTTACCACAACAGCAGCAATTATGTTGCTTCTGCATCACGTCCGTTTCAATCAGCGGTGCAGTGATTGAGATCAACACGCGCACGGCGCGAAAAGATCACAGAGGTCTCGTGGGAGACATACGTGATTGCGCTGAATATGCCTTGGTGGTAACGTGATTTGCTCAACCACATCGTCAAAATCTATTGCTTCTCTCTGCTCTCTGTTTGAAGCCCTCATGAGCAGGCTGCTGTGGGGCATGAAAGCACATCCCTGGCTTTAGCTATTTTTATGGGTGAAAATCAGGAGTGGGTCAGCACTGTAGAAAAAGAGTCACGTTGGTTCAGGGGTTTGCAAATGATTGTATATGCAGCGCAAGCATTCTAAACAAGCTTATCAACCAGCAACCACAGATTTGCAAACAGCATTTTAATATGACTGTTTACCTGTCATGAATAAATGTGCAATTCATCACAAGGAGAGGGTGGCTGCTGTTGGAATAATAACTTGGTAAATAGCCCATTAATGAGGTCCAGGTAATCAGAATATTTTACGCACAGCGAAGGCTAATTTGCAGACTCTGACATGAGGGAGTGGTGTTTTGATAGGGAGGGGACAGAGGACCACTGTGTTGTCCTTTGACTGGGTCAGGGGGTTCATTAACCCAGACACACACACACACACACACACACACACGCACGCACGCAAGCACGCACGCACGTACACACACATGCACACACACACATGCACATGCACACACTCACAGGGTGAAGAATCATCTTCATACCATTGATTTCCTCCCTTCTCTACCATCTCCTACATTCATCTTCATTACCTATCTGACGCCCATCCCCGCTGCGGGTCACTGTGCTGCTCAATGTGCTGTCCAGCCAGATGAGACACACACACACACACACACATGCACACACACACACACACACATGTACACGCATACACACATACACACGCACATACACACACACAGAAAAACAGACGCACACCGATGCAAACATGCACACCCACATGTGTGCAGACCCACACTTGCACACAGACACATGCACACACACACACACACACAGACACATGCACACACAAACACACACACACAGACACATGCACACACAAACGCACACACACACACACAGACAAATGCACACACAAACGCACACACACACACACACACACAGACACATGCACACACACACACACATGCACACACACACACACACACACACACACACACACAGAAACAGACACACACAGATACAAACACACACACCCACATGAGTGCAGACACACACATGCACGCAGACATAAAAACACACAGACGTACACACGTACATACCCGCGTAAATAGCACTAGTCACAGCTACTTAACATAACAGTAGTACTGATGTATTTATTCACACTTTTGAATATTCACACAGAAATACTTGCAGAGTTTTGCTCCTGTAAATGCTTCTGCACATTCATTCGTTCCCAAAGCAACAACTCATATGTAGGTATATATATGCAAACATACCTACAAACAAAATACTAGCGCTAAAACTAACACAAATACATGACATCTGCAACAAAAAAACAACGTCTTGGCAACACTAGAAATAGTTACAATCATAGGGCAATAAGTATCTGCAAGCAAACCGCATGAGCCCAGAATCTAGATCTTCAAGCAGGAAAATTATCTAAAGAATACCTCAAAATCTACATGGAAATGGCTCACATACCACAGAATTAAGGTTTTGCAATGGCCATCCCAGTCCACTGACCTGAACCCCATTTAAAAACTGTGGGGTGATCTGAAGAGGAGAGTCTACAAGCAACGACCAAAAACTCTGGTGGAATGGTCTCAAATTCTTTGCTACATATTCTCCAACCTCATCAAACATTGCAAGAGAAGACTTAGTGCTGTTATCTTGGCAAAGGGAGGGTGCACAAAGTAATAAATACAGCGATGGCAATAATTGTGACATACATCTTCTTCAAAATAAAAATGATTTTGCATTGAAGTTTTGTTTTTCCGCTGATGAATGGTATCACATTTAATCCGGAACGTTTTGCTCATAATAATTAAGGTGGCCAATAATTCTGGTGGTCACTGTTATTTATTGTTGGTGGATTCTACTTCCAGACACACTCATACTTGAAAGTCTATAGGATATATAACATACTGTATGCAGGTTGGAGCTTAAGAATATGCGATAGAGTGCATTTGAAGGGGTCAGGGTGGAGTAGCGATAAAGGAGATTGTTGTACAGAATATGTTTGAAAGAGGCAGGGTGGGGACTAGTTTGAAAATGACAGGGGTGGGGTGTACCGGTGTTTGGAGGACGTGTGAAGGAGAGTGTTTGAATGTGGTAGAGAGTGGTTTAAAGATAGTGGACATAGTTTGCTTGAAAGTGGGAGACAGAAGAAACATGCCTGAAGAGATCAGAGGCAGTTTGGCAAAGTGAGCCAGCAATGGGAAATCATGTCCCCACATGACTTTAATGGATTGTATTCCACAGAGGATATAGAGTGACCCACTTTTCTTTTTACCACTTTCCTCCCTTTTGCCTTGCTAAAAATTCAAACAGGAGGGAGCACCGTAGCCGTGTGTGTGTAAGATCTGCCTTTAGATGACTCACCGGAAGAAAGACGAAGGGATAAGCACTCAAGGCGCAGTGTCTGGCGTTTTAAAAAAAATGGCACCAGCTGCTCCTGTCGATAAAAAAACATAAGTTTGAATGTCAACAAAGGTTTTCAGGTTATCCTCTTCTGAAACATCTTTCTGGCTCAAAAGAAATGCTCTAGTCTATCTGCTTTCACATCCAGATCGGAGCCACTCCAACTATTCTGTTTCTGTGAGAGCAATGCAAGGATGTATTTACTGTGCTCACAGTGCTGTGGACCTGATCCAAGTGGAGCATGCACAGTGCTCTGGTGTTCCTTAATCTGCAATCAATTGTGAATTGCAATTAAAGCCACGGCCTAATCTCCTCTGGACCTGCAGTCCTTTAGGCAGCGGTGTTGTATACGAAGCAGGAGTCCAGGGGATAGTCCTTTAGTCACAGATTGCATCCCCTGCCTCAGGGCTTAAAGGGAAAAAAAAGTTGATTGGTTTGTTTAGGTTGCAGCATGCAACAGCACCACACACACACACACAGTCACTGTGTGTGTGTGTGTGTGTGTGTGTTTGGGGTGTCTCAGTGGAGTTTCAACAAATGCTGAGTACTGGACGGCATATTAATAAGCAGTGTTGCTCCTCTGTGTGATCTTGTATAGATGTCCAGATTAAAATTGCTTAATAAAAATGTTGCTGGCCTTATATTCTTCCCATAGCTTAACCCTCCTTCATCACAAACGTCTATAAGGCCTGCCACTGAGGTTCTGCCAGGAAGTGGACCTTTTTTTAATCAAAGCCCAAAACCAGACGGCCTAAAAATAGGAAGACATTAAAACTCAGGTAGTGAGAAATTAGACCTTACGATTGATTGCTTTCTCTGTCTAATTCTTCATCATTTGGTGTAATGTGTATAAATTATATATCACTTTTTAAATTACCTTGTCCTGATGCCTTTTTGTTTTATTGCAAAGATATCCATAACATTTGGGTATTAAGTATATTTGAAACTGAACAAAAACTTTTTTTCCTTAAAGTACTGTACGTGTTTCTGTGGTCATAAACTCTCATATAGATGTATATTGATGTGCTTTCATAATTTATACCAAAGAGTGTAAGTGCCATAATACTACACCAGTCACATTCACCAGATTGTATTTAGTGTGTACTTAGTGTTTAGCTATTTACTATGTCTTAAATATATATATAATTGCAATTTAAAAAAATTTAAACTGGCCTTTAAAAACAGTTGGTCCTATGACCTTTCTTCTTCTTGGGTTTATGGTAAGTGGTATAATTTAGTGATAGCTACACATCTGGAAATTATATCTGGATATAAAAACAATAAAAGCACCAGCTAACTGTAGCACACTAAAGTGCTGCATTTAT
Source organism: Ilyophis sp. 1 JC-2022 (assembly GCA_022702515.1). Lineage (NCBI taxonomy): Eukaryota > Metazoa > Chordata > Actinopteri > Anguilliformes > Synaphobranchidae > Ilyophis > Ilyophis sp. 1 JC-2022. The sequence continues at coordinate 48,661,151 of CM040402.1, forward strand.
ACATGTGGATAACTGTGCAGCACTGAATGTAGTAACAACATATTTTTGGGGATAGGATTGTACATCCTAAACAGGATGGTAGAGTCCCAGCAGTGGGAATATTTAAAGTGCTGGACTGAATTAAAACACACTGCATGTGCGTGTGTGTGCGCATGTGCTTGCAAGCACACGTGTTTTCATACACATGTGTATATCTCTGCTTATGTCTGTATGCAGGGACCTACTTATGCTCTGATTGGTGAACAGAACTCATGACAATTTTCATCTAGAATGCGGAAAGGTTAGCTTGCCTTGCACTGGCCTTTCTAATCACTTAAATTAGAAAGCCCTCCCCCCTCACAGCAGGAGATGCTGCGTAGACAGGATGCACGTCCCGCTTCTGTCATCAGACCAGATTGTCCCTCTTTGCACTTGGGAGACATCACCGTAGTGACAGTGTCATCCCCGTGTTACATGATCGGTCTCTCTTGCTGCGTGGACAAACTTTCAAAACATGTTTTTCCCAAGATCCTCGGTGACTGCTCCAGTATTCCGACAACATGCGGGCTGACAAAGCGACGGGCCAGCAGGAAAATGTGTTCAGGCAGGCTGTGCGGGAGGTTAGGTGGGTAGGGATGCCTGTCTCACTCAGCTTACCCTCTGTAAAGTGAATCATTCCAGCATTATCTTTAAAAAAAATAATTATAGGTACCATTTTAGAGCCAAGCCTGCAGGGGTTATGGAGCGCGGGCCGACGCGAGCACATTTACAGGTTCAAGCCTACGATAAAGCCCTCACACACCATCTCATCAAGGTGATAACGCCCAGCGCATGTCTGAACGCATGCTGACAGACAGCCCAGAGAGCAGGCAGTGCCGCGGTGCACTCGGTGTGTTTAATGCGACCAGGAGATCTGCAGACAAATTGTATCTGATATATTCTCCTCTGGGAGGCGGAGGGACATCTGCAGTCGCGGTCTGACGCATCCATTCGCGGGAAAACTTCCCAACCGACAGCGACAGCGAAAGAGAGAAGCCCAGCTGTGTCTTTTACAGGGACGAGGCCCAGAAGAGTGTGACTGGAGAGGAATTCATAATGGAGTTCATCAGTCACACTGCAATCAGCTAATGGGAAAGACAGGTGCTATTGGTTTATTTCTTCTTTTTTTATATATACTGGAGCGCAAACAAACCGTTTCAACAACTCCACAGAAAAAGAAAGATAAAGAAAGATGTCTTAATGTGCCGCGGCCTCCTTCTCCAGCAAAGACAACCACAAAGACCCATCCCTCACCAAGCAAACCTAAATACTATTAACCTTTAAACCACAGGCTCACTGTATCACTGAAGGCCCAGGTAGTAGCGGACAGTAAATGTCTGATAAGAAACAGACTAGAGGCAGAGAGCAGTGGGGAATTCTTTTGTGAAAAGCGCCACAATTTTCTGATGTCCTGATGCGTACAAAGATTGAAAATATTCTCTCCCATCAGGAAATTTAATGGAACCAGTACATTCCCTAATACAGATAAAGTAACATAGTAGAGCTGTATGAAAACACACATGCACACCCACACACGGACACACACCTACACACACCCACACACGTGCACATACAAACACATACTTTTAAAAACATTTTATGCCCATAGCCAGTCCATGGAGGTGATCTCAGTGCGGGATTACAATTTTACTCTGCGATGAATCTTTGATACTGACACGTAGCAGTGAATGAGCAGCACTTGAGTAGCTCATTAGAGCAAGGTCCCATGGTGTATGATGCCTATAAGAAACTGATTAGCAAAGGCCCACAAAGGCTGCCAGAGGAATCAGGAATAAGACAATTATTTACTTTCCACTCACCATCATTATCAGATAAATGGTTATTACATCGCTGTGTATTTTGGGCAGGGAAAGGGAAGAGTGGAAATGCAGAGGAAGTGAACAACAGCACAACAAAACCTTCGGAGTCTTGTGCGTCTTCTGAAGATGACAAAGCTGGTCATTTATTTTTGTCTCAGAACGTTCCTCGCTTGCGTACAAAAACAGTCCATTCGTCGAATTGCGGCATCTTGCTTTTAGAGAAATGTTCTGTTCACTGCAGATGGGCAAACATAGTCAAGCAGTGATGATTGGAGACAATTTTATATTTCACATGAAAATTATGTTGTGCAGTGTTGGTTAGTTTTCCCAGGAAGTTCAAAAAATCTGATAATCCATATCTATAAATGTGCTCACAGAACTTATTGGTATTTTCAGAGATTTGCTTTCTTTTTTAAGTGCTCATCATCCTGTTGTCTATAATCTATGCATTAAATCATGTTGATGTGTCGTGCATTGGCATACGAGAGTGTGTGCAGAGGAGTGTGACCTGTGCTTTTGCAGTTTATTTTCAACATTCCTCAGCTGGATATTATAAGACCTTTATGCCAAGAAAAAAAACTTGGCTCTAAATTGGGAACTTAAGCTTAAAAGGGAAGGTTATCACACTTCTTTTCCAAAGAATGATCTTCACCAATAGCATGTGTGTAGACCGGACCCTCTGGGATGTGGGGATTCTTCTCCCCGTTTCTGGACATTCCCCTGACCGAGCAGTCACACGCAGCCGTGTAAATAGAGCGCGTAGTGTTATGTGTTTGTTGTTCTTCAGTCACTTTCAGGCTTCACTGACTGTGTGCCAGACCCCGCCCTCCTCGCCCCCTGTAAAAATCTTTCATTTTCTTTGCCACCAGTTTGGAGGTTTGGGTTGCGTGCGTTGGCGATTAATATTTAAGGGATTTTTCCTGCAACCAGCTGGCTCCTCAAAGCGACTGCACTGTAACCCATAAAGAAAGGAACAGCACGACAGAGATGGGGGGAGGTGCCCAGGGGGCAGAGTTAAAACACATTCTGCAAGCAGTGGGCTGACCTTTCTATTCTGAGCAGTGTTTTTTTTTTTTTTAACGGCAGCTGCTTACCCTCAGAATGTCGGTCAGACCTGGTTATATATGTTCCTGTGCCTTTTAAAACCCAGAATCTAGGTGTTTATCCTTATTCCATGTGTAGTGCAGTGCACACAAATGAAGTGCTTAAACAAATGAAACCATAAGTACCATAGAAAACTTAAGATGGCTGTCTTTAAAAGAATATTGACTGATTTGAAAAAAAAAAAAATCTGTCCCAGATTGTAAAGACTATAGTACTATGTGGAAATTTGAGAATTAAGAGTCTAATCTTCTAATTCTTTCATTAAGCTCTTATCACTTGTTCTAATGGTGATTAAGATGTTAAAGATCTCTTAGCACATTTATGTAGTCGAAAGAGGCAGGCGAAGGGCTCACCCCCGCAACCAACACTGCTGCAGGTCTGACTTTGATTCTCATACATAATAAACTGTGAGACAGCCGCAGCTTCACAATGGCAGACGCTGGTGTCTCTGAGACTCCCGGGTGATCGAATGGCATGTGAGCCGTCTAATTCACACGAAAGCAACCCAACTGAACCTGAGCGGCGTGAAAGTGTAGCACTTTGCACAAATCTGTTTAACCTGCGGAGAATAGGGAGAACGCCTGTCGGTAGAACCTCGCGGCGAGGCTGCCAAAGTCAGGGGCTTGGAACACTGAAAACAAATCACCCAGTTGTTTCCGTCCATGATGGATTAATTGACCTCTATGGTCCATGGTGATTATGCCAAATCATTGTGATTGACTTTTAGTAGAAGCCGAGGAGAGCAATCAAAGTGATTGACATATATCTACCTGAAGACCATAATGCACTTCTGCAGCCTTCACTGCTCAGCTGTAAGTTATATACATTCTGGCTAGGACTGACCCTTCAGTGTACAGTAGGAGTCAGTCCCAGCATTCTTATTTCACTGTGTATGAAACTATGTATATTTGTGCATATTCATGGATGTCTGTGCCTTTGTACCCTTTGTCTTTAGGACACCACTGACCTAGTCCAGGACACCACTGACCTAATCCAGTGACTCACTGAGTGTTTTTGACTGTTTTTTTTCTCTGTTGTGTACAAACTAGAGCATATTTTTAGAGCTCAGTACCAGTCTTTTAAAAATGTATCTATTTAGCATTCATTGTAATCAAGTAGCAGCTCATCCTCTGTAGTCATCATATTAATTTTGTATATTTTATCTCCCTCGTGGATAAAAGGAACACTTTTATATGTTCCGTTGAATATTATTACGTACAATTAATTGAACTAAGTCACATTATCACATTTGTGATCTATTTTTCATGACACTTTTCGGTCCAGTAACGAATTGCTTTAATGGCCCAGTATGGAATGGTTCATCCTTGGTTACTGCATTGTTCTGTAATGTAACCTCATCTGCTCTCATAGACAAACCAGCTTGTACATACAAACGTACAATGCCCCCAAGGGCTGTTTCAGTGAAGTATACCATATATTTCTATTTCATATCCTGAAATACTAATACTAATAAATTGCAGGGAAAACTTTGGGGGAGTTATGCAGAAGCCTGCCAGCAATTGCCTTGATAAAAGGAAGTTGTCAATAACGTCAAACGAAGCGTGAGGATCTCATAGCCAGCCTCTGACCTTTGACCTGTGTGAAAAACAGGGAAATGTCACTGCACATAATTGTGAGAGGCAAAAAAAACAAGGAACAAATCAAAAAGTTAATGGAACTAATGAGCTAATCAATTTATTGATTTGTTATGAATAGGTTCATGTATATTCATGAATGTTAATATGGGAAAACTCTTTGAAGACACTGGGCCTCATTTATCATTTAGGCATACGTTCAAATCTGAGCGTACCATTTTTAGAGAAATTTCCGGATTCATCTAAATGAACGTTGGTGTACGGTACAATGAAATCTCTCAACCTTGCATACGCTTTTCCCAGTGGCGAGGCAGCGACATTGCATGCAATAAACGGGGAGGGAATAGTTGTGCAGCCTATAATGAAAACAAATAACTTTTGTTCAGAGCACTGCGGAGTCAACAGGTGATAAACAAAAAGGTGCTCTTTGAAAAACATAGGTTATCTGAGCTTTAAAATCAGAGTTCGCCTTAAATGAGTAGCTGATCATAAACATGGCACATCCAAGTCATTCCATTTATGAAAATATTAAAAGCAGTTAAAGCATCTGGGCAATATTTTAAAATGCACTTACACTTAAAATGACCTACGCGTTGTGGCTGTAGACGTACGTTGTGTAGCTGAATTGTCAAAAAATTTATCTGAATAAGTTGATTTTTAATCACTATTAGTTTAATCGCTATTGTGCAGCCTAAATGGAATGAAGCAGAAGCCGGTTAAAATTATTACATCATAGCCTCTGTATAAGTATTTATTGGAGATCTAGTTTCTAGTTTCTACCAAACGAACGTTGCAAGTTTTTTCATTTTTATCTCAGCTGTACGTAGTTTGCAATTCAGAGGAAGCCTTTTTGCCCTGGTTATCCCCTGCCACGCAGCGGCTTTTGAGCGAGGCTGCACACCACTACTAACGCTCTCAATAAGCACATGGTTATTTTCTTGTTCATTCATAAGAATTTAAACTTTACCCTCACAGAAAAATTATTTACTTTCCTGTTGCCTATACTGGAGAAGAAAAAAAAACAGTGGAAGTGGAATTGCCAAATATAGATAATGAAATGTGTGAGTAAGGTCATTCATAATGATGTGAATGTGCTTCCTAATATACAATCAAGTCTGATTTATCATACATTTACGCTCAGATCAGTTACACAAGTTTGATGAATCACACATGAAAATTTTGTACGCAAGCTGGATCCCTCAAATATACGCTATTTTTTACGACCATATTGATAAATGAGGCCTACTGAGTTTAGCGAAGATAATTATGAATTGTTTTATATTTTATTGCATTCATAAATAAATAACTGTATTTATTGTAATATACAGTATAACACACAAATTTTCTTCAATAAAGTAGAGTGGGAGACAAATGACCATGAAATGGTCAGAAAAGCTCTGGGCCTTGTTAAAACCTGACTCAACACCTGACTCAAATTCCAGTACCTGAAACCAGAAAACACAAACTGATCTCATAACATTGCTGTAATATTCTTGCAATGTAATCCTAAACAGTGTGACATTTGGTAATACTTAAAAGCAGGTGAGCGACAGGACAAACATTTTTAGAGGTCATGAAGGTAGGAGTGGGAATTCTTCTGTACAGAGGTTTAGGTGTTACTGGTTATGAGCACGACTGGGATGTGTGGGGAATGTTCAAGAACAGCAGGGTCATAAAGTGATGTGTCAGTGAGTTTCCACCATGTTTACAGTCTCAGAGAGACACTGCAGAGGGAGGAGGAGGGGGGGTTGGGGGCTGACTCACCAGCCAGTTGAAATGCACTTCAGCTCTCCGCTTCAGCTGTAGCTTTCTGTTGTTTGCTCTGGTACAAAAAGAAAACTGTAGAGAGAGCATAACAACTGTATTGTATTACCACAGCTCAGGTTATTAAGTCTGAAGAAGAAGATAGTTCAGCCCAAGTGTGGGTGTTGTTTTTTTTCATAACGCTCTCTCCCTCCCAGCCGCAGCTGAATTGATTGACCAGGTGTTGCTACAGTGCTAGGTTGTGCTGCTGCTTCAAAACTGCTCTCCTATTTACAGTTTTGAAACTGAAGCACAACCTAGTGCCGTAGTAACTGCTACGTACTGAGCCACCCGCTGGAGCAGAAAGGACATTGCAACATGAGACACAGGCTTGTTTTAGGCCAGAAATAAGGTATCAATTCTGATGGTACAAACTTATAGTGCAAAAAAAATAGAGACCTCAGTCAGTGGCTTATTTATATAATTTATTGGTTTTAAAGGCCATGCTCAGGTGTACATTTGAGTCCTTATCTTCATTCACAATTTTCATTTAGGGTAATTGGTTTTGAAAGATTACTTTGAACATTATGTAAATGCTTTCAGTTAAATTCAGTTCAAATCAATTCAAATCAATCTGATTAAATTCAGCTTTCTCTGATACATGACAAATAAGCATTTATGATGACATATTAATCACATTTCAAATCCAATCATAACTAAGTAAGCATTACAAAAATAAAATGTTCAGTTGAAGGTTAAAACCACACAACTATAAAACAATTAACCAAAATAGCCAAGCTATTTCAGTAGACAATTACTTCATTTTATTTTAGGAATTGCTTATTTTAATGACGATCTACAACAAGTCGGGTGCAGTATATTTACTGCTGGATGAAGATATACCTTTGTGAAGAGTGACCAGTGCTTTTTCAGTTGTGTGCATTCTTTGCTGCTCTGCTGGTGTTTGCTGTAGTCTAAGCGCTGTGTTATGAGGGCTGAGGTGTGCTGTGAGCTGCAGAGGCCAAGTTCCAGAGCATTTTGACGCTCACAATGATTGATGAGGGCTTCTGCAGAGGTAGTGAAGATGCGCATCCTGTATTTTACATTTTTATCCACTAGCACCAGCCACGTGACTGCATACGGGTCACATACTTAGTGTAGAGGAAGACATGACTTTCTCAGCCCATGCAGGGCCTTCATGCATGCCTGCAGACAGGGGAAACAAGGTGTGATTAATTCCTCTCTTGCAATGTCCTATTTTGGTTTGTCCATAGAGGAGAGGCCCCCGAAGAGCTGGAAGGCGACCTAGAATAGCATCGCTGTTCCACTCCAGTGCTTGGATCAATGGAGGATTGGCAGGTGGAAGCATTTAAGTGAGACTGCTTGCCCAATGACGGCCCTCGACCGAAGGCCCCACCTTCCGCAGACTCTTAAAGATCAATTGACACGGCTGCATTGATCTGCATGTTTTCACAAAAAGATCCAGAGCTCGCCTGATCAATTGTCTGGTTTAGTAATAAAGATAAGTGGGTTCGCTGCCACTGGTCTCGAATATCACAGTGATGGAAGCCCAACCAATTTAGGTGTATTCAAGCCTAATTCAGCCTATTGCTCTCTGTCTGTAAACATGGCCAACACATTTTAAGAGCTGAAGCAACCTAGGGTGTCAGGCATATAGACAATAGATGCTGTTAGAACCTGTTGTCCATTTGACCCTTCATTTTGAAGAATGTGCTTTTTGAGAAACAACAAGCTATGAATGCCAGTCATTCTGGATTCAGGTTTTAGTTCTGTAGGTCTAAGGCCATGCTGAGAATTGTCTGTACTCATGTCATTTTACAGACCAAGGGTAAAAATAAAACTACGTGACATATAATCAATTCCAAGCACCACGTAAAGTTACCAATAGTTGTTTTGATTGACAAATGTTAGGGGCAGATGCAGTATGGGCAAGGCCCTTTTTACTTCTTATTTTTATTATATTTTATTTTATTATTTGTATCATAATCACATCGCTGAAGTGATCTAAGGCAGATGTGCACATGCCACTACCTTTTACATGGCAGAACTACAGTATCTTGACAGACAAGAGGACAGGAAATTGGGAATCCATGTGAGATACCGAACACAATGTTACAGAGTTCAATGTCAAGCTTGGAAGAGAGTAACTATCTCTCATTATTCTGAAGAAAAAACAATTACAAGCAATATTCGCCCATCATTAACAATTATGCACTAGTATGATTCCCTATTCATTGTTTCTCTGGTGCTTTCTGGTCTGTGAAGAACAATGAGTGCTGTCGGACTGTTGGAATGTAAATGCTGTGTAAAAATTCAACTGGATGGCAATTACGGAGGCTATGATTTCAAGATTCTAGCAACGTGATTTACATTTGATTTGTGCATTAGACTTAACCTGTTGTGTGAGTTCCACTGTGTGCATCCCCCTTTTTTTTGTACTGAGCAGACCACTTGTCTAAATGTTGTCTATGTGTATGCATAGTCCTGTTACACTTCCAGACACAGTGTTGGATATATTGGACAGGCCCTGTCATTGTCATTTAATGTTACACAATTGGACTTAATTTGCAGTTGGAATTGCCTATCCTATTGGAGAGTCAAGTCAGATAATTCAGTGCCTTCTGATTAGAGGTGACTCTGTTTGTGCTTATAAAAAATAAAGAAAAATAAAACTCAAAGTGAGTCAGCAATAGAGATTTCACTGTTAAGATATTTTGCGTATGACTTAGAGCCACCTCACTAATCCAAACTCGTATTAATCGTGCATTTCTATTGCAATGCCCATTAATTTGAATGTATCTTAGATCAGATTAATTAGGTTGTTTTGCTTTGGGGCACAGTGTATCTTAATGAAATCTCTTGTGCATTCTTGCAGATGCACTCTATGTCAAACATGCGATGCCCACGTTCTCCGAGAAGTCCACTGTATCCTGAACACAGAAGCATTACTTCAGTCGTTGCATGCTAAAGGGCTTGCGCAATGCTTGTTGTCATGGATTTCAGTGTTTGTAGTGTTTCTGAAATGGTATTCATCTGGCATCCTCTCTGCGGCCGAGCACTGGGCACCATTAGGCAGATTAGCAGAATGCGATGCCCTCTTCCCAAAACCGCTGATACTGAAAGCGTTGTGCAAACATGGTGGGGGAGGCAATGTAAAAAAATGTCATATTTCCTATATCTTACACATGACTACCGCTCAGATGTGTCATGTGGCAGATTATTGCCCGCCCTCTTTTCCCGATGTACAGTAGGAGAATAATCAAGGGTAAGACAATGGAGTCAGCTAAGCTCATTGTTACTGGCCTTCAGATAGGTTTTTCTTCAGTCACACTCTGAGGTTAGATTTCCACGTGGCCGCTTCACCCATTTACCCTTCAAGACTAAATGCCCCGTCATGCCACTTCCCTGCCAGCTGATTGACAGGCCATTGACAGCACAGGGCCTGTATTCTAAAGTCGATTCCTATTGTAATAGAGAATGTGCATGTCCTCAGTTGATCAATATTGTGCCAAGAGCACACAAACAAACCAGAAAGGGAAGAAGCAGTGTGTTTCACAGCTTTGAGCAGATGCAACCAGGAGATTATGAGCAAAAGCACTTATATATTAACAAAATGTCACACACTGGTGCAGGGTGGGTATTACTCCCCCCCCATAGGAAATGTACTGAGACCAGATGAGAACATGGGTCATTCTGAATTCAGTGCTGGTGAGTATTAACACCCATAGACAATGTCACAGTTTTGTCAACTAGGCCAATGCTAGCTATTACCAAAATATGCCTTGAGTAGTCCAGATAAACTTTGGACCCACTCCCTTGGAACAGTACTGATGTTGTTTTTACCAAAACTTTGGGCAACAACAATTGTACGAATGGCACGTTATAAATATAACTATTTGTTTAATAATAATGATTATTGATAACAATAATCTTACAATTACAGGCTGAAATATAATCACTTAAAATCTATGATTTTACATAAACTGAATACTGTTTTGACCACAGCACCTGGTCAGGTATATTTTATTTTATAGACAGGAGGCGTTAGCATGCAGTAAGACGGATTGTCCACATTAAAGGACATTTTCATGTAGCTAAACGGTTAACAGTGCTCACAATATTTTTAATTATGAATATGAATCATATGAATATTTGTTCTGCTCCAGCGGGTAACATTATACAATATGCTAAATCGAATTCCCATTTTCCTTTTTAAGTTTCCTGAATATCCTCTCAAATGCATTGATTGTAGACATTTTCTATCTTAACGCAGTCTAACCGCGCTTTTCTGTGGAACTGTAACGTACAGGGGTAACGGGACAGTAGGGGCGGCGTGATCGCGCGCCCCCGCCTGTTGTGTATGAATATTTGAGTGAATGTAGAGGTTTGTATACGCTCAGTGTGTTTGTTACGTTGGGTAGAGAGAGAGAGAGAGAGGGAGGGAGAGAGAAAGAGAGAGAGAGAGAGAGTACACAGTGGCACCGGTGGCGGCGGTAGCGTCAATGCATCTGTGTGTCTTCGAATTGCCTGTCTTGAGCTGCCAATCCACTGTATAACATTTCAGATTGAGACCTCACACCAGGAATCGCCAGGAGCCTTTGAAATCTCTCAACACAGCGAAAGGAGCTAAACGTTTATGTTTTGGTTGCCTTTGAAAGAGTCTTACATCACAATTGTATTTTAACTCAGTTTCTTGAATTTTTAATGGAAAAATGGCGTTCTATGCTCAGTCCTGCAGCATCTTCTGCTTCGTCTCAATTCAAACTATCCTGATTTTCAGCGTTTCCTCGCCTGGAACGGAAAGCCACAGTTTCCCTCAAAACTACACGTAAGTATACCTCGAGGAAAACATATAGGATAGCTGGATCCTGCCGCGCAGAATTAGGACAGGTGACTCAAACTGCGCTGTTTACGGAGGTATAGAGTCGCACCGTTGTTAACGTTGTGCCGACCGGGACACCATTTCTGGCTTTTAATGCATTTTAGATGTTGGAGATATGAAAGCATGCTGAAACGTTCATATATTTATATTAGTTTGCCTAATCCTCGTAGGTCAAGACAGTCATCTGTTCATATTTTGTCGAACACAATTTAATAGAGTGCAGGGATGCCCAGTTTTAGGACGATGCACAGGTGTTACTGTTAAGACAGAGCCAATCCAATGTTTTTAGTTATTAAAAAGACACAAGGTATTCGAAATTGGGCAATGTTTCCAAACACAGCGTCATCCTTGTTTTATTTATAGTTGCTTCCTGTTTAGAGACGGATGTTGAAGCACTTTATAATGTTTACAAACCCGTTTCGCGTTTTGAGTCCGTCAGTTAGCCAGTACTCTGGCGCACCGTTCAGAGCAAAGTGTATGGCATGTTTGCTCGATCCAGTCTTTGAACTGACAGTATTGTCATACCCTATATCTTTTTATGGGATTATAAAAGTCATATAACCATGGCTACTGTGAAATTATATTTTGGAAATGATCAGTGCCATAATGCCTATGTAATCGGCAAGTCTGTCCGGGTATTTGCATTAGACTTGTGGGAAGGGAAATGCATGTTGTAACGTTAAAGTCCGGTCATGTTTCAGTTTGACAGCCCACTTTAATCAGCCCTTTCTGTATAGTAGAATTGGACGTGCATATGACGAACTCCTCCATATTTTGATTTGAAAAACAATTCCAGAAAAATAGGCATGCGTCTTGCCCTCGGCTCTCATATTAATCACAAATACTGTAACAGTATCGTAATAAGGACAGTTTATGGCACCATAACGGAATTTAGGTTGTGTGTTATATAATGTAAATGTTGACTTAATTTCCCCATTAAAGCAATCGGCACGTCTACGCCCTGGGGTAGCCTACCGAACAACATGCCCGTTGTTATTCTTAGGTCGTCTATTTCAGAAGGAAATTTAGCGCAGAAGCTAAACGCTGGGGCGTGACAGTGGGCTACAAGATTCTCCATCATTTTAAGTTTAATACAATATTAATATAATAAGTGATTTTAGTGCGTAAAACTGTGGCCAATACAAAACTTCACTGTTCAAGTCCATCATAAACATGTACACGAGCATTGGTAGTTTTACGCATACTATTGTGCATATTACGTTATTTTGTAGTCAAGCATGATAGTGACTTCGAGGAATAACCATTCCTTGGCTTGCAGATAGTTGTACGTATGTTCCTTCGGGTAAAAAAGGAACGGATGGGTAAAGTACATAATCAGGAAACTTGGATGTGTTTCTTGTGCGGTGTCGTTTTCTTTACAAATTTGAAAATGTCTTACCAATCTCCGTTCTAGCTCTAAAGCTCTAAAGGGTGTAAGGCAGGAGAAACATCACAGCCACAAGAGTGGGATAATTTTACTTTTGTCTGTTGAGATACATCGATTTCCCATTCGCATCATATAGCCTACCGTGTTTCTCTGTTGAATCCTTCTTCCAAGGTAACATTACATTTCAATGAAAACGGAGGGTGGTCATGAACTTTCTTCAATATTGTTTCTTGTGTTATGGACACATGGCGTTACAGCGCTGCGCTCTTTAGTGTGTGTGTGCGCATGTGTATAATTTATCTAACTTTTGGGGAAATTAATTAAATTAAATCCCTACTCGCAAAGATGGTCGTAGTTTTCAGAACAATGTGCTGCAGATAACTCAAGACATTTGGAATGTAAAGTTTTTGCTTATTATTATTATAGGCTACCGTTTGTTTCCCGAGGTTATTGCTAATGGAAGCAATACTGATCTCATCATTACTAAAATATCAAAGACTGGTGATCATATTCACGGTGAGAATAAATGTATTTGCAATGGCCAATAGTAATTGTAGGCTAATATACGAATACGCCTATACCATGAGCCCTCAAACCTTTGATGCGACTGATGATCAACGAATTAGCGCTGATTTTAACACCAAATATCCATTACTATAGTCTTGAACCTGCCTTTTTTGATTATTGATAATACAATAACATTAGCTATCAAATAACCTTGCCCTGACGCCTAATACTGAGCTGTGAATAAATGGAAACCAATAAATCCTCGTACAAGTTAACAACGAGCCATACGCAATATATATTATATAATAATACGTATTTAAACCGCTTATGCAATAGATGCAATTCCATTTTGAGTTCATACCATGCAAGTGCCCGGCCCTCCTTGTCCTATACATTTATTCAGGCGCAATTTGTTGCTCATTTGTTTCCTTTTTCTTCAAGCGTCTTGGAGGTTTAGGCCAAACGTGATGAGATGACGCGTCGTTTACTGAATATGGCATATATTTGCTATCAATATGAGGGAATAAACTGGTTGTAGATAAATAGAAGCTACCCTCCGGCCAGTCTCTGAATCAGCTTCATCATTTCGTTCACAATGGGTGGGGTTGGGATTAGGAAGATGCATTGAGATCATGCATCAGTTCTGGTGGGAGGATCGCAGCAGGCAGGACTGGGGCCCGGCGACTGTTAAATGCGCTCGCCATTTTGCTATTTAAACTGTTGCTGTTGCCACTCAATTCAAAACCTTTCCCCCAATCACACACATCACTGAACTAAATCCATCGGAATCCATTACTGCAATGCACAAACATTAAGGAAGGTACTTATACCATTCGGTAATTTTGTGCATGATTTGAAACATTTCGGAGTGCATCTGCCTCGTGATCTGTTCCATTTGTTCCCTTTATTATATAAAACGTGGTTTTATTTTGCTTATTCTGTTGTCTGTATAAATAAAACGATTACTCCACAATAATATATTCTTTTTGGGTATAGTACATGCTGAATTCAAGAATATTCACTGTTTGGGAAGGATTTCATGGACGCGCAAATGGCTTATTAAAAAGAACGTTACTTTGATATAATGTGTCTTTCCTTTAGCGTCTGGCTAATATATACAGAAAAATTGTGTTCTCCACGAAAGAAATATCTGTCTTAAAATATTTTTTATAAGATAACCCGAAATGCTTTGCACTTTGTTAAAGCGCTGACGCAGTTCATGCAGCTAATGCATAAGAGCTTTTAAAAAAATAAAAAATATATATATAAATCTTCAGAAGATTAATTGTTGAGATAAAGTGAACAATAAAAAAATAAAAAAGATGAAGAAGCATATTTTTCTTCCCTAACAAGGGAATGAAGCCAAAATACAGTATATTGGATACCATGCTTTGCCTATTGTTTTTGTCTTCTTAATGTAAAGCCTTCAGAAGCCTACATTGAGTCTGTGGGAAGTTCATGTACATCATGTCACCCTGTGAAGGAACGCCAAATGTCACATAGACAGCCCTTAGGTTGATGACTTAGGCATTTACTATGCCATCTCAGATAATTTCATAGCTGCGCAGACATTTAGCCCTCCTATTATGTTGAAATTCATGAGGCCTTTTATGTTTGGGGTCAGATTGACCCTGACAGTTTAAACAGACACAAAATTATTATAATATAAACATTTTGACACTTTGTGTGTCACCTTCTTAATGTCTCCCAATTAACTAGCCTTTAATCCCCAAATATTCAAAATCTGCAATAAACTTTTTATACAAAGTTCCACCAAATTAGAAAAAATCATACAAGATGAAACAATAAGGTTAACTGGTTTATAAGAAATGTCAAAACACTGAACGGGTCAAATTGACCGCAACCATAATAGGAGGGTTAAAAGTCATTTAAAAATAATGAACTTTCTGGAGTTTTATGGATCTGCATCTGGCTTTGTGGATCATTACAGTTTTAGTGTATGTCCTTGATTGGCCCAGGCAGTTTTTGTCTGGTATTGGGGCATCAGGGGATTTGTGGATCATTACAGTTTTAGTGCATGTCTTTGATTGGCCCAGGCAGTTTTTGTCTGGTATTGGGGCATCATGGGATTTGTGGTCTGAAGTAAGAAAAAGCACTCCAAAGAAGCTTGTACAATGACCTTATGCCTCCAAATGTTGCAGGTATGTATATTATGCGATTATTCTTTCAAAAAGTATGCTTACTATTATTTGGAACTACTTACTAAGTAGTGTAGGCCATGCATGTAACCTGAGACCCCTGTGCTCAGGAAAAGTACTGGCACAATATAGAAAACTTATATTTTTGTACAAACCCCAATTCCAAAAAAATTGGGACCGTTATGTAAAAATGCACATATGTAAAATATATAAAAAGTTGGGATATGTAAAATGCACATAAAAGCAGAAAGCAGTGACTTACAGGCATTTTGCCAACCATGGGTTACATACTATTCCCGTATAATTTACAGCTTAATCTAGTCCCACCCCCCAATTCCCGTAGACATCCATTCAAATTCAGGGAGGTTATAGTATGGCTTGTACCTGAAAATAAGATATCAAGAGTCTTTTGATATCCTTTTATAGCCAGCCATGATAGCATCACCTGTTTACCTGTGGAATGTTCCAAACAGGTGTTTTTTTAACTTCCCAGTCTTTTTTTTTGCCACTGTCCAAACTTTTTTCAAATGTGTTGCAGGCATCAAATTCAAAATTAGTGTATATTTACAAAAATCAATAAAGTTGATAAGGTAAAACATTAAATATCTTTTCTTTGTACGGTTTTCAATTAAATATATGTAAATGATAATTTACAAATCACTGCTTTCTGCTCTTATGTGCATTTTACATACTGTCCCAATATCTTTGGATTTGGGGCTCGTATATAATTGTAAATAAATGCTATACAATTAATGTGTTAATTGGAACAGTCTCTGGAAACATAGTTTTACTGTAGAAACTGCTTTTTAGTTACTGAAAGTGTATTTTATAAACCCCCAAATTCCACAATACCAGCCATTGTGATGCTTGGATCAGAAATTCTGTAAATATCTAAAATATTCTTTATTGCACACACAGACTATCTGGGCCAATGGAAAACATGCAATGAACTGGTCTGTTACTATATTGCCAGGGTTACGTGGTTTAGTTTGTTGTGTTCGCAAGCTACCATTTCTTATATTTGTTGGGTTCGGTGTGTTAGTTTGAATAAAGTGTTACTGGATTACCGTTTGTTAAAACAGCTCATTGAAGGCCAGTAAGACCACATTTAAAGTATCAGACAATATCCAGTATATTTAATATAAATTTGTCTTTGAAAATAAACAATGTTGTAGTGTGACTGCAATGCATGTGATTTATATGGATTGCATTGTAAAATTCGCAAGCTAAAAGCACATAATTGGCTTTGACAAATAGCCTAGAATATCAACAAACCACAGTATGTTGTTGTATGATGTAATCCTCATGATGTCGTTCATTATTATTTGCAATTTTGGCACGTCCAGTATGCTGGTTTTCCCTCTGGCCCAAGTGGGTGTTGCATTTATGACGTTTGAAAATGTATGGTACTTTCACTGGGTTATTCAAAGCTACTACTTTAAAGCTTTTGTTTAAACACTGTTTTATTATCATAAAACTATTTGAAAAGCACAGAGTTATATTTGTCTATCCCTGCTACATAATGTTGAAAATTAGCGATGATGAATTTGGCTGCAAAGGAAGTTGTCTGAGACCGCCAGGAAGGGGTTGGTGGCAGAGGTGTGAAGTTTATGGGTCAGAAAATATGTCCTGCCATGTGTTTCTTCCACCCTTGAACTCAACCAGCTGATTTCACCAATTAGTTATACCTCCTGGCTGTAGAATTATGCTACTTAGCAAATCCAGGCGATTGGAACAAAATACTGGGGAGGACTCTTACTTTCTGAACCTAGATTTTACACCTCTGGTTGGTGGTCATATTTGGTAAAAGGTCTGTCGGTTGGGGTTGAGTTGTTGTTGGTGAGTGATGATCCTAGTCCCGCGGAGAGATCTCATTAAAGACACTAGCTCTGCTAGGTTCTATGCATGTTTCTGCTGACCTCCTCGAAACACCATGTGCTGTAGGATCTGTTCATATAAACTAAATGGAGCAGAATCACCACAGTGAATAACAGCAGCTTCTTCCAATTAAGAATTAATACCGCTGCAGTCAGAAGGAGTTTTCATCTCTCCTCTCTCTCTCTCTCTCTCTCACTCTGTCTCTCTCTTCAGCTCTGTCTCACCCCCATTCTCCCCTCTCTGTCTCTCCATCTCTCAGCCTCACTCCATCACTTTTTTCCTTCTTCAAGATCTATCTCTCTATCTCTGTTTAACAGGAGTGAATGCATGGAAGCAAGTGCTATAGTAAGCCAAGCTTCACATTTTATTGCTACCTTCCAGTCAATGTTAATGAATAGAGATGATGTGGCATGCACATTTTGTTCCAGGTTAGTTCCATAACTTCATAATGTGTTTATTGGTCCCATTTGTTCATTTTGTAACAGGTTAGTTCCATAACGTCATAATGTGTTTATTGGTCCCATTTGTACATTATGTTCCAGGTTAGTTCCATAACTTGATTATTCGAGTTTGCCCTATTTTAGTGGGTTGAACTAGGAAAATAGTTTTCTGTCTTTTCTTTCTTTACATTTATTATTGTGTTACTCCCTTTATTGGTCCTCACTGTGTGAGTGACTTGTTCTGTTCCACCTACCTTCGTGTTTGATTATCCGCCACTAAAATCCAATACAGTACAAAGAAGCCATCATGGATAAATCAGCGAGGTCTTCCAAGGGAGATCAGCCGAGGGATAAGAACCCCGAGGAGTATGTTATGGGATTTGAGGCCCAACAGCAGCTATTTATGGGTCAAATATGGCAGCTGAATACCCAAATGAGGATTCAAGAGGGTTGCCTCCAAGAGTTGACGGAGAGCATGCGCCAACTCACAGTTGCACAGCAAGCACCTACCTGCCGCTCAGGCTATCACTCCCCCGGTTCCTGTTGTACAGGTTGGTAGGGAGCCCAAATTACAGCTCCCCCTCCACTATGACGGCCAACCGGGCAAGTGCAGAGGGTTCCTTGCCCAATGTTGAATTTTTTTTAAAGCCCAGTCATCGCGGTTTAGTAAACAAGAGTCAGAGGTAGTGTTCGTACTTTCACTACTCACCGGATCTGCACTTGACTGGGCTACTCCATTAATCAGGGGGAAGTCTCCAATTTTAAATACTACTAAAACACTTATGGACGGACTTATGGAGTCGGTTTTCGACCATAACATTTCAGGTCGGGAGTCGGCTAGACGGCTTTATCGCCATCGCCATCGCCAGGATAGCGACACTGTGGTCGAATTCGCCATAAAATTTTGAGCACTGGCAAATGAGACAGCTTAGTCAGAAGCTCCCCTGATGACGTTATTTTCTGAGGCATTAGACGAGTCTGTTCAGGATGCCCTATCAATTCTTGAGCAGTCTGATTCTCTAGATGCATTAGTATCTTCCGCTATTTGGATAGACAATCGACTACGGGACCGTTTACGCCATAAAGACCACACAAAGGACCACCGGATAGGGCCTTCGTTTATCCCGTTTACTGAGTTTTCTCCTCCGGTAGTTAAACCCTTTTCATCTAGTACTAAGAGTCCATGCAGGTAGATGGGGCAGTTTGCCCATCTGCTGGAGACACCGCTTCTAAAATTGAGTGGTGTCGTTACTGCAGGAGGAAGGGGCATACTCTTAATCAGTGTCCGAAACGTAAGGGAAAAGGGGGGGTCTCGCTAGAGGAACTGGGGCTTCTAGCGGAACTTCAGGGTACTACGCCCCGGACACTATTACCTGTTAACCTTTCTTGGGGACAGCACTCGCTTCAGGTCAAGGCTTTTATAGATTCCGGGGCCGTGGAATGTTTTATTGATGCCCAGTGGGCTAGAAAAAACAAAATTCCGGTCTAGTGTCTGGACCAATCCCGGTTGGTTACCGCTCTCGACGGTCGCCCGTTGGGGTCAGGCGCCATTAAGGAAGTTACATCTCTTCTCACCATGTCGACTTTTCAACAGAAACACATTGAGAGCATTCAGTTTCTGTTGGTCGATTTCCCTGCTTATCCTCTGGTGTTGGGTCACACTTAGCTAATTAAGCACAATCCCCATATTAAGTGGGGAGGGGATAAGCTAGTCGGAGCCTATTCTTGTCACGCCCAATCCCTCCCTCCCTTTTGTGATGGAAGTTGATGCGTCCGAGTTGGGTGTAGGTGCTATTTTATCTCAGCACTCACCCATTGACCGCAAAATGCACCGTGTGCATATTTTTCTCGAGCCCTTACTCCGGCCGAGAGGAATTATGACGTTGGTGATTGGGAGCTATTAGCAGTCAAATTAGCTTTGGAGGAGTGGCGTCATTGACTGGAGGGAGCGGAACACCCCTTGACTGTATGGACCGACCACAGGAATTTGGAGTCCAACAGGCTAGAACACGTAATTCAAGACAGGCGCACTGGGCATTGTTTTTTACTCGGTTTAACTTTATTTTGACGTATCGCCCTGGTACTAAAAATGTTAAACCGGATGCATTGTCACGTATCTTTGAGCAGTCCCGCTATTCCGGAGCACATTGTGCCGGTTTCCCAGATATTTGCTCCTGTGTTATGGGATGTTGAAGTGGCGGTTCCACAGGCATTGCTACGTAACCCGGGTTCGGGTGGGGGCCCCGTCAATTGCCTTTTTGTACCTCCCGAAGTGAGGTCTCGGGTACTCCAGCGGGGCCATTCATTACAGTTTGCGATTTCTCTCCAGACGATTTTGGTGGCCTGGTATGGAGAAGGACGTGCGTGAGTTTGTTGCTGCTTGTTCTGTTTGCGCTCGCAGGAAGGATTCTCGACTCCCACCCTTTGGCTTGTTACGCCTGCTACCCATGCCCAGTCAACCTTGGAGCCATATTGCATTAGACTTCGTAACCGGATTGCCCGATTACAGTTATTTTAGTCATTGTGGATAGTTTTTCCAAGGCGGCCCATTTTCTCGCTCTGGCCAAATTACCAACAGTTAGTTCCATAACTTCATAAAGTGTTTATTGGTCCCATTTGTACATTATGTTCCAGCTTAGTTCCATAATGTAATAATGTGTTTATTGGTCTCATTTGTTGTTGAGCAGGGACAGGAAAGCTTTATGATAAAAAAGAAGTGGGGTCTATTGAACAGGCATCCAATTTCACCAGTGTGCAAGTTTTTTCTCATATTGAACTGAGATATCTCTTGATATAATACAAAACAAAAGATGTTTCCTCTAGAATTGCTTGATTTTGATAGTGTGGGCGTGTAAATGCCACCTATGGGTCATGATGAAAGCTGATGCTGATAACATAACATACTGATGCTTCTTGAGGTTATGTGGGTGTGCATAAATACATTTAGAGAACTATGACTAGTTCTATTATTGTCTCAAATCGGTAGTGGGGGAAAGCTTTGGCAGCACTGTAAATAGTTCACTTCACTGTCTAGTTTTTTTACAATTTGGAAAAAAAATCATTGACCATTGAACATTTATCCAATGAGAAAAAGTTGCTCAAAAAAAGTTGTACAAATTGCTTTGGTGTCGAGCGTTTTCAAGGACTGACCGAGCAATTACGAAAACGTAACGCGGAACATGAACACGTCTATTTTTATTTTTACTTTTTCATTCTGGTGGAGGATTTCTGGGATGCCATGTTAAGGGGGATGAGGAACTTTTGGTTTCTGTACAATTTTCTGGCCCTTAATCTGCGGAAGCGGAAATTTTCCGGTGGACTGGAGGCGATGCGCTCAGGCGTTAGCTGAGCGGGAATGAGCAGAGCCTGAGTGTGCATGCCTGGGAAATGAAGGAAACTAATGAGCCCTTTCCCCCCGGCCCCCCCAAAGCTCTGTGCACTGGGCTGACAGAGGACAGCAAAGCCCCGCAGTCCACCAGCAAGGATCTGGCGGGGGGGACGACCCTGGGCTGTGACAGAGACTGAGAGTGAGAACTCTTGAGGGGGACTGTGTGTCACATCAGCACAGAATTATCTTCCCACTTTCAATGTTGCTTCAGATGCAGTGCTTTCTTTTATTTAATTCAAATTGAGGCTAAAAATAATGTTTTCTTAGATAAAGCTACAGAGAGAGAGCGAGAGAGAGAGAGGCAGGAGGGAGGGAGCAATTGAGGAAGAGGGATTGTGTGTGTGTGTGTATACAGAAGTCCAGACCGATAAGGAGTGCATATAGCTCAGGGATAGAGCCATTGTCACTGCCAGTTAACGTCACTGTGCTCTGCACCGGTGTCGCATCAGTTTAAGCATTTCTCACTTCATCGCTAGGTGACCTTTTCAGAGTCAGTGGTCTTTCTTCAACAGTTCTGCCTTGCACAATCATTTTACAGGTTTCTACATCATATACATCTTTCTTTCCCTTTTGGACACTTTCACATACATGTTACCGTGGATTTAAATATGGACCAAATACATTTAATACATACATGCACTGTGCAGTGTTCACATTATGAATAGTTGTCTGATCTACTGAATACTGCACATATGCACACACACCATACATAGTATATTTGTATATGTACTGTATGTACATGTATGTATGCACACAAACACACACACACACAAATACTGAAGTTGACATTTCATACTACTACATTTTCTAAACATAATTGTTCTGATGCCGTTGGTAATACCAGCATAACAGAACATCACTTCAGTGTCATAATGACTTATTTAGCTTTTTATGGATTTTGGATAAAAAGCGGACCTACACAACACTATTGACACTCAGAATAACTGTTTGTGTGCTTATGCTTACTGTATGTATTATGTGAGTATGTGTCAATTGGGAGTTGGTAGACGGTTGTGCATTTATTTGTGCCTATACTTCATTAGTCTAAGTTCCACTCTGGCCTCTCAGTATGCATGTCATTTTTATGAAGCAAAAGAAACAGGGTTTTTGAGAAAATATTATTGAGCTAAAATTATATTCAGATTTTGTGCTCATATGTCATATGACTGAATAATACAATAGCTTTTTACCTTACCAGTGTTTTTTTAAAGATTAAAGTAAAGCCATCTTTAGCATTGTGCATGCCACCCTTAGTGACTGGGATCACATGTGCTATGCTTTATATGTGCAGCAATCATCAACTCCTTTCATCCGCTGGGTACTTCTGTGCTGCTAGTCTCAGCGGAGAAAAGGTTAGTTTAGTCGGGCAATGGGAAGGTGAGATGAAAAACCAAGAGATATACAGATTAAATATAAGACATATAATCTTCTGCTCATGAAGCATTATTCATAAGCACACCCGTTTTTTGAGATGGGCTGCGTAACGCCTGGAAACGTCCATAATGCTGCTTTCAGGATCGGCTTTATCGGCTTTGTTCAGCAGATCACAGATTTCTCTCTCAGATTTCTTTCCTGTACCAGGCTTAGAGCTTTCAGTCGACACCAGATAACATCATTATCTTTTTTGTTTCTGTTTTTTTCCCCTTTCTTTGCAAACTTTTATATCGCCTTTTTAAGCTACAGCTTGTGAACATCTTGTTGCTTTGAGTCATTCGCCAACCTGGCTCGAAATACAAGGCAATATACTTGAGTAGTTTGATCTTTTAATACTGATCTTGGCCCCGTTGCACAAGCTACTCAAATGCTGGTCCTCCCATTATACTCTGCTTATTCTGCAGTTCTGTCAATGCGTGGTAGATGGGCTCATTCTGAATATTTCTTCCCATTACAGTTGATTTTAAATGCTGCTGTTCTGTGCCAAAAACACCAACACCCTAACAAAGTGAGACTAGACTGTAAATAAGGTTATATGATGAAAAAACAAGAAGGGGAAATGCATTTTTCTGAGGTTGTGGTGGCCTGGAGCCATTTCATAATTTGTAGCTTTTCTTCTTCTAGTGGTAAAACTGAGGTTTTGTCATCACATTTGGGGAGTCGCAAACTGGCAGTGAGCGAGTAACATTCCTGTAGCTAAGTCTTCTTAATAGGAGGCAGTACAAATGCATTTTAATGCAAGATAAGGAAATGCCTTTCTCTTTTATAAAAGTACTCTGGTTTTAGAGATAAAGACACATCATGTGTATTGTTTCAAACTGTAAAGTATCTAATTCAAATGGAAATTATCAGCGTGCGCCCACATGCACATGTGCACGCACTCTCTCGCAACAGAGCAGGTCCCTCTTTCTCTTGATCTTCTGTGCTGCCGTCTCTGCTGTAAGACTGTATGAGGCCAGAGATGCAGAGAGAGAGAGAGAGAGAGAGAGAGAGAGAAGTGCTGAAACAGTAGACGCTAAGCCTGGCCCAGTAAAGTCCACAGCACATAAATAAAAGAACAATGAGAATAATGCCCGAAAGCCTCAAATTACCGCTGTAATCTGGGTCCAAGGCGCTCCACGGCCCGAGCGGCACGGCGGCGGGCCATCGGCTGAATAATTAATGCCCATATTTGGACTGGGGTGGTTAGAGAGAGGAGCCGAAGATGGTCATGACTAATGACTTCTTGTAGATTAGCGCCTCCCCCACCCCCGCCTCTTCCACCTAACACCCCCGATGCGTTTCCCGTCACCCTCGTCCATCCGGAATTCCCAGGCGCCTCTGAACAGAGACAGATGTTGTTGTACTGCGAATTCCAGCGGCCATTCTATGCCTCAGCTTTTGTGCTAGTCCTGCTGTTCTTGGTAATGAATGTGACCCTCTCTACGTTTGCGTAGCGCATCGGCTAACTGATATCATGCTGAAAAATCTCCCACACTGCAACTAGCAACAAGGCAGATAGGAAGTCTTATTGACCAGTTTTTATAAAGCACAGGGGAAGGTAATGGAAACCCACAAATGATGCTCTCCGAGGTGGAGTCATTCCCATCCGTTAATAATGAGGCACATAGCGTATTGCGAGGCCGGCCTCCAGTTCAAAAGAACAAATAAATATGTATTTTCTTACAAAACACAAAAAGTTTATAACATAAGAAACATCAAGAGTCCAGGGATCTGGCCAAAAAAACTAAAGGGGGGTGAGCTCCTAGGCTGACCACTCAATGGGTCACCCAGGGCTTATCTTAACCTAACCAAAACATAAAATAAGAGAACTAAACAAAGCCACAAAAACTGGACTACCATATCCTCTTTCCCAAAGGAAAAAGGAAACAAATTAAACCTTATCACGATCAGAAGCTAACAAAGAGTTGCTACAGAGGTGGAGTTTCTGTCCTCCTCTCCCCGGCATCCAGGAACCTTAAATAGACACACTAATCAGGGATGACCACTGGCACCTGCTAGAGAGAGAAAGAGAGAGAGAGAGAGAAGCAAGAGAGCAAGCAAAGCAGGGGAGCGCTTAACACCATCACTACATCACTGTCTACCCACTGTCTCTACGCTCTCAGTTACACCCTCCACACGTGTGTTTCAGCCGGGACTCTGGCCCACTAGATATCACACCTTTTCACATATTCTGTACTTAAGCATGTTTGTGTTATGTGACCCATCCATCTTTGTCCCTTCATCTCTCTTGCCTGGCTCTCACGCTATAGTACAGTTGTAAAAAAATAAATAAAGTAATACTAACATTGAAAGTCTTGCAGCCTGCTGTTAAACTGGAGAAGGTCAAAGTTGAGAGGTAAACAACAGCCAGCTGTCCCGCGCCAGGTTTTTTCAGTTGAGTGTCTACGATACAAAGTGTTTTGACGGGTCTGCTGTGGGCTTGGCTGGGTACCTGGTCCCAGTGGCTGCAGAGCCAATCGTCTGACTATGTCAATGGCAATGGAAATCTGCTTGGTCCTTCAGAAAGCTCAAATTGAATGATTAATGTGAGCTGCTCCGGAGTCCTCCGGGGACTGTCTCATGGATATTTAGCGCAGAAATGCTGTGTTCGCTCAAACGAGGATTCAGTCCTTGGCACAGCAAAGCCGCTCACAGCATGAGAAGCTTTAGCGAGTCAAAGGCACTTCCCTTCCCTAGAAGAGAACGATGGAGGAAATGGAAGCGCATCTGAAAGAGCCCCGTTGTGTTCAGACACATTCCACCTTCCCGAAGCGAACGCTCGCGCGATAAAGGAAAGACAAAAGTGTGATGGAAACGTGGGCCGTTTTCTCAGAAGGCATCTGAGCCAGAAAGATGCCCTGCTGGTGAGCATTCAGACATGGCCGGTGGTCATGTGGGAGGCTAGTCATGTGACTGTGCTCCAGCTCTGCTGTTGGGCTGTCTTCTGGGACAGTTGTTGCTGTAGATTACATGTGACATATAGGGAGAGAGTGAGCGCTTGTGTTGCTGAAAAGCTATGACATGGCTGTACTTTGCTACTGTACTCAGCAGGCCAGTGAATTATACATGTGTGTTTGTGGGTGTACATGTATGTATGAGAGAAGGCCTGTGTGCTGGATAACTGAAACGCATACTTTCTGAGGCAGATTGATGTGTACTGTGTTGTTTTCCTACCAGGCACATATAACAGTGCACATATAATATACAAGAGTCCATCATGCTGGAAAAAATTATGTCTCACTTTTGGTTTAGTGCAGATTTAAAAAGCAAGGACAGGTGCTGTGGCTGTGCATACGTTTGTGTATCCCCATGTTAGTGCCTGTATAGTATGCTGTATAAAGTCATTGTAAACTTTCAGATATTTTGGATGAGCCGTTCACTCTCAGTGAATGAATGAGTGGACATTGACACTTGGAGAACCGCCCAGGGTCTAAAAAGCTCTTTTTAGGGGGTGTATCCCCTGGTTAAGGTTTTTTCCACAGTCAAAGGGTTAAAACAAAGTTAGTAATTACTTTAGACGAGACAGTCAGTCAGTCAGTTCGTCAGTCAGCCTCTGAGTGATTGAAGGACTGAGAGACGCTTCAGCTTCAAGGTCCGCTTTAGTCTGAGGCATAAAAGTGAACCGAGGTTAATCACTGAATCCATATTTTTATAAAATATGACGGATCTCCAGTGCTGTCACAGTTGCCATTCCTTCATCTTTGCAGCAGCCCGGTCCCTCCTGTCTGCACTGCAGTGCATCTGTCATCCTAATGACTGTTGTGATATTCAGACGGCTGCGGCTGACAAGCGCCAGCTTCCATACTCAAATTGTGTTTTTACTACGGCAACTTTGCTTTGAAGTGTTTAGCATCATCTTTCAGCTTAATTTATAAGCTTCTTGTTAAAGGTCGACCTTTAAATCACGTTTTTATTGAGGCCTTTATCAGTGGGCGGTTGCCTTGATTGACTATGGTTAGAATGGATTACTGAAGTATCCGCTGAATTTGCATCCAGCTTTAACTGCAATATAGAGTGAGATCCTGTTTATGAAGCCGGGAGATTAGACAAGACGGCCACCGTGTCAAATAAAAGGGATTGATCATTGATCATAGAAATTTAAATATTAATTGACTGAATTAGAACAGTGTTGAGTCACTCAGGATTTGAGTAGGGGGGCATTTAGCAAAATTCAGGAACGTATTTATCATTGTAAACAAAGCTGAGTTTAGCCTATATATGTTTTAGAATAGCCTAAACTTGCCTTTTTAAATGTGTTAGTTAATGGCCTTTCACTTTTAGATAATGTCTTGGTTCTATAATACATGGATTCACATTTATTTGACAGTGGTCTAAGAAACCAGCATCATTATTGTAGTCAAAAGGTTTACAAGTATTTGTGACTCATAATAACCAGTGTCTTCCCCTATGTTGATGATCCTGGGTGAACGCAAAGGATTACGCCATTTAAGTAAAGGATTATGAAGGCTGTTATAAAGGACTAGGAACAGCAGATAAGGTTATAAAATAGTTACTATCAAGGCTGCTATAAAGGATCAATAACAGCTATGGTTTCTATAAAGGGCTATGAACTATTGGTAATGCTGCTATTGAGGACTACGAAAAACAATACAGACTGCTGTAAAGGAGTAAGCTCTATGGCTAATGGCTAATGCTACCATAGAAAGGGAATTACACCTTGAGGCACCTGTGAGACAGCTTTCCATATCTTTCTTACTCTACAGGATGATCCACTGGGCGGGACGTATTGAGAAAGAAATTGAACAGGTTCTTCAGCACGTCAGTGGAGCCCAGCAAATGAAAGGGGTAAGTGCTTTCTCTTATTTTCCTCCTACATCATCGCTGAGTTTCTGTTCTGTAACACTTCATCTACCGAAACAAACGTTCAGCTGAATTTTCCCTGTGAAAATAGTTTGTTGCCATCCCTGAGCTTTGAAGCCAAAAGAGGTTCTTGTAATACAAGAAGGGGCTCGATTTTGGTGGGGTGACGATTCTTCCTGGGGCTGAGTCTGTTCTACCTGTGGTTAGACTGGAGTCTGCCTGTGGTTTAAGCTGGTTTACTTGGTACGTGGCGTTAGCTGTTCTTGGTCATGCATGATTCGTCTCATCTTGTTGGATCTACATTAGCCTCTGCGCTCACTAATGGTTACATCATTAGGCTGATGTGCAGAGCTGGTACTGGGGTGGGAGGCAGAGAACCTGAGCCAGCTGAACTTCAGTTGTAAAAAGTGATTAAACTGTGCAGTACTGCAGCTGAACAGATCAGCAACTTTGGACCAGAAAGAAGGCTCTTTCCAAGAGGCGTCTCTGGAGTGTGAAAAAACACACTGGATCTGGGCTCTCTCGTTACAACTGAACAGATGGTTTGGCAGCATGTGGTTCAAAGAGTTGTGTCGCGTGGTGTTAGCTTTTTATGCCTTGTGTTTATTTGTTTACACAGATCTTGAAAAGCAGCAATTGTGTATGTGTGTGTGTGTGTGTGTGTGTGTGCGTATATATGCTTGTATGCATGTGTGTGTAACACAAGCTGAGTTCCCTCTGTGGATTCCTGGCCTAGCTAAGATGAAGCTCAGGATTGGTTTTGCTTGAGTGGAGCAACTTGGCCGAACGGCACATCATTGTGACACTTCTCATTGGCCACGGCTCCCTGGACCGATGCCTTACTGGGCTGCCTCATTGGTTTTTTGAAGAGAAGGGCAGTGTGCTGGTTGGCTTTGAAGCTTTGAAGTTTCAAGAAGCTTTGCAAGGTTCCTAAAGTACTTTACATGTTGAGTATTATACAACGGTACCTATCAAACCATGTCAAGCCAGATCTGGTAAGCCTGATTTAGAGAGCAAACCTAGATACCCATGACACTGAAGGATATAAGCCTAGTGGATGCTGAGTATGTGTGTGTGTGTGTGTGTGTGTGTGTGTGTCTGTGTCACACATGTCTATCCCATTCTTATGCATGCTTATGATGCACCCAGATGAAGAATAGTATGCTGTTTATTTTATTTACACAAATGTAAGGTACCTTCAATAAAAGGAGAATTACAGTCAGAAAAAGAGTTTAATAAACAGAACTTGGACAGGCCAGAAGTTACATTGGTGAGAAATGTGATTTTTAACCTCATTTTGGTTACTCTATAATCTAAAAAGCAACATGCATAAAAACGTTTAATTGCTGAAATAATTAATTTACTAATTCCTGATTAGCATAACATAAGGCAGAAGACATCTCTGAAAAGGGTTATCTGCTATCTGTTGTTAGATAAGCCACACGTTTAAAAAAATGTTTTTAAAAGACATATGAATTGTTTTTCGTGTTACTTGCTGTTCCTCAGACCGTGGCAGGCAACCGACCATTGAGCCCCTGCTGCCCGTCCCCCTCCCAGGATCACGCCTAACTTACAAATGTCTGACCATACGCGGGGCCCTGGATAAATGCGTGTTACATCAGGGCACCCTCTTTTACCTCCCTGTCCTTTCCACGCGTGGGGGTACAGTTTGTTACAAGCAGGCCTGGTAATCACGCAATTCGCGGCGAAAAGCAGCAAAAGTGGGGAAAGTGTTTTATCGCGGCTGCAAACAAGAGGAGTTGTAGGCTGAGCTAAATGGCTCAGCATGCCTGGAAAAGCTATTTTCTAAATGGATGCCTCTATATACGTGCCACTGATAGAACTCTTCCCAGGGTATCACTGGCTGGTAACAAGATTGTCTGTCTCTCAGCTCCTTCTAGCAGTGCAGTTTATTTTCTTGGGAAAAGTGGAGAACGTCTGAATTTGTTTTGAGAATCTTAGCTTGAGAAAAAATAAAAGAATGTGGCGATAGACTGATCACTGTTTTGAGTGTCTAAGGTTTTTTTTTTTGGTGCTCACTCAATACACGGAATCTGAGATGGGTCTTGGCAGAGTCGTGCCATGGTGCAGAGCTGACAGTCAGAGGAGCTGTGTCTAATCCCCGAAAGGCAGCGTGAGAGTTTAACCAAAACAAAGTGAGGGAAAGGCTGTTAGCAGCGGAACCTGTCGAGAGAGACCTGGGCCGTGTTGAAAGAAGTGGCAGACAGCCGACATTACCTTATTATATTACTTACATGCTGAGAGAGCCTGCTTTCCTAGCGTGATTTTACAGCACAGTGTTGTAATGTTCAACCTCCTGCGCTCTGAGATGTGAGGGGAACGGCTCGGTTGCTGCCAGAGCACTCGAGGTGAGGTACCTCTCTCAAGGGTACAAAAGCTGTCTCAGACCAGAGATCTGTGGCCACACCTGTTTGGTTCACAGTCCAGTGCCCTAACCGCTGCTTCATGTTGCTTCCCCCGAAGATGTGACGCCTTTGAAAAACATTTCTGCGGCAGCAAGGTCACAGTCTATAGAGACTACTGCCTCTGCTCAACTTCCCTGTCCTTCTCCTGTAAGCTACAGCTAGAGCATGCAGAGTAGAGTCGGGATTCGGGAGCAAGGGGCCCAGACCGGGCTTCGTTTTTGAAGCTCACATCCTGGTTTTGTTGAGAGCGTTGCTCACTAGCGCCCTTTTCAAAGTAAGTCAATGGTACCAATGCAGTCAAAACACGTCAATAATGTTTTCGCAGGAGGTGCATTTCTTTGTCTAATGTTTCCCCATATGCCGATTTAAGTTATTGTGTCATTTGGACAATATTTATTATTTTATGGACCAATCAGGGACATCGGTATAATACTTAGTGGATGAAATGGACCCAGACTGGACTTAATGACTATATAAGGGTTCTCCCTTTTCCCTACTGCGCAGTCTAAATTTTTTTCCAACATGGCGGCACAAATCCACAGCTTCAAAACACTTCTACAAGCCCATGGGAAGTCAATGGGTGACGTCACAGTCACTTTGTCCATATTTCTTCTACAGTCCATGGTCTCGTATTGCCTGTCTGTGAGTGTGGGGTTCTCATTGCCTCCTGTAACATTGCTCTTCACGGCAGTGTCCGCTCTGCTCCCCCCAGCCCAGCACAGTGCAGGATTGCCCAGTTACCCAGAATGCACTGCAAACAGGATAATCAGTGGATTCGAAGACCTGGACTTTACTGGTTGGAAACAGCATTTTGTTTCAGGCAGTAATCAGTTACCCACCCAAAGAACTCTGACTTCAGAAAATTAGGTCATTTTTCCCCCCCGTCATGTTCTTTCAGTTGATAGTTCTGATTCTGCGTGCGGCTGGCACTCTGAGTCAGTACTTAACACTGGTCATTTTCTGCTTCTGTAGATGTACATTGAGTGCTTATTGAACGTAATCCTTTAAAGCAGGCTTTAACACAGCACATGTATTCTCCTTTCTGAAGGGGCTATCTGCATGTTATCTTGCAGCGTGCATTTTCCATTTATCACATGTTTTACCCCCTCCCCCGGCCCCCTCACACAAACTTGCATAACATGTAATAAGCAATTATCTGCTTTCTATGCTCACTGCTATTTTGAATTTTATCCAATTGAAGTGGAATTGTGCGTCTGTCACAGAAAGAAATGGAGACAGACTGACACAGACACAGATGGGCAGTGAAAGAAAAAGGCCGTAACACAAGCAGAGCTAAGTGTGCATCTAAGCTGCCAATGTGGCACCAGGCACCTATCATTTTATATATGCCAGCCCTTCCAGTCACCGTCTCCTGTGTCTCTTTAAAAGGACTGAGCCTTTGAGACCGGTTAAGAAGGTCTGGTTTTTGTGCTCTCTTTTCACAACCAAACTAAGGGACTAATTCCACATTGATTTTCCCAACTCTTATACTCGTGATCCGAGGGACAAAGAAAGAAAAAGCGCTTCAAGAGTAACGTGCAAGAGGGATGATGAAATGAGGGAAGAGGTTTCAGAGAGTCCCCTGAGAATGCTTTTCAGGAGCTTCCGGCTGCTGTCTGTCCGTATGCATAACTCGAATAAAGAGAGATGTTATTTTTTTTTGTTGCCTCAGTTCTCTGGAGACTGCATGTCATTAGCTGTTGCCGCACCAGTGCTGATGATCTTGTTCAGACGTTGTTTGGCAGGGTGGCGATGTAACTTTATCATAATTACTTTTTTTTATCATTTACCATGTGTTTTAGCATTTATCGTTTACTTTCCAGCCACTTCAGATAAGGTTTTCAGTACTTTTCTAAAATAATTAGCTAGGAAAATTACGTTTACTTTTTTGCTCATTTGTCCTTTGCCGGAACGCAGTAAGTAGACAAGATGGATCACTCAATTTCTTTTATGTTCATTCTCTCTCATAAATATTCATGAGTGATGGCCTGCCACACCTGCAAAAAAAATAAAAAAAATAAATCATTGTCATCATTAATTGTCCTGCCTGAAAGTCTGAATCACTGTCTAGTTCTGCAGTGAGTCAGAACCAGGTCTGAATATTTAATCTCGGGATCAATGCATTTTTTCAAGTATCAAGTTATTAAAACTAGGCTCATCCTCCGAAAACAGCGTGGTATGTGCCCGCGTGAGGCCCCCTGCTAGTGTCGCCCTATGTGCTCTGGCCACTTTCACGCTGACATAGCCTGGCCCCATTCAGAAGACACAGACTCTCTATCCAGGGAGGCGATTCTTCTCAATGAGAAAAGAAGCAAATCCACTCTGCATTGATTCTTGGGAGAGAACAAGGCCGGGCCGCTCAGGCTCCTCAGCACATACGGATGGTTTAGCAGACTTTGAGAACTCAATCTGCTGCCAGTCTGGCATTGCCTGGGCTTTTATAAGAGGGGGGGGGGGGGTGATATTACTTTTATAAAAAGCCTCCTGGGCAATGAGGCACCAGCGTCATGCTGCGCGTTTACTCAGCCTCCACCTTGCTGGGAAAACGTAATTAAGACTGTACTGTTAACGACTCTGAGGAGGCCATGTTTGACGCTGGCATTGATCTGAATGTTTTCAGTCTCTGCTTCCTCTATGTCATAATTTTCTCCGTCTTTGCATTCCTGGTGAACCTGTGTAGCAGATTGTGTGAAGTTATAAGGAGAGTGTGGAGTTAGGGACGGGGTGAGAGACGACGTCATGCTACGTGGAATGGGGGCAGTCAAGGCTGGGGTAAGAGGTGTGATGTTATATGGATAGTATATGGCAGAGATCAAGCTAACATGCTTTTTTTTATGTCAATAGAGCCATGCCAGGGAGCGCCGTTGCTCTGTTGGACGATTTGCTTCGTTAACAGCAAGCATTTAGCCGTTTCATTGATGGTTATCCAGGTGAATAAAGCAGCGAATGAACTCAAGCTGTTTGTTTGAGAAGGACCTGCACTGAAGCTGGCACTTTGTATTACAACAGAAACAGTGGTAGCTTGACTTGGATGAATCAGCTTGCTCCACCTTTATTAAAAAAGTCCAAAATGTAAGATAATATGTGTGGCGCGTTG
This sequence comes from Ilyophis sp. 1 JC-2022, assembly GCA_022702515.1. Classification (NCBI taxonomy): domain Eukaryota; kingdom Metazoa; phylum Chordata; class Actinopteri; order Anguilliformes; family Synaphobranchidae; genus Ilyophis; species Ilyophis sp. 1 JC-2022. The sequence goes on from CM040402.1 coordinate 48,693,853, forward strand.
GATGAGAACAGAACGTGTTCTAGACTATAGCAGGAGCCCAGCATGGCACAGATCAGACCATGTTACGCACTGACAGGACAGAATAGAGAAAGATTTGTTTTCATGTGACATTATTTAATTTAAAAATTATAATCAAGGCATGAAAAGGGGATGCAAGATAATATATTAATGGAATATGAATATAATTTTTTGCCAAATTATCTCAACAAGTAACACAAGAATATGACTTCTGCTGTCAACCATAAGCTGCTCATAGGTGAAGACGGTATCAAATACCATTGTTTGTGGGTGCAGTAATTGTAGAGCCGTAACCAGGCCCTCCTAACTCCCAGACACACAGTCATTTATCCAGCCCATTTCAGTTAGTCTCTTCGATGTCAAGACAACATATGCTAGGCTTTTCATTCATTTACATAAGGAGGCTAATCGGCATGAATAATTCGGAGCGTTCAGCGCGTTACTGGATCTCCTCTTTCGTTGCCCATCTCCTGTTTTCTCTGCACACACGGCTTGTGTTCCTTCCCTCTCTATCTCTATCTCCTTCCCCCTCATCTCATTGTTTCTTTGCCTCTGGAAACCTCATGCGAGAGAGCTAAAACTGCGTTTTGATATGCCGTGAAAGCAGAGAAAAGTGTGTGGGGAAAAGAGGGATTATGAAAACAGTTGCTTTTGACTGATCATTTTGAAAAGATGAAAATAGAGGGGACGAAAGGGGTGAGGGGAATTAGGACAGCTGTCACTATGAAGATGGTGACGACGATGATTATTATTATTATTATTAATAACAATAATAATAACAATACTAATATTTGTGTGTGTGTTTTACGTGTTTGTGTATTTGTGCATGCATACATGTGTGTGTGTGTGTGTTTGGTTTGTGAGGTGACTGATAGTCTGTCAATCTCAAGTTGACAATAAACACAATGAGGAGACAGAAGAAAAGCTAGTTGATTCCATCTTACTGTAATTTATATTTATGAACAAAATTCACAAAGTGACTTCTGAAGCTTAAAGGGATAGTTCACCCATTTAGAAAAAAATTATATTGTTTTACTTACCCCCAAAATAGTATGTAAGGCTGTAGTTATTCTGTCCTCGTCTCACCGTTGGCTAAACTTGGCTAAACCTGAATTGGAACAATGCTAACGATTAGAATCTTGCCATTGGATTTAATCACCCCCTGCTAAATTTTGTTTAAATAACCGCCTAAATCCAATCCAATAAGGTTTAACAACAGCTTTACAAGTGTTGTTGTTGGAAACGAAAATGATCATGATTACCGAGTGCACAAGGACGGTATTTTCGCCCAAATGACTGTACATGATTATGTCGTTTCAGCCTAGCTCTGTTTAAATTTAAGTTATGAACATCCGGTAGGGGAACCGTGCACAAGGACGGTATTTTCGCCCAAATGACTGTACATGATTATGTCGTTTCAGCTTAGCTCTGTTTAAATTTAAGTTATGAACATCCGGTAGGGGAACCGGTAACCGTTAGTATCACTCCACGAGAACGTCATGGCAAACTTCTTCTATGGTAAGCTTGTTGTGTTTATGAAGTGAAATGCCCAACCCCCCCCCTCCCCTTTTCTAAGTAAAATGTTTACTACATACCATCAAACTAAACGTTAGGTTATTTAACAATTTCAGTGGACGTAGGCAGTTATTTAGGCGATTCAATTCAATGGCAAGATACTAATCGTTAGCATTGTTCCAATTCAGGTTTAGGCAGTTTTAGCTACAATGTGAGAGTGGTGACAGAATCACTACAGCCTTACATACTATTTCGGGGTCAGTAAAACAATATCAAATTTTTCAAAATGGGTGAAGTATCCCTTTAAGCTATTTTTGCTATTTAGTTAGCTAAATGTCTTAACATTGACAAACATTATTTAGTTCACCTAAAATATGTGGTTAAATCAGGGGCGTTTCTAGACTGCTTTGATTGGGGGGGCATGAAGAGATGTTGGTGGGGCACAAGGAGGGGACAAAGTAGCGGCGGGTGTGGGGGTCCTCCCCAGAAACATTTGAGCCCTTGAAAACTCATTTCCTGCATTTCTACACAACCTCACACAGGGCATTTTCTAAAATGAAATGTTTCATTTATTAACATTTTGAAGATTTTTTTTTTTTCCAAAGCCCTAGATAAGATTCGAGATGCTTTCATAAAAAGCTAAAGCATAGGCTAATCAGTATATTAGTGGATACGATAATTTTATTACATTTTAAACCCATCTCCACCGGCCCCCCCCTCATCTTATAGGAGGACAACTTTATTTATGCCCAATAATACCAAATCATTATCTAATCTTGGAAACAAGTATATTAAAGATGAGCTATATTCCTTCATCATTTCAGTCTCTTTTTGCTATTTTCTATTTACATGTGAAACTACGTTACTGTAACTGGCTCATCATTTTCATTTATATTTTAGCCACTCCACTGACTAGCCAACACGCAGCAGTAGGCTAGCTAACACAAACACACACACGGGCGACGCACACACAAGTGCAGCTAGCTAGTGCAATGCTGCACATGTTTCGCAGAATCGCAGCTGTAACAACTAAGCTAGATGCAACATGTAATCAATCTATTTAAAATCAAATCTCCCTGACGGAGATTCTCGCCACTATCCTCAACTCACTGAGTAAGCTAGGCTAGCGAATATTATATTCTAAGCAATGCGTAACAGTTAGTTATCAAGAAGAGACACTATAGATTGATCAAAGAAAGTGACCTCTCTCTCTCTCGCTGTGTCTCTATGTTTTATATGGCCAAACCAACCAATCAGATATTAGAGAAATATATTATTTAGATGTGGCATTTTTATGATTTGCCGAATCGTCTGTAGCTCTAATAGCCTACCGATGGCGCTGGGCGGCGACTTTATATTGTTGGATAAAAATTTTTATGGATTTGGCTTCAAAATGGCCAATAGAAAAGCAGTGCATTTTTTTATGACCAATGACAAAATTACAGAAAACTATGAACGCTCAAAAAAATTTGAGAACAAAGAGTTTTCATTAGATGGGCAGACGATTCCTCTGGGTGGGCAAGGCTTATTTCTGGCTGGGCAATGCCCACCCCAGCCCACCCGTAAACACGCCCCTGGGCTAAACGTTTGTAGCCCAAAATTATATTGGGTAGGGTGACCATATTTTGGATTTCAAAAAAAGAGGGCCGGGTTAGACGGGCGTTATGAACATAATACTAGGCTATTTTTTGTTTATATATGGTCTATGGAACAAGCAAATCCTAAGCAGACATTTTAGGAATTTAGAAATCCTGCCTGGATGGATATTTTTGGTCCCAAAAAGAAGAAATGTCCGGGAAAAAGAGGACGTCTGGTCACCCTAATATTGGGTATTTGGGTTTGTTTCACACCAATGTTTAAAATCCTAGGGGAAACACTGGTGTGTGCGTTTTTGCGTGCGTGCGTGCATGCCTGGCTTTTGTAGCTAATACGTTTTTGATGGGAGAAAACCATGGCAAAACAATATTAAATACCAAGTTGACTATAGGTCTAAACAACATTTTATGCAAATCTGCAGCTTCATAATCTATTTTACAGAATCTTGGTCACAGCTTCATGAACTGTTTTATTGAAACTTGGTTACAAGTCCATGTTATGTTTTATGGGAACTCAGTGGCAGTTCCATGTTATGTTTCATGAGTTTTGTGTTCTTTTTGATAAAGGAGTGAACTCAAAAATTTATGAAAAATAATAAACACTCTAGGGTCTTCAAAAGCAATGGTCATTGTATGGTAACAGAGTAACACTATGCTCCAGAGTAACTCTATGCTCCCTAGTAACACTATGCTCCAGAGTAACACTGTGCTCCCGAGTAACACTGTGCTCCAGAGTAACTCTATGCTCCCTAGTAACACTATGCTCCAGAGTAACACTGTGCTCCCGAGTAACACTGTGCTCCAGAGTAACTCTATGCTCCCTAGTAACACTGTGCTCCAGAGTAACACTATGCTCCAGAGTAACACTATGCTCCCAAGTAACACTATGCTCCAGAGTAACACTATGCTCCCGAGTAACACTATGCTCCAGAGTAACACTATGCTCCCGAGTAACACTATGCTCCAGAGTAACACTGTGCTCCAGAGTAACTCTATGCTCCCTAGTAACACTGTGCTCCAGAGTAACACTATGCTCCAGAGTAACACTATGCTCCCTAGTAACATTGTGCTCCCGAGTAACACTATGCTCCCGAGTAACACTATGCTCCAGAGTAACACTGTGCACCCGAGTAACACTATGCTCCAGAGTAACACTATGCTCCAGAGTAACACTGTGCTCCAGAGTAACTCTATGCTCCCCAGTAACACTGTGCTTCAGAGTAACACTATGCTCCATAGTAACACTGTGCTCCAGAGTAATACTATGCTCCAGAGTAACACTATGCTCCAGAGTAACACTATGCTCCAGAGTAACACTATGCTCCCGAGTAACATTGTGCTCCAGAGTAACACTATGCTCCAGAGTAACACTATGCTCCCAAGTAACACTATGCTCCAGAGTAACACTATGCTCCCGAGTAACACTATGCTCCAGAGTAACACTGTGCACCCGAGTAACACTATGCTCCAGAGTAACACTATGCTCCCGAGTAACACTATGTTCCAGAGTAGCTCTATGCTCCCTAGTAACACTATGCTCCAGAGTAACACTGTGCACCCGAGTAACACTGTGCTCCAGAGTAACACTATGCTCCAGAGTAACACTATGCTCCCTAGTAACACTATGCTCCAGAGTAACACTATGCTCCCTAGTAACTCTATGCTCCCTAGTAACACTATGCTCCAGAGTAACTCTATGCTCCCTAGTAACACTGTGCTTCAGAGTAACACTATGCTCCCTAGTAACACTGTGCTCCAGAGTAATACTATGCTCCAGAGTAACACTATGCTCCCGAGTAACACTATGCTCCAGAGTAACACTATGCTCCCGAGTAACATTGTGCTCCAGAGTAACACTATGCTCCAGAGTAACACTATGCTCCAAAGTAACACTATGCTCCAGAGTAACACTATGCTCCCGAGTAACACTATGCTCCCGAGTAACACTATGCTCCAGAGTAACACTATGCTCCCTAGTAACACTATGCTCCAGAGTAACTCTATGCTCCAGAGTAACACTATGCTCCAGAGTAACACTATGCTCCAGAGTAACACTATGCTCCAGAGTAACACTATGCTCCAGAGTAACACTGTGCACCCGAGTAACACTGTGCTCCAGAGTAACACTGCTCCAGAGTAACACTATGCTCCAGAGTAACACTATGCTCCCTAGTAACTCTATGCTCCCTAGTAACACTATGCTCCCTAGTAACACTATGCTCCAGAGTAACTATATGCTCCCTAGTAACACTATGCTCCAGAGTAACACTATGCTCCAGAGTAACACTGTGCACCCAAGTAACACTGTGCTCCAGAGTAACACTATGCTCCAGAGTAACACTATGCTCCCTAGTAACTCTATGCTCCCTAGTAACACTATGCTCCCTAGTAACACTATGCTCCAGAGTAAATCTATGCTCCCTAGTAACATTGTGCTCCAGAGTAACACTATGCTCCAGAGTAACACTATGCTCCAGAGTAACACTGTGCACCCGAGTAACACTGTGCTCCAGAGTAACACTATGCTCCAGAGTAACACTATGCTCCAGAGTAACACTGTGCACCCGAGTAACACTGTGCTCCAGAGTAACACTATGCTCCAGAGTAACACTATGCTCCCTAGTAACTCTATGCTCCCTAGTAACACTATGCTCCCTAGTAACACTATGCTCCAGAGTAACTCTATGCTCCCTAGTAACACTATGCTCCAGAGTAACACTATGCTCCTGAGTAACTCTATGCTCCAGAGTAACACTGTGCTCCTGAGTAACACTATGCTCCTGAGTAACTCTATGCTCCAGAGTAACACTGTGCTCCAGAGTAACACTATGCTCCCGAGTAACACTGTAGCTTTTAGCGGCTCATTATCACTCCTGTGGAAATAGCAGTGTGTCTTTGATTTTCATTCTCTCTCGCTCTTTTTTTGTCTTTCTCTGACTCTCTTCGTGGGCTCTCTCATTTAGCATTCCACGGCTAGTCTATCGGACTCCCTTATATCACCCTAATGCAAAAAGAAGTACAACAATTTACTCTGGTTTCATATTCGTAATAGGCAATTTGTTGGGTGCAAATATGGTCAGTTAGTTTAACCAGAGCCATAATAAGTATTTTTATTAAACAATAGAACAAGCATAAAAAAGGGAATTAAAACCATGATTTGGACCATCCATGTGTCTTGGTCAGCATATTAACTGTCACCCTTTTACCTTTATTATTAAATGTTGAATAACATAGGAACATCTATAATTTATTGTCATAATTCTATTCTAACAGAATGACAGATCTAACAGTATCATGGCAGTCATAAGATGCAACATTACAGTATCTCTAAAACACTGGTTTTGGATAAAGCAAGGGACAGTGGTATCGCAGTGAAGCATCTGAATTTCCTAGTTTTTCTTGGAGGTTGCAACATCACAGCCTACTGTAAGGTGTGCAAATGACTTCCTTCCCAGACTCTGCTTTGCAGAAAATTCATTTGCAAATGCACATGCTCGGGAGACAGCTAGCCATCTAATGGCTACAATTCACCATGTTCCACATTAGCCCCAGAATGTGTATACTGTGCATAAAGGAGGCAATCAATTATTATGGGCACAGAATACAGTATCTGAAAGTAGCCAGCATCTCTCTCTATTTTTCTCTTTCTTCTGTCTCTCTCATGCTCTCCCCCCCCCTTCTCTCTCCCTCTCACTGGTGTGTGTGTGTGTGTATGCGTGTGTGTGTGTGTGTGTGTGTGTGTGTGTGTGTGTGTGTGGGGGGGTAACTCAGGAGAGTTAAGATGGTATTAGAAAGTGTTGGTTTTTATGTAATGTCTAGGGTTGCATGTTCAACAAATGAATATCAAAAGTCAAAATACCCCCTCCCCGTCTCTCTCTCTCTCTCTCTCTCTCTCTCTCTCTCTCTCTCTCGCTCTCTCCCTCGGTGTCTGGCCGGATGCTGTTCCGGTGTAGACACACCTACTCCTGCACACTCGGGCTGATGGAATTCACCGGTGTAGCAGGCAGAGGAGGCGTAAGAGAATTCAACAAAAAAAGTGGAGGAATAGGAAATTCAGGAGAGGGTGGGAGCAGGGAGGAGTAGAGAGCAGAAAAAATAGAGGGTGAAAGAGCAGGAAAGAGGAAGAGGAGAGGAGTAGGGGTGGAGGAAGGCGGGAGAGGGAAGAGATGGTGTTGGAGCAGAGTGTGCTCTCAATAAGTGCACAGTAAATGATGCGGCATTGGATTTTTTTATGTCACTGGTTTGAATAAAATAAAGAAATAGCCTTTTTGTTTCTGTTCCATTTTATTAGCACCACTTTCTCATTTTGCTTGCCATTTAATTTTAATGTATTCAGTTCCTTTTTTAACACTCCCAAGTCTTCTTCCCTAAATGTTAATTTTCCCAAGTGAATTTAATTAGATTTTTCTTTTTCAACGTGTCACCGTGGTTCATCTATTGTGTTTTCTCACTCTCACACACTTCTCTTACACTGTCGCTCTCTCTCCTCTACCCCCTCTGTGTCTCTCTACCCTCCCTCAGTCCATTTTTTCTGTATATACATTTTTCATTTTTTCTCTCTATCTGTCTCTCGCTTTCCCTCTCTGTCTTTCTCTTTGTCCAACTGAATTCCTCCAGTGACATCACTCACCCCACCCCCCTCCCCCCCTTGCTTCAGCACCAGTTCCTGTCTTCCTCCACCTGCTGCCCTCCCTGTCTGGTGTTATGTAATTCCTCCTGGCTGTGTTAACCTACAGATGTTTAGTCTTACAGCTCCAAACCTACCTGACAGCTCTTAGCAGGTACTGCTGGCACCATGGGTGGCTCTGACACTGACCCATCTGTTGGGTGATATGGTGTGTGTGTGTGTGTGTGTGTGTGTGTGTGTGTGTGTGCGTGTATGGAGCGGGGGAGGGTGGGTGCGTGTTGTATCTTTCAGGATTGGATTTGGCAGTGCCAGTAGTACACAATCCCCGCCTTGCCTGTCGATGGAACCAGGCACTAACTCCAACTTTTCAGACTCTCAAGCACTCATTAATTAGTCAGTCCGTGCAGTTTTGATAGCTCGTGAAAACGATGTCCCGTGCAATATCCACCTCCTTCCATTTGTCCTGCTTTGTGATCTACTTTGGTTTCTTGTCAGTGAATGCAGGCCTCGTGTGTGCAAGCCTATGCAGTTTTTTAGGCTAATCAACATACTGCTGTGGCCAGTAAAAAGTAGGAAGTTTTTATTTGGCTAGAAATCCATGAATGCTTTGAAAGTCCTGTGATTGCACAGGTGGGGGGGGGGGGTTCTTTTACCACATTGACAAATTAGATGCAGCAGTGAGCATTGAGCAAGCCGGAGGGCTTCTGGCCGTCTTTACCCACCCTACTGCACTCCATTCCACCCCCCTCTCCCTTTGTCTGGGACTGCACTTCCTGACCCGTCTGTCTCTCTTGGAAGAGCAGCCAGTGTGGAGCTGCGTGTAGGGTGTCCGTGGGCTGCGTGTCTGCCCTGTACAGAGTAGCGTTGTTTTGCTGTCTAGAGCAGAGCATTCGGATCTTTTGAAATAAGTAAGCTTCTTTCTTTCCGTCCCCACCGCAATCAGCGTGATTCAAATTCCCGGTCGATCTGTGAGAGTGGAGATGCAAAAATGTTCCTTTCAAAAGTTTATTGCACCGTCCTATCGTGTGTCAAAAGTAGCAGCATGCAAGTAAATGTGCACTGCTGTCTATTTGCTTATGAAAATGAGCATGACTATTGCTGGATTCCCTTAAAAGGAAGAGAATTGAAGGTATTATCTGAAAATAGGATTCCGCTCCCTTTTTCCCCCCTTATTTTTCGTGGTGAGACGGTGTTTTTCTGCCGACCCTGCAGATCCTTCATCTTCCACTTAGGTTGCTTTTTGTCAAGTCTGCAAGTCTCTTTTCTGCCATAATATTATTAATACAATTTGAGAGTGCCCCTGATATCCATGTATCTGGGCTGACATGAGGAATTATACAAAATGTCTGCCTTTCGGTCACAGAGGGGGGCTGCCACCCCCCCCCCCCCCTTTTACTGCTCTGTTTGCTCTGTCTGCCAGAAAATGAATTTAGTCAAGCACATCATCTTGGAAGATTAGGTCAGGTGTGAAGTATGTGCTGTATACAGAACAGAGAGAGAATGTGTGTGTGTGTGTGTGTGTGTGAGAGAGAGAGATAAAGAGAGAGCGAGAGAGAGAGAGAGTAAGAAAGCAAGCGACAGTGTGTGTCTGTGTGTACGATAGAGAAAATGTCTTTGTGTGTGTGTGTGTGTTACAGAAAGAGAGAGATAGAGAGTGTGTGTGTGTTTGTGTGTCTGAGAGAGAGAGAGCGATCGAGAGAGAAAGTGAGTGTTTGTGTGTGTGTGTGTGTGTGTGTGTGTGAGAGAGAGAGAGAGAGAGAGAGAGAGAGAGAGAGAGAGAGAAACTGGATTCATTCCCTCTGTCTCTTTGATGTGCGGCTGATAAGCTGTGCCTATAAATATTCCAAATCGTAGTTGCTGTTGGGAAGAAATGAGCTCCTTTTTAACAGTCTTCATCAATAACCCCCATCCCCTGAATATCCACACCAGGCTATCTTTCACAGAGACGTCCTCCGTGGAGTTTGTTTTTAATCTTTCCTAATTGCATTTATAGGAAGGACCCATTTACAAAAAAAACATACCTGCCATATGGTGTGCATCTCTTCAGCTTTTTTACAAAATCTGTTTTTTGTTTCTCGGTCAAAATGACATGAAGCGCATGTTTTGTCAGATGTGACGGATGCCAGTAGCTTGTTGTCTCTGAGCTGATTTCCTCTCCCCCTCTTGGATACGGGTGATGTCTCTGAGATGGATGGGGCCTTCACCCATCTCTCAGAATATACAAGTAAATGATTCAGTTATATACGTACGACAGCCACAGACTCATCGCTAATGAGTTACTATACAGCCTGGTGCTTATGTGAATCTCGGCGAGTCATGCACTGTGTATCAAGCATCGAAGGAGTCAGAGTCTGCCAGATGTGTGTATTATTTATTTAATGTGTTGCACTTACAAATTGAGCTTCAGCCTTTCTCTGAACCCACACCGAATGCAGACAGACAGCGAGGGGAACATGGACTTCCTCCAGGAAGACATGCGAGTGGTTCTTTTAAAAGCATTTTTCACTCGTTTGTATACTGCATGTGTATTTGTTTATTTTGTTTGCCGCTGCTCTTGAATTAATTAAAATGACTGTTGCGCATATTGCAGAAAACATGTTGGCAGTGGCAGCGATATGGACTTTATTCTCTAGGAGGGTTCTTACATGAAAATATGTGTTCATAATGTGACCTAATGCTCACTATTTGAATTTTTGCGTTTTTTTAAATCTTGGTGCTTTATTAATCATTTTCAAACATGCAAGTGCTGCTTGCTTAATTCTGTATGGGAGTAATATGCTGTGTTTATGGTGCTATATGAGCTGTCACATATGTTTAGGCATGAGCGCTGCCTTGCCTATAAGCATATAAAACAATATTCATAACTTTTAATTTGTCTATAATTTGGACACCATCAAAAGTATTTTGGTTGCATACACATGTGACCTACATGTGTTTTCCACGTAGATTATATACTCCAAAGACTGTTAGAGGGTCAGTTTCAAATTTGTTCACGTCATGGTTGGTGGTACGTTGTTTCTTGATCTTGGATGTGTTCATCCTTTGGGTTTTGGATGATGAGGCAACTTAATGTACACTTTGACATGCTGTGAGTGTCTTCATTTAATTCCTTGTGTAACTGTCTTACATCTTAAAATTGGCAACACTGCATCAATGATGTGATTTTGTGCGTCCTGTACACAAATTCAATATGGTAGTTGGTGTACTCATTGCAAACAAGTATATTTATGAATGTGTGATCATTTCCCATACATGACTCACCATATAGTCAGGAATATCATAGTAAGCACAATTATTGTTACTAGACAAAGTATTGTTAAAACAACAAAGTATTACAACTCAACCAAAAAAGCATTAGATTTAATTAATGCTCTTAGCTATACACAGTTGTAACACGCAGTGTAATCTACCAATTAAATGCACGATTCAGGCATCTAATCAAAAATGATTTCTCATTGCCAAGGAAATAGTGTGAGGCACCAATACAACACCCCCCCCCCCCCCCACACACACACACTCATTCCTGTATACGTCAACTTTATAGTCTAAGTAGGGGAATGTGATTTCCTGCCAGGATACTCGCAAATGCATCACGATTGGTCCTTATTCCCTAACACTGTATGCTACTTAGCTAATTGCCTATTGATTTTTTGAAAACATTAATAGCTGATATCATTATGTGTTTGGCAACAGGTGGGTATTCAGCCTGCTGACATGCCCAGAAAGTGACCAGTGATATAGGGCTCTATCTTCCGCCAGCGCATCGCCTGTGGCGAGCCATCGTACTGGTAAACTGCCATTTCTGTCATGAATTTGGTGACTCGCCATGCGCTGAAGTGGGAGGAGAGGCGCTGTTGAGGGTGTGATTCACAACTGTGCCGCCCACCTGCTCAGACTAAGTGTATGGGGCAAGTGGCAACCCAGCCTATGGCGAGTGGCTCATTTTGTGGGTTTCCCAAGCGATGTGCGCATGATCATAACCTGTTCAAAAGCCAATCAACTATTTATGTGGATCATATGCTGTCCAATTTGACTTTATAAATCCCTTAGACAAGAAATGCATAATTTGCATTTATTGTTAATTGTATTTTTTTTAAGTCCTGTATTTATTTTTGTTTGTAATTGTTTATGGCTGTTCTTATACTGTACTTTGGTTCTCCTGGGAGTTTTCTTACTTTCCTTTCCCTCTGTAATGAGGAGAATGTCAATAAACGGAATTTGAACTTGAATAATTATTCATTTTAATTATGTGACTGTAGTTAAAATGAATTAAGATAAATGCGTGCGCTATAACATGGCAAAAATAACATTAGCCTAATTTCTATACTATACTTATACTATATATTGTATGTGTACTAGGGATGTACGTAAATTATATTTGGCAATGAGACATTCAGTTTCTCTACCCAAGTTGTACTCGTGTACTCTTTTTTTGTGTGATGGAGCCGGGTGATCTTTTTACTCAGTAGAATGTCAATAGGCTAAATTTTATGTCAATGTTCATGGACTCAGCACATGAAGCATATCTTTGGCATTCATAGGCTGTCGCAGACCCTCTCTGTAATTACTTTCTGTAACGCTGGGGATCAAATCTCCTGAAATGACCTAACAAGGTCAGAGATGGCTGTTGAGATGACAGATGCTCCGTTTCAAACAACACTTTTAACGTAGGCTGCAAACGGGGATACGTCTGGTTGCATCATCCAAGTTTAAAAATTCAAATGAGTATTCAAATATTCAGATATTCATTGACATTCCTAATGTGCACATATTCATATTTGACCATTTAACCAACAACTTTAGAGTTCCTGATTTATTGAAAGAAGTCTAAGTACTGCAAGGTGAGAGCTCTGTGTACTTGACTACTCAAACTGTTTCTAATAATTGTTTATTTCTCTGTCTTTGGAAAATGGACGAATTACCTTTGCATATGTAGCGGTCTCTCAGGGTGCTTAACGCGCAGTGTTTCAGTCTGTTGTTAGCAGCTGCAGGAGTGTAATTGTACCCTGAGAAGCGAAAGACCACTAATCAAGAGAGACGGTCCCAGAATGCATGCGGTTTATGCGTCCGATCATTTGTCTGAATATATCTTTCAGCATTCCAAAATACAGGCTTTGTTCCATTCTGGATTTTTACCCGTTCACTTCTGGGTTGTTTTAGCTCTCACCTGTGTGGGAGCAGTTTAAGATCACCCACGTTTCACCTCCCAATCAGGAGACCGCTGTAATAGATATATTAATTGAAACGTCATACAGGAAGCCTTTTACACTGTTGGTTTTAAAAAAATAAGTCCCTTCCTTATGGAATTATTTCCATTATTTGGCAAAATTTGCTTCGGAAATATATGTAGTTGTTTTTGAATTATATTATGGCTGTATGAGAGTAAGGTGGTGTGTGTTTCTTCTTATTGGATCATTTGAAGGGGGGGGGGGGGGGGGGTCAGGATTAAGAACTGGGATTGCATGGTGGTGGTGACTCGGGTCTCATTCGGCTTTAGTTACTGTATGCCAATTGACCCAGCTGCCATCCCTACCCCCATCCTGATTGTCTGGCTTCTCCTACATTATGCTTTTAATCCTGTCCAAATGCTTCTTGCTAGATTTGCACTTGTAACAGCTTTGAACTGGGCGATGAGTCTCTTTAGGGCTTTACCATGTCTACTCTCACTGGCCCAAAGATTTGGGTGAGGGTGGGGGGTATTCAGACTCTCATCTTAAATTCTGGCCTGTTTCCCAAGTAAGGGAGAAATGTGCATCAGGTTATTGCTGTGCATCCAATATTAGATTGGACGTCACTACTGACAACATAATGACTAAGACAGATTTGTGAGGCAAGCTATCAAATCAGGCAACAGAGTAGAGTGTTTCACCGTCAAGTGGACAAGTCTCATTGGGCCATTATGATATGGAAAACAAAAAAGCAATAAATAGACAAATATATAAATAAATAACTTGGCAATTTCCAGCTGGGCTATTTGCCCTCCGTTTCCAATTTTCTGTGTAATTTTCAAAAGTGCGAATAGCAGCAGTTACCAAATTCTCGAGAGGAAAAGCAGGACATGAAAATGCACCAATTTCAATTGTGTTTTCTGTTGTTTTATTTTCATCCTAGCAATTTAATAAATGCATTTTCTGGATGCATTCTGATTGGGAGTACTATTTGGAGCTCATTTATATTCCAACAATGGTTTAAATCCAAATCGGTTTGGGCTATTAGCATATGGTATGCTGGTATTAGTCTGGCCTGTATATTTTTCCATCCCCAAACCAGGTTTTTTAGTTCTTTAGGCCAGTTTCCATTTTTCAATAAAGCTTTCATGGTACCCAGTTTTAACTCTAGAGGTGCTGCATTGAAAAATGCAGGTTTTATCAAGACGCAAAGTTTAGGCCCATTTTTATTGGGAATGAGTGCTGATGAGCGATTTGGCTTGTAATGGATTTGTTCTCTCCACAAACAGCAGGCTGCAAGCAAAGCAGATGGTGTGTTATCTAGAGTGGGCAGGCTTGTGCCATTGTCACTGTGGTACCAAGAGCATACTCGTCAGGTTCTGAAAGATTCTATATGTACAGGTGTGGGCAGGTGTGTGGTATTGGAAGTGGCCAAGTACCCAACGGTGTGGTTTCAGGTGGGGACAGGTAGACAGGTGCGTACTACTGGGAGTGTGTATGTGTACATATGTGGGGTACTGGGTCTGATCAGGTATACAGGTGTGTAGTTTCAGGTGTTGATAGGTGTACAGATGTGGTGTAGTTTCAGCTGTTGATAGGTGTACAGATGTGGTGTGGTTTCAGGTGTTGATAGGTATACAGATGTGTGGTATCAGGGCAGGTGCACAGGCATGTACTATTGGGAACAGGCATGTGTACGGGCTGTGTGGTTGCAAGTGTGAGCAGGTGTTTGTGCGTGATCAGGTGCAGAAATAGGCAGAATACCCATTGGTTTAATGAGAGAATGCTTTTAGTCTGTTTCATTAAGTGAAAGCAAAGCTGTGATATTTTTCTCTCTTATTCCTCTGCCACTCCCGCAGAGGGCCAGCCTGTACAAATGAAGATGTGCATCCCTCGCTTCTGGCTCCAGCTTTTACCATACGCCCCTGCTGCATCACTGCACAATGTGTGATGTCTCTGTTCCTACTCTCTCTGGGCCGGCCATAGGCACAGTAGCGCCACCGGTGGGCAGCCCTGGGAATTACAAATGGGACGTTTTCCCCATTTTTCCCTACCTGAACTAGCAGGGCAAGTGTTCTGCAGGTGTGGCTCAGAATTGGGGTGTGGATCAACGGGTGTGTATGTTTTTGTTTCAGATTTTGGTAGCCAAATTTGGTAGCCAATTGCACCCCTATGTATTCCGATCCCAGTGTAGCCGGTAGTAGGAAGGAGGGTGCCACGGCTTCTTCTGGGTGCAACTCCTCCAAGCCCTGACTGTGAATCCAGCTCGCCCAAGGCAACAACGCGACGATTCTCCTTTGCCGAGTCCCTCCCCCCGCCCCCGGGAGCGGCCGCCAATGGCCGTTCCCTCGAGGCACCGTAAAGTGTGGCTTTTGTTAGCATGGAGAGATCAAGAGAAAAAAAGTGTAAAATATTAATTAGACCCTCACCTTTCTATCTGGATCAGTGTGCTCATGCAACAAAGATGTATTTCTGTCTGTAAGATAAAAAAATGATCCAATCAGGCGCAGTAAAAAATAATTTCTCACACAATACCCCGTACCCACGCGTTTTGCCACTTTATGAGTTAGAGAACATGAGTAGTCCTGTCGGGACCTTGGCTTTTTAGATGCTGCTGGAGCCACAATACGGCTGAAGGAGCTGGACGTCTTTTTCACACCTCACACCTCCACCTGTAATCTGCAGTAATGGCTCACACTTAAACAGACCTCCCCTCCCACGCACTCAAACACACACACACACACACACACACACACACACACACCAGTGCAATCCTTCAACTGCAAACAACTGCTGTTCCAGGAGGTCAACAGGGTGCAAAGTAATAACCCGCACACCCCCTCTCTGCCTCTTTACCGCCGTGGAGGGAGGTGAGCGCGCTGCACGCGCGTACGTGCGAGAGGTGAGCCGCGTGTGCTTGGCTGCTCAGACGCTCAGTTCCCCAGCGAGACTGATTGGGCGTGACCACTCCAAGGGGCCCGGACCCCCAGTCCCATTTTACAGTGCACCTCCGCCACACTTCAAAGGCAGGAGTAATCAACCTCCGGCACTGAGGGGCCCGTGTCTGGCCTCGGCAATTTCACATCACTCGTTTTATTTCCAGATCTTTCAAAAAAAAAAAAAACATTCATATTGTAATGCGACGAGAGAGAGAGAGAGAGAGAGACTACGGCCATGGTCAATGAATTGGTAACCTACATTAAAAAGATAAAACTTCAAAAGACTGGATATATTCATGGCTTTTGCTCTGTGGTGCTTCATGGTTAACTGATATCGACAATAAATGTATTTTAAATTAGAAAATTTTATCAATGGCAAGGCATTCGTGTTTTTTAAATTTGTTAGTTAAATGGGTCCTGATATCAATTAGATATTGGAATGTTGATTATAACAATGATGACACTTCAGGGGGATTGCTGATGTTGCCAGGTAACCGCCAGTGTTCTCGCAATATTGCCTCAACAGTAGCGACAAACATTGCACATTACACAATAGATCATCTTACAGCACTTCCCCTTTCTAAACCATAAACCATCCTTACCCACAAGCCTCAGCTCACCAGTGAGCAAAACACAACTTAATTTCTGGCCCTCACAGAACTCCCTCACAGAATATACCTATTCTCCAGGGGACAGTATGTCATTCACCAATCGGTGTTGGAGGTTCAGCAGAAGCTGGAAATCGTTAGTCGTGAAGCAAAGCGTTCTCTCTGCAGAAGGCCAAACTCAATTTACAACAGTTCAAAGTGAAAGTAAAACACGGACGTGGACAGAATCCCCCCCCCTCTTTTATTCCCTCAGTCACTCTATTACACTTTTTTATGCACTTTTCTCAGCTCATGTTTTTCCATCTTTCCAGCACTAAATTCCTGCTGCACTTTCTGCACAACTGTACACGTGTATAAAATTATGATGATGATGTCAATACTAATCACAATAAGAAAGAGGCGGCGATATTTCTATCTCTGCAAACCAGCTGCACCGTGGAGGCTCAGTGTGTTAATAAAAATGAGCCTCCCCCTTTCCTTTCCTTCTCCACACCCCCCCCCCCCCCCCCCCCTCCACACACACCCCCCTCCCCCTCCCTGCACATTACTCTCATTTGGCTCAGGCTGCCCTGACAGCTACTCTGTAAACACATTTATTTTTCATTACAGCTTTTCTTTTTCTCTGTATCTGTCCCCCTCTCTATTCTGGCTTAGTTTCCGTGACTAACCATGTGTGCACCCCCTCTCTTGCTCTCTCTCTCTCCCTCTCTTTCTTGCTTTCTTTCTGTCCCAAATGCCCTCAGCACGGTCCTCCCCATTTGCATTGGGAAAGCAAGACAAATGAGCTTAATGATCTCATGGCACTTCTCCTTTGATCTCTCGTGCTCCCCTTGCTCTACTCCTAGCTCTCACACTCCCTGTTCTCCTGCTGTGGGTCTCGCGTGGATTCCTCCACGAGTCATCAATAGCTTTTCTAGCATTTGCACGATTGTGTGTGGGTGTGTGCGTGCGTGTGTCTGTTTTGTTGACATTGTACCTGTGGACCTTTTTGCCTAAGGACTGGAATTAGTTGCGTTGAACTACACTAACATTATTGTTGCTTGAGCACAGAAGTAATTCACAGTGGGAGGGACGTTAAAACAATACTAGAATTAAAATTGCAACAATTGCCACGGCCAAAGGGTAATCAGGGAAGAAGACAGAATCATGAAGCTGACATCATTCCTTCTAGTTTACAAAAAAAAAACCCTCGTTCGACGTGTTCCAGCATTTTCACTTTAGATTGCGTCTCCCACCGTTTTTAAACGGCTTTAATTGACCGTGTTTTTCTCCTCTCTCTTGCACCTGCTACTTCATTTCAAGCTGTGATGACCCTTGTGTTGTTGCCTGTGGAGCTGAAAGGTCAGATCAGTGTGGAGTATAATCGAAGGCACATGCTACACCACGTGGTCTCCTGTCACCGGTGTGAAGAGGCACTTCCACAGATGAGCTCACTTTTCGCCAACCGGCTCTGTCACCAATCTAGTGACTGATTGGTAAAAACTGTTAGAAATGGATGAACAGTGCAATGGAAATCTAATTGTGTTGCCCCATAGACATTCTCTGGGTCTTTTCTTTTATTGGCGAGATTGAGATTGAGCAATCCTGAATGAAAATAATAAAATATAACCTATACACACAGCTAGCCAATATATCTTTTTTTGGTTTGAAAATGTGGTGATTTTAAGGCCTTGAACCAATTTCTGTGACACACTGCCAGTTAGGTAAAATAAACACCATTAACCACCCATTTTATAAACAATGTTGTCATACGTATCTCACACACAAACCAACCCATGACCCAGACCAGCTGACTGCAAGGTTTTTCTCATATCCAGAGCACAGACATCTACATGATATCCATTTAACACCAGAGAAGATATACTGGGTCATATGTGATGCCTTTTTATAATATCTACTTTTTGGAAGGGGGGCAGTTTTTTTAAGTTCCTTGTTGCAATAAGTTTCATGGTTCAGTTACTTGGCACAGTCTTATGATTTGCAGGTTACGCGCACACACACACACACACACACACTAGGTGTACAAGTGCAGAAAGGCTAACCATATCCCTCTCCAACAGAGCAATAAAGATGCCAGCTGTGGGGGTTGGCTGCACACAAATAGAGCTGTATGGTATTTGATGGGATTTAGCTGTAGAAATAGGAGAGGCAAAAAAACTGCTGAGCACTGTAACATTATTGTGCCCTGTGCATCTGTTGTGGAGAATTCACCTGTAAGACAGTGGCACGTGACTACCTCTCCCATCCCCCCGGCTGCTTAGGCC
The DNA here is from genome assembly GCA_022702515.1 of Ilyophis sp. 1 JC-2022. NCBI lineage: Eukaryota > Metazoa > Chordata > Actinopteri > Anguilliformes > Synaphobranchidae > Ilyophis > Ilyophis sp. 1 JC-2022. The sequence continues at coordinate 48,712,587 of CM040402.1, forward strand.
TTGTCTGTCAAACTGATTGCATCAGCTAGCTGCCACACCTCTTTCACGCTGCCTTCTGGAAGGTCTCAGAAACTGCGCCTGGCCAGGCCTGATGTGGAGGTGTGTGAGGTGTGAGTAGAACTGTTGGGTTTTGAGCGGGTGGCATGGGGTTTGCTCCCTAGTGGGTAAACTAATCCCCAGTGTGGCGATGGGGATGCTGTGTTCTGTGTCGTAGGAGGATGAAATGAGATATTAAACTGCCAAGAGCAGCAGTGGCAAGTTTCACTTCTAACTTAGATTATTAATCCCCCGAATTTAACCAAATTTCTTTGATCAGAAATATCGTTCTGATACATGGCTGTATTACCCAGGCAGTGGTTGAGGTGAGGATTCTATTCTTTCTGTTTTTTTGCCTCGCTTTGAGAAACGGTGAAAACAAATGCAGGTAATGAATGAATACTGCAATCATCCTTCTTCCTTCTCCTAAGACTTAAGATGAGTTGCTTAAGAGAAGTTTCAGATTGAAAAAAATACATTCTGAGTAACACAATAAAGCCTCTAGGCATGCTCTATGGGACATAATATGGGAATTTTCTTATTCATTTCAAACGCTAATGTTTACATTCACAACTGGGACATTCTTCATTATAGTCAGATTTTTAAAATAAGACTAAAGAAGACAAATAAAACATTTTATTTGTAATGACATGCTGCTGTATTTGTGCTTTGCCATCATGTAGTACGTCTGGTACCAAAAAAATAAAGAAATAAATAAATACAGTATATGGAGAGATGCATTAAATCAGTAGACTTTAACACAGACTCACATGAACAGATGTTCAGTTTAAAATATTAGACCACAGTGGCGGGCCGTGCATTTCACACCTAGGCCTTCAGTGATGTCCTACACAGTCCTACCTGAATTATTCCACCTCTTAATACCATCATTATGACGCCATGGCTCTAGAAACTATACATTTAGACAGAAACGCAGTATAACCGGGCGTTGCATCACCTTAACATAGTCAAGTACAACAGTTATATTCATATTTCCGAAGCATTTATAATCAATAAATCCGCATTTACAATTAAGAGTGTTAAACTACCAGCTTTAAGATCGCTTGGATACTGTCAAAACTTTAAAATAAAAGGCGCTTTTAAGGGATTAGTCTACAAAGTTTTATTAAGTCCACCAAAAGTATGTTAGCTTTAACAAGTTTGTTCGCTAAACAGCGCATTGTCGCACCCAAAGCAGTTTCATTTAAGAAACGTGACGATAAAGACACATAAACTATTCACTGAAAATAAAAGAAAACAAACAAATAATTAGCATTTGTTCTTAAGGATATATTTGCGACAGTGGTGAAAGTGTATTCCTAGCCTTGAATGTCCACTTTGACTCGCTAGCGTCGGCTCGCTAGCGTCAGGGTTGGCCGTTCTCTTCTGACGATGTCTAGCTTTTCTTGAAAAGTTCGTCTTGAAAATGACGTTGTAAGCCATTGTGGGTTGAAAAAAACAGCTTGTAGAAATCTACACAAATGAGCTCGTTCAAGTTCAGTTTGCTGGCTCTGCGATAGCTCTGCCTCTCAATAGTGCGTATCCAATCAAAAGACGTGCACGTGCTGACGTTATCGTACGCCTGCTAGCTGGCCCCGGTGTCGCCAACTCGAAATCTGATTGGTTAACGCCACAGTTAACGTTCCGTTCACTTTAAGCTACAGGGGCCCGCAATGTTTATTCTGAAGGCCTAAGGGCAGATTTCTTGGACCCTGGCAACACATTATGGCTGAAATATGATTGGATAAAAGCTCTAACATAAAGGCCAGCCCTCCAAATCTCGATCTGAGGCTGGAAGCAGCGCAACCAAGAGGAAAGCTATGAAATGAAGAGAATAGACTATGGGGAATAATTTAATACATATTTGTGGAAAAAATATATCAAAATTAAATTTATATTCTGATGATGTTTAGGCCAGCAGAGAAGGCCTTGCTGGCCCTGACGGCCCGCCACTGTTAGACCATCATCCTTCACAACTGAACGCACCAGGGAGTGGTGTGAGAACGGCACTGGTGATGTAAAATTGATCCAGTTTTTACCCAGTCCCCCCCCCATTTTTCACCCACTATGAGTTTCGCTGGTGCCAAAGGACAGTCTTTGTGGGTTCTGGGCTGCTGGGCTTTAGATGCTTTAAGGACAGTCTTTGTGGGTTCTGGGCTGCTGGGCCTTAGATGCTTTAAGGACAGTCTTTGTGGGTTCTGGGCTGCTGGGCTTTAGATGCTTTAAGGACAGTCTTTGTGGGTTCTGGGCTGCTGGGCTTTAGATGCTTTAAGGACAGTCTTTATGGGTTCTGGGCTGCTGGGCCTTAGATGCTTTAAGGACAGTCTTTATGGGTTCTGGGCTGCTGGGCCTTAGATGCTTTAAGGACAGTCTTTGTGGGTTCTGGGCTGCTGGGCTTTAGATGCTTTAAGGACAGTCTTTATGGGTTCTGGGCTGCTGGGCTTTAGATGCTTTAAGGACAGTCTTTATGGGTTCTGGGCTGCTGGGCCTTAGATGCTTTAAGGACAGTCTTTGTGGGTTCTGGGCTGCTGGGCTTTAGATGCTTTAAGGACAGTCTTTATGGGTTCTGGGCTGCTGGGCCTTAGATGCTTTAAGGACAGTCTTTATGGGTTCTGGGCTGCTGGGCTTTAGATGCTTTAAGGACAGTCTTTATGGGTTCTGGGCTGCTGGGCTTTAGATGCTTTAAGGACAGTCTTTGTGGGTTCTGGGCTGCTGGGCTTTAGATGCTTTAAGGACAGTCTTTGTGGGTTCTGGGCTGCTGGGCTTTAGATGCTTTAAGGACAGTCTTTATGGGTTCTGGGCTTTAGATGCTTTAAGGACAGTCTTTGTGGGTTCTGGGCTGCTGGGCTTTAGATGCTTTAAGGACAGTCTTTATGGGTTCTGGGCTGCTGGGCCTTAGATGCTTTAAGGACAGTCTTTGTGGGTTCTGGGCTGCTGGGCTTTAGATGCTTTACGGACAGTCTTTATGGGTTCTGGCTGCTGGGCCTTAGATGCTTTAAGGACAGTCTTTGTGGGTTCTGGGCTGCTGGGCCTTAGATGCTTTAAGGACAGTCTTTGTGGGTTCTGGGCTGCTGGGCCTTAGATGCTTTAAGGACAGTCTTTGTGGGTTCTGGGCTGCTGGGCTTTAGATGCTTTAAGGACAGTCTTTGTGGGTTCTGGGCTGCTGGGCTTTAGATGCTTTAAGGACAGTCTTTGTGGGTTCTGGGTTGCTGGGCCTTAGATACTTTAAGGACAGTCTTTGTGGGTTCTGGGCTGCTGGGCCTTAGATGCTTTAAGGACAGTCTTTGTGGGTTCTGGGCTGCTGGGCTTTAGATGCTTTAAGGACAGTTTTTGTGGGTTCTGGGCTGCTGGGCCTTAGATGCTTTAAGGACAGTCTTTATGGGTTCTGGGCTGCTGGGCTTTAGATGCTTTAAGGACAGTCTTTATGGGTTCTGGGCTGCTGGGCTTTAGATACTTTAAGGACAGTCTTTGTGGGTTCTGGGTTGCTGGGCTTTAGATACTTTAAGGACAGTCTTTATGGGTTCTGGGCTGCTGGGCCTTAGATGCTTTAAGGACAGTCTTTATGGGTTCTGGGCTGCTGGGCCTTAGATACTTTAAGGACAGTCTTTGTGGGTTCTGGGCTGCTGGGCTTTAGATGCTTTAAGGACAGTCTTTGTGGGTTCTGGGCTGCTGGGCTTTAGATACTTTAAGGACAGTCTTTGTGGGTTCTGGGCTGCTGGGCTTTAGATGCTTTAAGGACAGTCTTTGTGGGTTCTGGGCTGCTGGGCTTTAGATGCTTTCAGGACAGTCTTTGTGGGTTCTGGGCTGCTGGGCTTTGGATGCCTTGGGCCTGTGAGATCCGACAGAAGAGAAACGGCACAATGTGAAGTCATCACAGTCAATGCCCCCCCCCCCGAGGGATGTTTGATGTTAAATTTAGTGTTAAACGAGTGGAGCTGCTGTGCTTTAAACCTGGGCTGGGAATTCATAGACCAGCTGGGCAACTGGCAATACAAATATGTGTAAATAAGAATAAGTAGAATTGAAGTGCTGAGAGATAGAGATGGAGAGAAAGAGCTGGGTAGGAATCGGCACTAAGAGAGGATAAGCAGGTGTCTCTTGTCTCTCTCTTCTTCTGTGTCTGTCTCTTGCTCACTATATCTTCACACTTATACTGACCCAATGCACTCCCACACATATTTTCTCTCCTTCCTTTCCCACTCTCTCTATCACTCTTTAAAAAAACTTGCTCCCTCATTCACTCACTCGCTCGCTCGCTCTCTCACTCACTCACTCGCTCACTCACTCACTCCCTTGCTCACTCACTCACCTACTCACTCACTCACTTGCTCACTCACTCCACTCATTCACCTACTCACTCACTCACTCCTTTCCTCTCACAGTCACTACTTCTTACACTCACTCCATGACACGCTAACTGCCTCAAACGCCCGTTCTACATTTGCATGCATCCATTTCCTAACCTGATTTATTTTGCATCTTGACCATGATTACGGTTTTATAATTGCATGACCCTACAAAAGTGCTATATTTAGAGACATCACGCTGAGTAATAAGCAGCCACCGCATGCTGTTAGCGGAAGAAATATGCTTTCTGTGCTGGTCCGTGAATCACATGTACCTGCAACAAGTGCCCATGTCAAGTGTGTGCCCTTTTTTAGAGAGGGTAATTAAAAATGGACGGGTGGGATTGGTGAACCACAGCATGCTGTACTGAACGTTGGAGTAGCAAATCCTGGGCTGTCTCTGCCTACAGTGGGCTGCTCAAGGGCTGCTCTGATGAGCGTGCAGGCGGCCAGGGTGTTTTATAACGCATCTCTTTTGTCTAATGGAGTGGGCAGAGAGAAGGGGGGAGCCTGAGAAGTTTTAAAGACAGCCTGAATTGTGTTTGTTTTTCCTCGTCTTGTTTTTGGAGAGAGGCATTTAGGACAAGGGGTGGGCGAAAAATTTCAGCTGACGGAACAAAAGAGCCGTCTTCCAGTCAGGATGTACAGGTTTGGGTGGGCGGGCTGGAAGTTTTAGGAACTTGTCTGTTTTGTAGGTGTATTACTAGCATATATAATTTGTTGGATCAGGCTCACAGAAAACGTATAGAAATACATACACATTTTTGACAATCCATAAAGCACTTGACTGTAGGAAACTGGGGAGTATAGGATGTGAGACCCAGTTTATCAAATACAGTGTTGCATTGTGGGATAGGAAAGACCACGGGACTGAAGATGGAATTCACCACACTAAAGCAGTGGAGTGCTCTTGTCAGGTCCACTGTAATAAAATGCTGGGAAATATGGATAAATCCAGTCACTGCCTATGGAGCAAAGGAGGGACTGAGACATCATGTCACCCAGATGACAGCTAGGCCAAGCCTGGTAGACATACAGCGCTAAAGCCAACTGGGGTCTGTCCCAGCATGATTAAGAGTCCCCTGGCCATAGATAACAGCAGGACATTGTAAAACAGAGCTAATTTCAAATATATCTCATGGCGATGTGAGGTGCACTCTGGTGACTCTTCAAGGGGTCCTGGGAAAGGTCCTCATTCCCACAATAGCATGCGATGGTTGTTTAATGTGGGAGGACTTGCAGTCCATACACTTTGCATGGCATCTGTGTTTAATATAATCAAGATGGTGTCTCAAAACCTTGTTCTGCCTTGAAAACCGCAATCTCTCCTTATTTTCATTAGTTGGCTCCTCTTGGCCTCAGACACAGCGGTTAGGTCTCTGGCCGAGTATCTACAATGGTGGATCACAGTGTCACTCTGGTAGAATGTCCATGGGACAGTTCTGTTACCCTGGTAATGCAAAGTGATCCGGCCCTATCTGGCCGGGCTCATTAAAGTTGCAGGAGGACCCTATCAATCCTGCCATCACCATGGGAACAAGCACAAATGCTATTCCTGTGCTATACAGTACTGCAAGCTAGTCTCAAACTTAAACTATTGCTCCCCCACAATGTCTTGCACTCACGCACACACACACACACACACACACACACGCACATGTACACAGATGCTCACACATCTCATCAGTGAAGCCCTCCAGGGAGTGGGTCTGGTGTTTTATGCTGAATCACATTTTTATTGCAGTCAGGGAAAACCAAACAAAAGCTAAATATAAAAAAGATAAAATCTATAATCTTTAAAGCATAATGCCTAGAACGAACAGTGTGATTTTAGCCCTGAATTAACCCTGTAGCCACCATTATGAGCTTGATGTAATCAGGTGTGCAATTTAAATAGTGGAACGTCAGCTTAAGTATTAGCATTTGTTCTGACTGGTTTTTACCCATTTGTTATTCCTCAATTTGTCCCAGAGTTGTACTGTATGTATGTCCATCCCATCACAGCAACACAACAATTTGGAAGAACGGACTAGAGCATGCATATATCATTACATATTCTTATTCCCGTTCTCGTCATTATGTATTCTTAAGTTCTTCTGTGTCGTCCACCATGTGCGCGGCTAGCTTCGTTTCTCCCTGCAGTCCTCCAGCTGCGCTGTACTGTCAGCATGTTGGATGACTACACTTCCTGCACAGCTGGCGCAGACTGACTGCAGGTGGTCAGCTGACCAGAGACGTCACACGTGCGCGCTGATGACTGAAAGCCTTGCCTGGCGCTATGACCAATCATACATCACACTGTGAAAGGCCTGGCCACAGTCAGCACTGGCACAGTCAGGAATCAAATCCTGTCTCTGGGGCACTGCACCAAAGGCTACTGCATTACCCAGATGCAGGCCGCCCAGCTACACTTTAAATTATTGCACATTTTCACTAGAATCACGCTGAGGGTTGTGTTTTATAAGCACAGTGTACTAGAATTAGAGCCATTGGTGCAAAAATGATGATTCAATGTGATGTTCCTCGACATTTTTTTCTGTAGACGCACATAGGCCAGAGGGCAAAGGAAGGGGGAAGACGCTACAGAAGACACATGCTGAATAGCAGCCGTTTTATCCACTGTTAATGTTGTAGCACCTTATGCCTCAGAAACTTTATCTGCCTCCTGAAATAGTTAAGAGAAGAGAGTGAAAGGTGAAATAGGTAGAAAGTGAGATGAGGAGTCAGTGGGCAAGGGAGGAGGTCCAGCAGGAGTGATAGAATGTTCTAGCAAGAGAAGGTGAGAGAAAGAGAGGGAATCAGTACTAGAGAGAGTGTGAGGGAGTGAGTCACCCTGGCAAAAAGAGGGGAGATATATGGTAGGAGAGATAGAGAGTGTCAGTGTGAGGGAGAGATAAAATGAGTCTGGCCCACATCTAAAAGGAGAGAGCGAGCAAGAGAGGGAGCGAGAGAGACAGAGAGAGAGAAAGTGCACCAATATCCAGTTGATGGATCGCTTGTTCGGTGTTTAACTTTAGCCAGCTACTAGTTGCTGTTTAATAAATGTTTTAACAGATGTGTCCCCTTTGGCCACTTCATTTACTGCCTCTGATGGACAGAGCTGAAAACTTTTCTCACACATCTGGGATAATAACCCAGCATTTCTGCAGCAGTCTTTCTGCTTGTGTTTGAAAACAGTGTTAACCTGGATAAATGCTTATAAGCATCCTGGGTGTAAAAAAAATGACATTGCTTCTTCCCTCTTGACTGCTTATGTTATGCTCCGGTGTTGAACCTCAAATGTGCAACTTTTTGCTAATTCTGTTAATTGTGATAGCACATTAGTAGGAAGGTGTTAACAGCTGCTCTGGATGCAGAGACACCTGGGATACTGGCATAAACGCTGGTGCAGAATCGCTAATAGTGTTCGCTGTGATTCTTTACTGCTTGGGCCTGGGGATGCTGTGGGAACACAGCCCTCTGGAACGCCTGAATAAAAGTGTATTTACTCAACTTGGATGGAATATGATGGAATATTTACAAGGCGTTTCACTACCCTCTGTGATGCCCCTTTAATCATAATCATAATAGTAACTTTATAATGTTCTATTTCCAATTGAAAAGGTTTTTCAGAATTTGAAGACCTTTATTACCTCCTCCAAGGTTTAATTATGTCCATCTGTCCATTTCTCCACACTGTGTCTGTGACAAACATATCTGGAAAAGTAATTGTTGGATTGCCATGAAATTAGCTGTGCAGATTCAAGTTCCCAAGAAACCAATTGATTTTGGTGACCCCATGACCTTTCCTCTAGCGCCACCACCAGGCCAAACATATCTCCGAAAATAATGACTGGATTAGGATTAGCTGTGCACATAAAAACAAAACCGTCGTCTAGCAGTGATGGGTCTTTCCCCAACATCTGTTCATCTTGAACAGCTCTCTTTGGTGAACGTTCTTTTCTGTCAACGACACATTTATTGTATTGGCTCATAAACAAAACATTTTTTTATAACCAAATTGCCAGCACATTTGCGAGGGGAGATTGTTGTGCATTGACTGAGGTCTGCACTGTGTACGTTAGTGCATTCCTTCTAGTTTATCACTGTTCATTTGACATTGTGTGACATCACCTAATGAGCACATTCAACATATGAGAAAGCGAACTGGAAAATATCAGTTTATGCCTGTACTAGGGTAAGCATATAGTATAGATTTCTAAATAAACAGAAAAAAAAACCTTGCACATTTCAGAGTATGGCCACATCTGGAAAAGCATAACTGCTCCTGTACTGAGGGTACAACAGCACAGTTTCTCCAAGGATTCAAACTGGCAACCGAAAAAGCCCAGTCTCCCTTCTCTCTGTTCTCTCCTTCCCACACCAGTGCTGTGGAAATGTCCTTAAGAGTACTCTGTGCACCATCTTAGTGTATTTATCCCGTCGTGCTGCAGGCCTGTCAACAGTCAGCACTTTTCGCAGTGATGTTACAGCGGATCCAGATGGCTGCTATTCAGGCAGTAAAGCTGATGTCTTAGAGGCGCCTCTAGCGCAGCTAGCTGCCGGAGGGCGAGAGAAGAGCCCCCAGATTTACCAGCGCAGGGGTTTTACTGAGTCCTCGTTCCCCCTCCCCCTCTTCTCCCTCCTCCCCACTCTCATGCTCGCATATCAGCAAGCACCACGCTCTTCGGCCCACTCTTTTTGACATGTCCTTTATCCCAGCTAAAATTATTACAATGACACTGATAATAAAAGAAACAACAACAAAAAGAACATGATTCCTGGCAGTCAGCTTTTGAATGGCTTTATTGTTACCTTTTGTAAAAATGAGTGGGCTGAAAGACAAAAAAAAGAAGCACATGAGAGAGAGAGAGAGAGAGAGAGAAATCTTGTAAAACGTTGACATGCAAGCTACAATATACATACAAGCGTCAATCTGCTTCTCTACCATCCCCTTCTGTTGCCATTTTGAAAGTTGCTGTAGAGGTACAGATCACTGGAATTTAAACACCATTCTAACTAACACTATCAGTCCTTCTGTTAGCAGCGCTTGATATAGTGAGCTATAAATAGTGACCGCTGAAGGTATTTACCTAGCCTCCAAAGAGAAAACTTGTTTTATTCTTCCAGTGTTTATTATTTTGGTGGGGGCTGTGATAAGAAGCTCAGCCATTAGGTTTTTTGGAGTCACACGGCCAAGCAGAGTGCCGTCATCACTTAAAGCAGCCGTGCATTACATGCGCTGTGAGATGTGTGAAGGGTTTATAGCCATTTTATTGGTTTGTTTATGGCGGCCTCTCTCTGGGCATGCAGAGGTGCTGAGATTTAAGTGCCACTTGATGCCCGTGTGTCGGAAAAGCTCTGGGAAGTGAGAGCATCGCTGTGCTGTTTTCTTCATTGCATCCTGGTGCATACATTACTCATTGCTGTTGTATAAAATAAATGTTTTTCAGTCTAATATATAATAAATATTATGTACTTATTTTAAATATATGGCATATCTGAGGGTTTCGACTGAGCTATGGCTCAGCTTTCCGTTCCTTAGCTGATAAGATGGACACGAGCACAGACACGAGCTGTACGCACATAGTTCCCTGCAGTGCAATCAGTAACCTTTGGAAATGCATCAATCTTGTCCAATGCACTGCACGTCTGAAGTTGGGGTTGAATACCTCAGTTCAGTATAATGGGTCTCTTTCAGGCATGAAAAAAGGTAGAAATAGGTTTCAGGTGGCTAATGATATTGTAAAAGGGTATATATATATATATATATATATATATATTAGTGCAGTCCATAAGTATTTGGTCAGTCACAGTGCATTTTTGTTGTTTTGGCTCTGTAGAAAGAAAGGACCTGGTCATGATCCAAAACACATCACCTCATCTGTGAAACATGGAGGTAGTGTTATGGTTTGAGCATGTATGGCTGCCACTGGAACTGGCTCACTTGTCTTTATCCATGATGTGTTGCTGACAGCAACAGCAGGATTAATTATCTACAGAAGTGTACAGAAACATCTTATCGGCTCAGGTCTGACCAAATGCCTCAAAACTCATTGAACGGTACTTAACCTTGCAGCAGAGCAATGACCCCAAACACACTGCTAAACTGCTAAAGTAACCAAGGAGATTTTCAGGGCCAAAAAGTTGAATGTTCTTGACTGGCCAAATCAGTCACCTGACATAAATGCATTTCACTTGCTGAAGTCAAGACTGAAGGCAAATAAACCACCAAAATAAACAGGAACTAAATATGGCCGCAGTACAAGCCTGACATAGCATCACCAGGGAAGACACTCCGGTGATGTCTATGGTTTGCAAAGGAAGCAAGCAAGATTCAGCCAGTCATGGGATGCAAAGGATTTCCGAAGAAGTACCAAATATGAAGACTTTATTTAATTGTCTGGTGTCAACTATGTCGTCGGCTCATACGTTTTGTTTAATAACTTTGCTCTCTTTTCGCGTAGGAACTTACCGTAAATTGCGTTGTGAAGCCTAGCCTTGTAGCTATAAGTAGAGCCCGTGTTTCTAGACCAAGAGGTTTTTATGTCAATGAGCCAATTGGAGGCATTTTTTTGTGCAGTGGGAAGCAAGCTACCTTGCTACTCGTCGTTTCCTACATAAAGGTGATAGACTATAGGCAAATCCTTTCGTTAGTATATTTATTTACTGTTTGTGAAATGAAAACATAAATACTAAGGTTGTTCTGTAATGATAATTTAATGCTTTTGTGGTCATTTTACCATAAATATAGTCTCCTAAAAAGGATCTATGATAAAATACCACACAGGACCAGTTTGTGTTGAAAAAATGATATGCAATACCTGATAGTGGGTTATCCGAGGGCACCAACAAATGGGGAAAATAGGCTTAGACCTCAGAGTGTTAAAGGGTTTTAATGCACAATGCAGAGGCGAAGAACAACCCGACACAAAACAGGATGTTTGCCTCCGCAGAGTGCTTTCAAACTCTTTAACACAGACCTCAGATTGGATTAATCTGCTTATACCATGGTCATTTGCCAAATATTAAAATATAAGGAGGGGTCATTCATATTTCAGGGCAATTCGCCCTCAAAATATAAACTTTTTTGATGGCACTACTTCAGTTTTCAATACTTTGTGCCGTTTTTTGTTTGGTTTCTCTCTTTATCTTCTCAATTTCTTTTTTCTGTGCTGCATCCCATTCATCAAAATTATTATAGTCTCCAAATAAATCGGAAGAAATGTGTAAATCATCCATTGTTTGTTTGTTTTTCTCCTGTCAATCAAGTTCAGTAATGGGAGCAGCTTTGAATGACCAGAAACATTGTGAACGAACATTCCAAATCTATCTTAAAAAGATATTATTGGATTTTCAGGATTTTCATACCACCCAACATAATTAAGACACACATTTAAGAATTAATATGTTTTGGGCAATATTTGTCATATCATGATGTCATGTACATTGTGTGCTATGTTTTATTTTAAATTCCGTATCAAACAGATTTTTTGTACATTGGAACTGAACCATTGAGAGTTTCTTACGTCACGTGTTGACTCATCGGCAAGTCACTGTGGAGGAAACCGCAACATGGTGTAGTGTATTTCATGCAATGGTTGTTGCTGCTATCCCAGGGGTTTGGGGATTGATGGTGATAGGGGGTCAGTTCACAGGCTGATCCTCTGGCCCCATCCCCCCCACCCCGTCACAGAGAGGCGGAGAGATTCGGACGGCGCTAGGGAGCCTGTTGCCAGAGGTTGCGCAGCCTAGCCAGATCCCGTGGTGCATGCGGGGAGACGTTGTTCAGCCATAAAGCTACTGAGTCGTGAGATGGCCTGGGGGATAATCACTCAGAGGAGGGGCGGGGGGGGGGGGGGGGTGCAGAGATTTATAGGAGCAGGAGAGATTCTACCTGAATCAGACCACCGCAGATCTTTCTGTCAACCGTTGTGCTCAGGGAGTCCGCTCGCCGGAGCAAGGGATCCGTATTTTACGACCCAGTCAGAGAACTGTCTGACTTTTTTTTTCTTTATGAGCGGCGAATAGCTATTTCGCTCCATGTGTGTCATTTGATAACATTATCCCATTGTAACCACTGACCGGATATTGATCATTGATGTCACGTAGTGAGCGTTTGTAGATCTTTGCAAGAAACTAGCTTCTATATTGTTAGCCCTTATTTATGACTAAGAGAAAGGCGGGAGCAGGGTGCGATTTATTACATTGTTGTTGTTATATAGTCTTACAGGTCTTTATATTTGTACAACTTCCCTTTCATGGATTTTATTACTCATGCCCTGCTGAATAAAGTAAGCGGGTAGTAACCTGCTATGTCCTATTTTTTTCATTCATCCGCCAAGATTCCCAGAGGACAATCCAGAGCTCCAGACTGTCTTTTCACATTTTTAATCAGCCCAGCCTTAACAAAACACGCGGCTGTAACAGTTTGACAATACTTTACCTTCTGTGATTGCATCTTTCATAGGCTCATTTTGAGTGCTATTTTCTCTTGTAAATTGTGGAGTTCACCCTGGATGTATTCAGGGACCATACTTTATTCTTGTTTACAGCAGAAAATGTCATTGGATGGATTTGCTATGGCCTCTCAAACTGGTCAACTGCAGAAAATCATTGGAACTATTTTAAGATAAGTTTTTTTTAATGTTACTGTGTATTTAACTTTTAACAAAAATCAATTTGACAATAAATGGCAAATTCCACTTTCCATTAGTTACTGTTAGCATTGCCTCATGATAAGGTAAATTGTTATTTTAAAGTGCTGATTAGTTTTGTAAAAAAAAAAAAAATCTGTTTGTTTTATACATAACACAAGATAATATATTGCTTAATGAAACTTTCATTTAATCTCTCGTTTTGCCATTTGAATCCATCCATCTGTTTGCCAGGTTTCTCTTGACTGTTTCCGGTGAACGCTATGGTTTTGACCTCCAATTAGAACGCTTTTATTTATGCTTTGCTTACTACTCATGGGTGCATAATGTGCAGTTTTTTTATTAGAGAAGTAAAAGGCAGAGGAAAATTGTAGGCTTTCTGTAGCTAACTGAGAACACGCCTAGATGAGTGTGAGAGGCCAACAGCCTGATTCATTGGGTGAAAACAGACTTTCCCCTCTCTGTTAAAATTATACATTATTCACAGTCTCTTAAATGAACTTTCTAAAATGTCAAAATATTGAACGTTCAAGGTGCTTGTAGCAGCTGTCATGGGTCACATGCAAAATAATTATGTAGATTTCCCCCAGAGTCTACCATTATTGCTGGAGGTGGCACGAACTGTGATGAGTATTAATTTAGTGTTATAACCCATAGTCTTAAGATTCGCCCAAAAAGATGTCATTTTACCAGTGTCTTTCTTCGAGCTTGTCTTTATTATGAGAAAGGGTCTCTCTGGGAACAATTTTGGGGGGCTTTGGCATGGTTCCAACAGTCATTCTACATGGTGAGCCGAGGACAGCAATCTGCACTGGGGGCAAATGTGTCAGCACACGGTAGGTTGAGCAATCGTGTATTCTCAGGATGTCACTTGTGAGAGGAAATCTCAGGTTTGAGCCATAATCTATGTGAGGCAGTGGGATTTTCTGGGGGAATGGAAAGCTCTGAATGTCTGACATTGCAGGTGAATTATTATGCCTTTTCTCAACATCCCAACCCGTATATATAGCTTTATAGTTATAAAGAACACCAAGGCTTGTTCTTTGAAAAACAACTACTTAAATGTTTGGTGGAATGCATTGCTAATCTCTACATAAGGATAAAAGGCTTACACCTATTTTGGTTATTGATAATATTCCTATAGCTGTACAGACTACTAACTGACTATAGAACACATTAATTAATGAATGAACATTAATGAATAGGACACATTAATTGAACACAAAAGTAAAAGTAACTCAGTGTTTTGTTCAAATAGAATGGCACATGCAACCAAAACCTTTTTTTTCTGGGCTTTATTTTTTTATATTTACCAACTTCTTATGAAGAATTTAGAATTAAGTTCAAGCCTCAGAATGATAAATGGTGGGAATAAGGGGTAACGCCTCCCATTCAGTTTGGCCAGGAAATGCTTTGTTACTCAAATTTATCTCTCAAAGTTGAGGAGGACATATAATATATATAATTATAATTATAATTGCACAGCAGCTATAGTTTCAATGCAAAGAGCATCAATAGGTGACCTTGACACTGCTTAATTTTTGCATTAAATGATGGAGTCCTGCTCATATCTCAGCCCATTTCATATGTCCAGTGCCTATTCAGCTTTGTGAACTTTAACAAGGCTGGCCTATGTGAACAGTGTGAATGTCTAGGAATTTTGGAACTCAGCACATATGCACCTTCTCATTGTATCATATTTTGAACAAAACTGCAGGCAAATGATCCACTCTCTCTCTCTTGCAAGTTTATACCTCGATATTTTCATATGCGTTACACTGTAAAAATACAGTATATATCTTGTAAAAATGGCAGCACTATAAGCACTTGCCAGGGAAAAACCATTTAATGAAGATTGAAGTTGAAAAAACTGTATAAATCCTGTTATTCAACCGTATAAATCCTGTTATTTTATGAGTTAAACAACGAGCTATTGCCATTATTCTACATGACTTGTTTTGAAAAAAACCCTGAAAACATTTTACCGTAAAAAGTAATTTTTTCAGTGTATGTTAAATATGACACTTATTTAAAATAAGCCTACTTTTTTAAAATGCATGCCATTTCTACAATTAGGTTTTTCATTTGACATTGATGGACAAGATATATGGGCTGTAATATATGATTGCACATGCAAATGACATTATTTTTCATATGTTAATAAGTTAATAGTCTATACACATCTATAACATTGTTGTCAGGATTAAACAACAGAATTATGTTATAGCCTCTTGCCAAACTTCCCCCGCCCCTTTTGTGGCAGATGAGAAGTTGATACCGGGGGCAGGGGGGTGGTGGAAGGGGCGGGGTCTCAGCTGAGTGGTTCAGTTTCTGTCAATCTGCAGCCAGTCATCCTTCACCACGGCTGTGTGGGTTAGAACATTAATCTCCCCTGACTGGTCAGGGTGAAATTAATGATCATTTGCACTGACGACTACACAATTGTGCGCCATGCTGCCCTAATATATAAAATTGCTTTCCTTTGTTTGGAGGGATAAAGGTTTTTTTTTTTTGGTAGTCATTTTCCTTTATCTCCCCGTAAATGCCACGTTCCCATAGAAACAGCCAGCTTGGAGAGGAATTATCGACTGTAAAGCTCTGGGCCATTACCCCGTCACAGTTTGAACTTGTCCAGTTTACCGTGTCGTTCTGCTCAGCTCCGGCAGAGTAAAATGCACACCGCTTTTCAGGGAGTATGGTGTCTCTTTGGGAAGGCTGATTTTACACACAAAAGGAACTCGCCTGGAAATTAGCCCAATTTCTCTCTGACGAGCCTTTTTAGTGATATTGTATTATAGCTGCCTCTAACTGACTTACATTCTCCCCTGTAAGCCAAGTCAACAAGGCCCTCACGCGGAGGACTCCATGAGTTTTTCCATTTCGACAGTGTCAGCCGCTCCACCCCTAGCTGCCTCGTGACACAGGCACGTTGTTATGGTTACGTACCCAGCTGTTATTAGTGTGAAAGGTTGATGAGGAGCGATGAAGCAATTGGCCTTGATAACCGGTACATTTCAAAAGGGCAGGTTTTGTGTGTTTTGCGCTTCCGTCTCTCCATGCCAATGGCACCCATGACTGAAAGGCATCAGATTGGGCCGCGCCACCGTGGAAGGCACTAGTGACCATCGGCCACCGTTTTGAGATTAATTAAAGGGCAACAAGTATGCCAGGACAACTTTTTGCTAACAAAACCACATGCACACAAAGACCACATTTCACCTGGTTAACAGATAACACTACTGGCCTGCTTTAGGCACAGCCACTAAAACAGGGGCAGTTGTAGATTTAGCTGATTTATTTTCTATACCTCTGTACCACTGCGCATTTAGCTTCTCTGTTTCTAAATGAATGCCCCGTTAATGATATAATTTCAAAAAGCAGTAAACCTATAGATTTCTTTACATGAGCGAAACTTATGTGTGATTAGCCGTGGCCCGAAGATGTTGGGGGAGGAGGACGGCAGGGGGAGGGGTTGGGAGGGAATCTCACTTTCTAGCGGCATTCCCCCAGTTGACCTCAGCTCAGGCCAAAGTGAGCACCCACCTCCCAGAGCAGGGAGCGAGGTGACTTTGCTGATCATAAAAAGTATGAGTAACAACCCCTCGCTACATGAAAGGCAGCTAGACCGGCTTGGCATTCAATCGGACCACCTATCCATCAGCCTGTTCTGAAAGGGTAATCCTGGATGCAACCATGCAAGTTCCCTGCTTCTTAAAGTCAAAATGTTTTCATTTGAAATATGTACATTTTGACTTTTTCCTCAAAGGGCTGTTTCAAGGTTCCAGTGACCAGTACCCATGAATTGATAATGCCAAGCTAGGTATTTTACAGAGAACAACCCAAGGCGCCCTTTGAAAAGAAACGCATTTAACCCCCCCTTTAGTTTTTAACCAGCCCGACTAACACTTCTGGCCACAGGAGCTGCAGCCGGCGGAGCTGAAAGCTCGGTGCTGCGCTCATCGGCTGCGCTCATAGGCTGCGCTCATAGGCTGCGCTCATAGGCTGCGCTCATCGGCTGCGCTCATCGGCTGCGCTGATTGTTATGCTGGCCACTTTCCCTTCCGCTTGGCCCAGCTGAGACAGGACAGGGATAGGTCAGCATGTATTTTGTCCTCTGTGTGTTCCCTCCGTGTCCGGGGTGACAGCGACACACCTGCACGCTACACAGCTGTCACTCAGACCTCCGTACGGACACAGTTGGTGCACTGCATGTATGTGTCATACGGTGCATAAGGGAATGATGTGATAGATAGACGGCCGGCTGCTTGTCTGCTGTGAGCCTGCTTTTGCTCACCGCGGCACATAAAAGCAGGAACACAAAACTCTCCATTACTGAAGACTGCATAAACGTACTGGAACGGTGCATTAGTCATCCAACCAGCTTCCTATACGTACTGGAACAGTGCATTAGTCATCCAACCAGCTTCCTATAAACATGCCCACAAAGTATGTATGCCACAAATTTTATAATGAACTTTGTGGGAATAATCCTAAGGATCTACCTATACTTGGTGAGGTAAAATTTGGCCAAATTCCATTTGATCAAAACATGCCCATTTTGTGGGGGGCTCAGCAGTTCTCCAAACATGGTCAATACAGCTGACCTCACCGGGTCAATATGACACTGATTTTCCATCTGATCTGTCCCAGCTGACACAAGATACGCGGTCAAACAACCTCTCTCTGACTCCCCACATAACCGCAAACATGCGATAATACTCTGGAGCCCTCCTTCATTGTTCACACAAACGTTCCCAGAACATTTGTAATGTAATGTAATGTAACATTCGCCTGTGCTTGTGGAACACCGATGAAAGCCGGCCCGGGATGAAGGGTGCAGATCGGCAGAGTGACATTTGGAGACGGCCACTCCTTTTATCGGGGGTCTTTAGTGGGAGAGGGGGGTGGGATTACTCAGGGGTCGAGGCTGCGAGACTGTGGCGGTGTGATAGCGTGGCCTCCTCTGGCTCGCCGCATGTGAGAGGAGCTCCAGGACAAGTTCTGAGACGATCGCAACCTCCGTGGCTCCCAGCAACATGACATCGAGCTCATCCTGCCCCCGGGGGCCGTCTGTCTGTCTCCTCCGACTCTGCTCTGGAACAGCCTGTTGACAGCAATGTTAGAGGAGCCTAAACAAGTTTCTATCTGTATTAATTTTATATACATATATGCCTTCCATATACCTGTATATAGGAGGGCAGGTTCTACCTCAAGCACCTGAAGACTACTTTGTGATGTACATAGTTAGCAGGTTTGAATGAAATTAGTCCAAGCAAGCTTGACGTATAAGACTAAAAACCCATGTAGTTTAAACGTCCAATACCTGGCCTGGGCTACAATTCCAGGAGACCTACTGTGGGGGCTTTTTTTTTTTTTTCAAAATGAACGAAACATGTGGGGCAAAAATTGTGAAGAGCAATCTATTTAAATATGCCACTTGATGGAATGTAAGACCCGTAGACCCTTTGACTGGATTTAAGACCCCCAGCATTACTGTGCAGAAGGAAATTATAACTACATTACAGCCATCTGTAAAAGATACATTTAAAAAGCCTCTGCGATGCGATGCTGAAAAGCACAGATATTTGCCGGCTACCTCTATTTCATGGGTATTATTCTTTTTTTGACTCAAATCCAGTTTTGGCAATAATGGTAACAAAGCCCCCCGCCCAAAAAAAATGAAAAATTATAGTTGTTGTTCTGAGCGATATTATGCCACTTCATCATTTCTATTAATAATTGTTTGATGCAAATACTAAGGTCAGCTGCTGATTCAGTTTCCAGCAGCATTACGACGATGCGTCTCCCAGAGCTTTTAGCCTTATCATGCTCTCCACAGCACCGGCCCGGCGTTTTACCACGGCCCCTTTGTGCTTCGCTACACTTTATCAGGCTCCTGGCCTGCTATGCTCCGTTTGTTACATTTTAATCAATTAATTTTAATAGAAACAAAGTGTTTCCATCTTTTTATTGTGCTTTATCTTGGCCGTCTCCAGACGGTCCTGTGATTGTGACGGCTGATTGGGTGACCTTGTCACCTGATGAGGATCCCTGCGCTTGTTTTATGCTGCGTTCTTTCTCATCATTAATTACATTGAATTCACATTCTTACTCACAAAAAAAAAATTTAAATAAATAAATAAGAAAGCGTTCATCTTTGGAGGGTTAAATGCAAAAGAAGGAAGTGGCAAAAGGCAATGAACAGTTTAAAAATGTAATCTTGTTACACCAGAGGCACTTCATTTATGTATTCTCTCATCTTCTCCCCAAGATTTAATATTAATATTGTATATATATATTTATATATATATATATATATATAGAGAGAGAGAGAGAATGCACAATGTGTTTACAGTATTAGTATATGATATACTAGATGAGGAAGGTTAGTGTGAGTGATAAAAGAAAAATAAATAAGTATAAGACAGACAGAGGACAGAGAAAGGTTATTGCTACATATAGTTGCTCAAATCTCTTTGGTGTTTCACAGACCTGGATTAAGTCTGCTCAAGGACTCAGTCACACATTTCACTGAGAGTGCTTTTCTAAATCAGGGATCTAATCACAAATGTCAGTCAATTAGGGCGATGCATCCTTTGGATGATGTACACATAACGTGAGCATGCTGTTTGTACATGTGTGGTTGTTTCTGCAGATTTATTTGCACATGTATCTGTGAAATATATACACACACACACAAACACATTGCTTGCACACACACATGCGCATGCACACGCACACGCGCGCACACACATGCATGCACACACACTCACACAAACATGCTCACAAACCGTTTGTGTGAGTGTGTGTGTGCATGCGTGTGTGTGCGCATGTGTGTGTGCAAGCAATATGTGTGTGTGTGTGTGTGTGTGTGTGTGTTATTTGCGAGAAAGGTGGCTATGTGCGATGGCAGTGTGTCTAGTAGTGGTGACCCCAGCCTGGGTGCACGCCTCTAGTGTGTTCTTTAATTAGGGTCAGGCCTTTACCCAGGAGGAGATGCACTTTCTAATTGGTTCTGTGACAACGAAGTGGGACACGCTTTTTCCTTTCTGCACATTTACTCTTAGTGCTGGGAAATTAAGTACTTAAGCTTCTGAAATACTGAAATAGATAAACTGCTGGCTGGAAAAGCAGCTACTACTTTACTGAGTTTAGAAGCCATGTGCCCCCATTTGCTTTGTGCACTATTGGAAGCCCAATTTCAACCTTTTGTTCACTGATATTTGCTGTCGTATATTTTCTCTTTTGACGCCCTATAAAGGAGATATAGATTGTATATACTTTTGCATATTTAATTTCATTTTAACAATCTAAAAAAAGTGTTGGTTAAGCAATCTCCTTTTTTACTTTTCATGTTTTTGTAGTCATTTATTCATACATTTTTCAGCAACTGTACATAATCAGTTCTGAATGATTTCCAATTGCAACTGAAATTCAAACATTAACAGCAACACATCTTACATACAGTATATGTAGTAATATAGTAAAATAATTATCTCAAAGGCCCAAACCCATTAACTGAAATACGCTTGTATTTTAATTTCTTCCCTTCTCTGTCGCCGAGTTGTGAAAGCCAGTCATCAAATGTACATTCACAAGAATATTCATAGATATTAATGCCAGGCCTCAAGCACTACTCTGAAATATGTCTAAACCTTTTTTTTGTCAGATTCTTACAGTATGTAGGACACCACTTAATTAAAGAATCATTTCAAGCTCTAGAATTAGTGCTACGAGGGGAAAGAGGGTTTTGTGGGTAATAGGCCTGTGTTCTCTTCCAATCTTTCATGGTTTCTGCCTTACTGTTTATTTCAAATCTATAGTTTTCATTTAATGCAAGTGACATTCAGCAACCTCCACTATAAGGGCACTATTCATCTCTTTTGATGGCATTGTCATGTATGTTGAACTGCTTTGCGTCAGTATAGTGTTTATTTTTGGGTTTCTGGTTGGTATTTTGAAGAGAGGCAACAGATAGATGGTCTTACAGTTTTTTCATTTACCTGAATACCTTTGTCTTAGCATTCAAAGAATAAAATTGAGATGATGCTGTTGAAATAGGTTGTGCAAATATTGAGAGGAAAAATTAATCTGGTTCGCTGTTTTTTGGGGTGAAGATGGGAGCTTCGACAGTAATATCAATCTGATGTTTCAAAGCCAATTAGCTTGATATCCCACAATGCAATGTTTAACCAAGGCTTTCATGTTATTATGTTGGCACTCACTGAACATCTTCACGGATCTATCAGTCTTTTGTCTCATTTGCCAATGAAGATTAAATAATGGCTGCAATTCCAATATTGGGGAGAGAAGAAGGGATGCCCTGGGCACTTTATCACGCAGACCATCGGGAACATGTTTATAGAACCTTTCTGAATGTCATTATTGCATCACTGCCATATGAGGTCAGTTATTATATTTAATATAGAGTTCTGGAGGGGAAAAGTGCAGTATTTGCTTGGAAAAACGAAAGGGGAGGAGGGATGTTAGCGATGAAAGCTGTTGCGGAGAGCAGTGAGCGACTGATTAGAACGACGGATACGTTGCTCACAATGACGGATGGCAGGGCACACTCGTCAGCTGTGTAAGATAGGAGCGCTAATAAGTGAAGCGTATCGAAGCTAAGCAGAGGCACAAACTGTGTCCGTTTCCCCGACCTCCACGTGGGAAATGAACACTGTGGAGGGGTCCACCCCTCAGCACGAACTTGACGGAAAGGTCGCTGTAAAGTCACTCCGTCGCCCACCAACACTTTTACCTGCCCAGTCTGAAAGGAATGTAACGTGGATTATAGCACCCCAGGTACAATTTTACCTATGGCTGCTTTATGCGCTTTTAATTGTAGGCTAATTGTACAAGCTGCATCCTGACACTGTTGTCAGTCTTGACGTAGCATCATTGGGATTGCTTATTTATGTTTGCTAAATTAATAGGAAACTACATATTTTTTCATGGTCCAATGCAAATATCAAAACCAGTAACTATTCAGAAGGTTGTCTTTAGTTGCTCCCTCGCTTCATAGCCTCAGACGGCCCGTGTTAAACATGGCGTTGATGTTGGATGTGATGCTGGCTTTGGATGTGACTTCAATAAAAACCCTGTAAGTGGGCCCTTTGTAAACGTGTTCACTGGGATACAGTGACTGACATGGGGAGACTGGGATGGGGCTGTAATTACAGACCAATATATCACTGTATATCCACAGAATACAAAGTGCTCTCCATGCAAGGGAAGGCCATTCCACTCAGTTATCACCGAACGTCGCGAGAAGGCTGTGTAAACGGCAATTCTTTATAGCGCCGCGACTCCTTGAGCGTTTAACTGAGATGAAATGCCAAAAGAATGGAACATATCGCAGGATTTATGGGAATCGGTTTTGAAGCATAGCAGTGCTTTCCCCTTGTTTCCCGCCTTTGATTTCAGAGTTTATTTTATCTTTATTTTCCTTTTTAAGACACCTGCAGGCCCCCTCGCGAGACGGACGGCAGTCGCTTGCTAAACAGCGCCGGGCCCGTACGCGGCAGACTGCCTAGTGCCGCTACTTTCTCAGGATGTGTGGAATGACTCCAGCAACAGGATTAATCCATTAATTTCCTGCATGCATCGTAGGCTCTCCCCCTGTGAGGGTGGATGGAGGGAGGGGGAGGGGGTGTAGTGACTGTGTAAAGGTTTGTTTTGGGACGCTAGGGGGTGAGGGCTGCTGTGCACCCAGTCCTGCCAGCGCAAGGCCCAATGTCAGGAAGCAGGAAGAGTCTGTCAGCACTGATTAATCTCAGTGTGATTAACTCTCCCTCGCTACAGCAGGCAGCTAATACAGTGGGGAGAGAGAGAGGGAGCGAGAGAGAGAGAGAATGAAAAAGGGACAGAGGGAGAAAGAGATGGAGAAGTAAAAGAAAAAGAGAGATGACTTTTCATTACTGTCTTTTTGAGGAAACTACTGGGATTTACAAAAAAAAAATTCTGTGCCGTCAGCAATTTAATAAAGGGAGCATCGTTTATCTATGTCCGAAGTAGAAAATGAGAAAAATACATTTCTTAAGAATGAATGGAGAGAAGGCCTTCGCTGTCCCGTGCAGCATTCCTGTTCTCGTAAACATTTGTTGAGCCACGTTACTGGTTTTATCACTCAGTTGTTTTATTACTTGATTATATCACTTTTCATGACACTGCTGACAGAGTGTAATTTTTTATTGCTACAAAACAGAGAGGGAGCTAGCTTTAGTGTTGCCTCCTCATCGCGACAATTTTATTTGTATGTGTGTGTGTGTGCGTGCGTGTGTGCATGTTGTGTGCGCGCGTGTGTGCATGCAAGTGTGTTGTGTGTGTGTGTGTGTGTGTATGTGTGTGTGCCTTTTGCAGTCCAATGGAAGATGCAAACTATGAGTAAGGGATGACCGGCCAATGACACAACCACCCTCAGATGAACACAGGTGCAGATGGAAATTGAAAGTGAGCCCCACCCATGAGCAGGGTGAAACTGTAGTGAGCGCATGGTTTACGTCGATCGCCGCGTCTGAGGCCGTGTCTGGGACAGCTGAATATAAGAGAGGTCTGGTCCGGCAGAGGAGCCGCTCTCGTTTTGTCTGTAATGAGCTGTAAATTGATGGATCTGTAGTTACTTCGATGACCTTTCTATATGCACTTACTGTACGTCGCTTTGGATAAAAGCGTCTGCTAAATGACTGTAATGTAATGTAATGGTGTCACGGGGACAGAGACAGGGCCCCAGTCTTTGGCTGTGAGGCCTCAGCTCGTCTCTCACCTCATCGCCGGGCCTCATTCATCACGCCCAGGCACCTGTAGCCAAGCGCCGAGCGGGGATCTTGAGCCGAACCTGGGGCGCGGAGCCAGGGCCTGCAGATATAGAGAAGCCTGTGTGTGTGATTTTAGCCACCTCGCTCTCCCTGCCCCCCACCTCCGCTCCAAAGCCAGAGATACGCTACAGGGTTAAGAAGGCTCCGCTCCCTGCCCTTCTCCTGCTTCTGCTCTCGCCTGCACAGAGCGAATGAATTCAGCGCGGCCCTCATCTTGCTCCTCTGCAGAAGTAGCACAGGGCTGCGGGAGAGCGTTGGCCTTGGCGGCCAGAAGGGAAGAGCGTGGAAAAATGCGCAGACAGAGTGGTGAAATGGTATGAGGCCATTTTAAAACACATCCTCTTTCTCTCTCATATCTGCAGTTTGTCATTCTGAGTAAAGACAGCAGAGAGTGTTCAACCTCAGTCGAGCGCACGGTCTCCTGGCCCAAGTCCTGTTCTGTGGAACCTGTACATATTGGGCATACCAGCTGCCCCCCTTTGAACCCGATGTAATAGCGCAATATGGCGGAATGGCCTTTGTACACGTAGACAGATGTATGACAATGTGTGAGAGAGGGTGAGTGTGTGAGAGAGAAAAAGAGAGAAAGGAATTCAGAGAAGGAGCGGGCGCACACACTTTGCCCCGTAAAAGGCGTCGGCAGAGGCTCCCCCTGATGCGGGGCTTTACATAACCTAAGCCTTTCCTGGCTGCACAGCCGAAGATGAAAGATGTGTAAATATTTAACCGACTACCGTTTCCTGCGCTGAGCAACTTGGGTCCTTGTGGGAGGCTGCAGCGCCAAAACAAAACTGTGGCAAATGGGCCACGCGGCATGTTGTACACAGGGAAGAGATTTAATGCCAGTCTTTGAACAGCTGCCCTGGTGGCATCTGCGGACGGGGAACGAACGCGCGTAAAACAAAATGTGTGGAGGCCCGCACGAGCCTCCGACAACCCCTCCCCTTACACTGCAATTAATGTCTGTCTTAACAAGTGTTTTAGTCTTTACCTTTAGACTTAAAATCAAATTTTTTTCTCAGTAGTGGAAAATATTAGCTTGTTTTAAATTACTTTTTGCTTGACAAGTGAAATTATCTTACCCCACTGGCAAATCTTGAAATGAGTAAAACTATCTCACCCCACTGGCAGATAGTTTGTCTTATTTAGCAAAAAAGTTACAGAAATACGATTCTAAAGTCTAAATATAAGATTAAAATGCCTGATAAGATTTGGTTTTTGCAGTGTACTTTGGGTAACAGCGCCTGTGCTGTCCTTGCCGGGATGCTTTTTTAAAGCCTTGCGTGCAGCCGATAGCTCCGCTGCTTTAGCATGAAACAAGATGGCTGCCGCATATGCCTCTGCAATCCCCAGTCAGAACCACCGCATGCGGCCCGACCCTGCGTGCGCGGACGGATCCACGTGAAGCGTACCTCAATTTCAGCGCGACCACTTTGCCACTGACGCTTTAAGCGCATGAAGATAAACCTCTGGCGAAAATTAAACGCGGTAAACGAAGGCCTCGCCGGCGCCGTTTTTGTCCTTCCTGAGAGACGCTTCGCTCTGAGAGAGTGTGGCCGGAAGGAAACGGTACGCACAGGCTGCAGGGGTCATGACGGATACTTATTGAGGGCAGAGTCCTCGGCCGTCACCTCGCCTGGATTTTTAATTGAGTTTGGAATGAAATGAGAGAAATATTCTACACTCTGCCGTTCATCAGGCCTGATGGCTACCGTCTCTCATGAGGAGCATGCATTTCCCCTGACCTGTAGGCACTTCATGTAACATGCTGTAATTGATGCTATGCTGCGTTTTTCGAAAGCGTTGAATGCGAAACTAGAACTGAAAGTAGAGAAAGCAGTCAGGGGAGGGTGGTAGGGTGGGAGACAAGCAGAGGTTAGCTTTGCTTCGCGTCTGTCAGTCAAGTAAAGGTTTAATCGACTCTAAAACATATGTGAGCTCAGAGAAAGACAGTATCCCTGTGACGGTGCCCATAGCTTTGGGTGTATAAAATGTGGGCGCACAAACAACTAATCATTTTTACAAGTAAACTGTAAGTGTCAAAAAACATTCTCTGGATTAATTGATTATTTGAAGACTGGTAAATTTCTGTCCCTCAAGTTGAAAGTTAATTGAAAAGACAAGTCTTTTATAGGCTCTTTTCATGAGGAAATTGGAAGAGGGAGCCCAGACAAACAGCGGGACTCACGTAGAAGATGGCGGGCCACAACACCGTTCTCTCCAGACGCTCGCGCATCGGCAGCCGATGTTGTTACATTCTTTTATTGAATTCTTTCAGTGCACGTGATTCCAGTCCTTCCCATAGAGAGCTCACTAATATTCCTTAATGACGTGGCATCTGTCTCTGTCACCCCTGCCTGTGTACACGCCAGACTGTTTTTATTGAGCCCCGTGTTCACAGAGCGATAAGCAGTCATGTTTTGCAGCCACACCAACAGAAAACACTCGCTACTCACGCCGAATCTGGCCTGCGCTCGGCTAGAAACTGCAAAATTACACTTTTCAGTTCTAAAGCTTCTATGTTCTTTTATATAGAAAGGAAAAAGGTACATTTTGTAGACTGTTTTCCACTTTTTTCTTCCTTTCGACCTTTAATACTCTCACTTATATGGCACATACATGTTTACTGACTCAGTACTGCAGTGGAAATGTAGCCAGAGCATCACCACAGCAGGTGAATGACTAAACGACTGCATGTTGTAATAATTTATCTGCTATAGTATAGTGTCCATTTCTTTAATCTTATTGGAAAAAATTTAATTCACATTTAATTTGCTGAAGGATGTAGTGCTGCCTGCTATCTGGGGCTGTTTTATATACCTTATTCACTTAGACCCAACGTGCATTGCTTATTGACAAAGAGGTTTTAGAGGGGTGTGGAAGTAACTTGAGCTGCAGGATGATTTAAGCCTGCTTTAACCAGATCAACCCTGCTTTAACCAGATCAACCCTGCTTTAACCAGCTCAACCCTGCTTTGACCAGATCAACCCTGCTTTAACCAGATCAACCCTGCTTTAACCAGATCAACCCTGCTTTAACCAGATCAACCCT
Source organism: Ilyophis sp. 1 JC-2022 (assembly GCA_022702515.1). NCBI lineage: Eukaryota > Metazoa > Chordata > Actinopteri > Anguilliformes > Synaphobranchidae > Ilyophis > Ilyophis sp. 1 JC-2022. Next base: position 48,739,471 of record CM040402.1, read on the forward strand.
GCTTTGACCACATCAACCCTGCTTTAACCAGATCAACCCTGCTTTAACCAGCTCAACCCTGCTTTAACCAGATCAACCCTTCTTTAACCAGCTCAACCCTGCTTTGACCAGATCAACCATGCTTTAACCAGATCAACCCTGCTTTAACCAGATCAACCCTGCTTTAACCAGATCAACCCTGCTTTAACCAGCTCAACCCTGCTTTGACCAGATCAATCCTGCTTTAATCAGATCAACCCTGCTTTAACCAGATCAACCCTGCTTTAACCAGCTCAACCCTGCTTTGACCAGATCAATCCTGCTTTAACCAGATCAACCCTGCTTTAACCAGATCAACCCTGCTTTGACCAGATCAACCCTGCTTTAACCAGATCAACCCTGCTTTGACCAGGTCAACCCTGCTTTGACCAGATCAACCCTGCTTTAACCAGATCAACCCTGCTTTGACCAGATCAACCCTGCTTTGACCAGATCAACCCTGCTTTAACCAGCGCAACCCTGCTTTGACCAGATCAACCCTGCTTTGACCAGATCAACCCTGCTTTAACCAGATCAACCCTGCTTTGACCAGATAAACCCTGCTTTGACCAGATCAACCCTGCTTTGACCAGATCAACCCTGCTTTAACCAGCTCAACCCTGCTTTGACCAGATCAACCATGCTTTAACCAGATGAACCCTGCTTTAACCAGATCAACCCTGCTTTAACCAGCTCAACCCTGCTTTGACCAGATCAATCCTGCTTTAATCAGATCAACCCTGCTTTAACCAGATCAACCCTGCTTTAACCAGCTCAACCCTGCTTTGACCAGATCAATCCTGCTTTAACCAGATCAACCCTGCTTTGACCAGATCAACCCTGCTTTGACCAGATCAACCCTGCTTTAACCAGATCAACCCTGCTTTGACCAGGTCAACCCTGCTTTGATCAGATCAACCCTGCTTTGACCAGATCAACCCTTCTTTAACCAGCTCAACCCTGCTTTGACCAGATCAACCATGCTTTAACCAGATGAACCCTGCTTTAACCAGATCAACCCTGCTTTAACCAGCTCAACCCTGCTTTAACCAGCTCAACCCTGCTTTGACCAGATCAATCCTGCTTTAATCAGATCAACCCTGCTTTAACCAGATCAACCCTGCTTTAACCAGATCAACCCTGCTTTGACCAGATCAACCCTGCTTTAACCAGATCAACCCTGCTTTGACCAGATCAACCCTGCTTTGACCAGATCAACCCTGCTTTAACCAGATCAACCCTGCTTTGACCAGGTCAACCCTGCTTTGATCAGATCAACCCTGCTTTGACCAGATCAACCCTGCTTTAACCAGCTCAACCCTGCTTTGACCAGATCAATCCTGCTTTAACCAGCTCAACCCTGCTTTGACCAGATCAATCCTGCTTTAACCAGATCAACCCTGCTTTGACCAGATCAACCCTGCTTTGACCAGATCAACCCTGCTTTAACCAGATCAACCCTGCTTTGACCAGGTCAACCCTGCTTTGATCAGATCAACCCTGCTTTGACCAGATCAACCCTGCTTTAACCAGCGCAACCCTGCTTTGACCAGATCAACCCTGCTTTGACCAGATCAACCCTGCTTTAACCAGATCAACCCTGCTTTGACCAGATCAACACTGCTTTGACCAGATCAACCCTGCTTTGACCAGATCAACCCTGCTTTAACCAGATAAACCCTGCTTTAACCAGACCAACCCTACTTTAACCAGACCAAACCTGCTTTAACCAGATCAACCCTGCTTTGACCAGATCAACCCTGCTTTAACCAGATCAACCCTGCTTTGACCAGATCAACACTGCTTTAACCAGATCAACCCTGCTTCAACCAGCGCAACCCTGCTTTGACCAGATCGACCCTGCTTTAACCAGATCAACCCTGCTTTGACCAGATCAACCCTGCTTTAACCAGATAAACCCTGCTTTAACCAGACCAACCCTACTTTAACCAGATCAACCCTGCTTTAACCAGACCAACCCTGCTTTAACCAGATCAACCCTGCTTTAACCAGATCAACCCTGCTTTAACCGGACCAACCCTGCCTTAATCAGATCAACCCTGCTTTGACCAGCTCAACCCTGCTTTAACCAGATCAACCCTGCTTTAACCAGATCAACCCTGCTTTGACCAGATCAATCCTGCTTTGACCAGATCAACCCTGCTTTAACCTGATCAACCCTGCTTTAACCAGACCAACCCTGCTTTAACCAGACCAACCCTGCTTTAACCAGATCAACTCTTCTTTAACCAGATCAACCCTGCTTTGACCAGATCAACCCTGCTTTAACCAGCTCAACCCTGCTTTGACCAGCTCAACCCTGCTTTAACCTGATCAACCCTGCTTTAACCAGATCAACCCTGCTTTGACCAGATCAACCCTGCTTTGACCAGCTCAACCCTGCTTTGACCAGCTCAACCCTGCTTTGACCGGTGCACAAACTGCATCCCATTTAACCTGCAATGTTTTCTCATCATTTTTATAAGTGCTGCTGCTTTTATTTTACAGCAAACCAAAGTAATATTTCACCCAAAATATTTAGCATAATATTGTGCATTCAGATCTACTGGCACAGTGTTATTTGTGGATTTGGCCTGTTGCTACATTTGGTAAAGCAGGCAACGGGCACGGTCACCGTAGAGATAAATCCAAATATAGTAATAGACAAATCTGTGAGCATTCAGGACAGGTGTGTGCTTTGTAGTAGTCTGCAAATGTGTCAGAACTGATGATGAAACTTCCTGGAACACAAGCACAGCTGACTTTCGCTGTCAGATTTATTCTTTTTAGCATGAGAGGAGAATGCGACAATGGCCAAAGCGGTTTCCATGTGCACAACTCCTGAGGGGTGAATGTTGGCCAAAATCAGGAGAGCTGCAGCTTAAAAGGAGCTGATTTAATTGGAGTGAAAAGCCCCAGACAGCGGGGCTGGGAGAAAGCCGGGGTCCAGAGAGACGTACGGGCGGAGCGAGACCGATTAGCAGGGCAGGCAGCACATGAGCCCTTTCTCCTTCACAGATTACAGCCCACAGTGTGAAAAGAGCGTGCAGTCAAAGGCTTCGGCTCCCTCATTTGGTCTGTCTGTGACCTTTAGGTATGGGGATTTTGTGCACAGAAAGCCAATGGTGACGGGGAGCCTGCTTGTTCTGGTTGTGTCCCATGAAAAACAGACTAGAAGTTGGATTTGGTGAAAAGTTAAATAAGATGTGTCCTCAGAGCTTGTGTGTTGAAATAGTCGTGCTCTAGCAGTGATGCTGATGGCTACAAGGTTCAGCACTTACGAGCTGCCATCGATGTGAAAAATGTGAGCTCAATATAATAGACATGTAACCATGAAAAATACTTGATGGCCAAGAAAAAATGAACACATCCCAGAGTTCTCAGGTCCCGGTGGGGTAGCACATGAGAGGCTTTAAATGCATACATTGATTGAGACTGTCATACACACATACGTGAGCGTCGCGGACGTATAGTGCACATGTCGAGAAACTCTCGCCGTTCGGTTAGCAACCACTCGTCTCATACTCAACCAATCACAAGCGCACACCTCTAATGGAGCGCACTTTTTTAAACCTCACTTTTCTGCTGCCTCGTTTGCTTTGGCTTCTGCGCTACATTTTGCGATCGCCCTCCACCAACCCAGCTTTTACCGGTTATTTGGATCTGCTTTTGGTACGAGGGGTTCTGTTCATCTTCTGTTTGCGGGGAGATGCACGGCCTCCAGAGTAGTACCTAAAGCAGATCCATTCAGCGACAAACCAAAATAATTATGCAGCACATTTATTCATTAGAACCTGTTATTTTAATACGTGAATAGTCCTGACAGAAATATCAATATGCACACAAAAACACATACACATTCACATCAAAAAGACAGACAGATTGTGTGCGTATAGATGGACAATGGCATTCGATGTTAATTTTTTGCACGCGTATTGGTAATGAGTTGGTAATTGTCAGCGTCAGATCGATAGTATTGTGGCAGAGCAGTATTGTCTTGAAATCAATTTTATTAGCACTGGAGTCTGTACATTCTTGTTTATTTGGTTTGATACGGTTCTCTGTTTTATGTAATGTACATGATTTCTATTCATTCCTCGTGATTTGTAGGAAAAAGTTTGAAGAATAGAAGGAACAGTCATAGTCCAGGTGATCTGCTGTTTAAAGGTGTCCACCTACGCACATTATAGTTGCCTATTTGTCTGTGTGTGTGGATCTAGTCTCATTTTACTGACATTTAATAGGACAGCAACAGTACTTACACACACACACACACACACCACAAAGTGCACTGACATGCTGTTTTAGCTTAATGCGATCGAAGCAAGGATGTTGCTGTTCTCTTGGGTGAGGTTGGGGAAGGGAGAAAGGGTGGTCACTAACACTACAGAGATACAGCATGCTATCAACCTACCACCCCCCCCTCTTCAAGCCCCAAGGCCTGATTCTGTTGTCTTGTTGCACTGATGAAGATGTGATTTCCTGTGGCTGAAAGGAATTTAAAGTGCTCCACATGATTGCAGGTGATTGATGTCCCTCTCACTGTATGTTCCAGCAAACTATTTTAGAAGCACTTAGACTGTTGTTGTTTTTTTTCTGTCCAGATGATATGCCCTACGCTAATTTTGCAACCCAGATACAAGCTGAGACTTTGAGAGGATGTATTTCTTCTTTAAAATGCAGATTGCAGATACTTTCACTGTTTATCTGCTTCCGGGTTTGTCTGTGAATGTAGACAGTTGGAGATTCTGGTCTATTGCACCAGACCGGCCAGCGGAGGATGAGCTTGCCCTCTGTAGCCGGGTTCCTCCTGAGATTTCTTCCCTTTGGGGAGTTTTTTCTCGCCACCTTTTGAGTGTTTTTCTTCCCAATGGGAAGTTATTTTTTTTACCTCAGTTGCTCGCCTTTTGGCTGTTCAGGCCTGGTTTTCAACAATTTTCTTTTGTATTTACACTCTAAAGCAGTGGTCCCCAACCCTCTTACTGGAGATCTACCGTCCTGTAGGTTTTCACTCCAACCTTAACAAAGCACACCTCATTCAACAGCTAGAGATCTTGTTGAGCGGCAAATTAGTGGAATCAGGTGTGTCAAAATAGGGTTGAAATGAAAACCTACAAGAGGGTAGATATCCAGGAACAGGGTTGGGGATCACTGCTCTATAGCATCATTGTTAAAGTATCTGTAAAAAGCACTATACAAATACAATTGAATTGAATTGAATACTGAACTGAACTGAACGGAATCTGCTGTTCGGGTACATATTCTCACTGCCCTCTGTTTTAACCATTTTAAATAGCAAAAATGACCGTAGATTTTTCACTATACAGTTTTGGAAGCAACCCTGCTAGACATTTGCATTTGCTGTCACTTTGTTACAAGCTGTTCTCCTTGTAATATTCTGTGTCTGTCCTCTTCCTCCATCTGTCTGTTCTGTGGTGTGTGTGTGTGTGTGTGTGTGTGTGTGTGTGTGTGTGTGTGTGCGTGCATGCTTGCGTGCGCATGCGTGTGTGTGTGTGCTTGTGTGTGTGTGAGTGTGTGCATGTGTGTGTTTATCTGTTTGCACTGACAAGTACTGGAGCTCAGGGGTCTAAATCATCATAACTGGCATGCCATTACTCAGTGTTTAGGCATGGGCCCAGACTTGCAGATTATATTTATTTATTTTTGGGGGGGGGGCAGAGGGGGTATTGAGGTACCGCAGCTTAAAAGACTAGCTGTGAGCTCAACAACACTAACAAACTCCACACCAGATATGCCCCATTCCTTCCTCATTATCACACTGACTCATGTGGCAACACTAGGACGGCTTGGTGGCACGCTTGTGTGAGAGACTGCCAGGGAAAACATATTTACCCAGGCTGCCTGCTCTCTCCCGCCGTCTTCCAGTGTTGGGAGATCACAGCCCCACGCCAGACACTTCCCCTGGCACCCTCCCCCCACTGCCCACTCGCCAGAGCTGCTCGCCTCCCTTTATTTAATAAATTAGCTCATGGAGAGGAAGGGCCCCTTATGTTTCTGAGATACCCTGAGACATCCGCTCATTTTTTTCTCTCAGTAGTGCTGATGGATATAACAAGAATTTACCAACAGACTATTATTACTGTAAACATCTAGGCATTTTGTGAATGTACTAATATTTAAGGTGACATTACTTGCTGATGGATAATGCAGCAGTTTTCCCACTAGAACCCATATCTTTCTGGTTGCCGGTCCAGTTCTCCCAATCGCTGCTCCACATCGCTGCCGCCAGTATGTTCTGAAGCCCTTACTACATGGCTTAGTCTAATGGAATTCTTTAACAGGGTAGATCTGAAGTGATTACACAAGTACGCTACGGCATTTACGAAGCAATACCCCAAGTTGTTTATGCATATGTTTCGCGAAATGGTACAGTCAGTGATGATGTCGTCCATTTTATATTCATGAATCTGTTTCTGCGAGGCCATTCTGGAGCCTGTGCCACGCGTTAAGTGGATGAATATTGATTTAAAAACAAACGCAGACTTGAAAAATGCATTATTTAAAGAGGCACGGGGTGCAGGCGGATGATGGAGCGAAGGAAAACGCAGGTCATGTTTTGTGATTTAATAAGACGCAGTTAATGGCTGTCACTACTTTGAGGAAAATCTCCTTTAATTGGTTGAGAGAGTATGTAACACCTGATTACTGCTTTCATCTGGGGCTCCACAGTGTGTGCCTCTCCTAAACCGCTGGCTAATGACTTGCGGGGCTGGTAATTGAAGTACGCCGTAAAGGGGAGGCAGAACAAATCAGCTAGTGGGATTTATTTTATTTTTTCCATCGCTTTTTCAAAATTGTTTAAAGAACATCTAGTCACAGAGGGGCACTGTCGACAAACATTCATAATTATCTGGAATGATGCGAGATACACTGGTAAATAAATCAGGTTAGTATCTGCCTGACAGTTGTTCTGAAATAATGTTGGAAGCCTATCAAAACTCTCATTTTAAATGTTGTTTTCTGTAACAAGTCAACCCTTGAAAGTGTTTTCTTGGAAATCCGAAGTATTTAGCAGTCCTGCTACACAGAGGACTAGTTATATGTGTTGTCCGTCAGCACTTAAAATGTCTAAAATTAAGGTTTAATTGTTTTTTAAATATTTATTGCCAATTTTCTAAAGAAGGAGCATAGACTTTAAAAGAAGAAGGGAAATAAGGTTTATGAGTGCAATGCCAGAGCTGCTAGGTCTTCAGGCCATTGGCCATTTATTTCAGTGACCTTTGCCCTCTTGGCCAGGTCTGGCTCATGGAGCCATGCAGAAAAACATAATTTTCTTCATTGAAAACAGTCAACTGGAAGACTAGTATGCGTGAGGAAAATGGAGCCTAATAAATTTAGCTTCATAACCCTTTCAAAAGCATTTATGTATCACCTTCCATCCAAAAATGTTTTTTGAGAGTGCATGGCGTACTGTGGTACAGTGCATCGTGTTTCTGTCATCATCTCCTACATTGTTGTTGCCCTTACAAACAGTGAATTAAACATGAAACCATTTTGTTGCAAGCTAGGTAAAGTGAAGTGCCGCCTTCCCAAAATCCACTGCATGAAATCATGTTAATTTATCTCATGACTGTGACCTTATTAGCACATTTGGAATGCAAAATGAGAAGGTGCCACTTCTCAGTCTTCAATTTAACCTTGCAGTTTGTGGTGAATATAAGTCGGCTCATTTGTAACAGACATTTTTCTGATATTTACCAATATGGCCATTTCTGGTTCTGTATCCACCCTGATTCCAGGTGGTTTTGGGGTCAGTCCCTTGCTGATGCAGTTCTATTCCCTTACTGAGCTGGATAGGGTACTCGGTGCAGTGATGGATTTTTGTATCTTTATCCAGGGGATGTATTATTAAATATTTGCACTACCCAGGCAAGGAGAGGTTGTGAAATTTTAGTTTCTGAAGTTTGAAAAGATTAAGCTGGGTGGAAAGAGCTGAAGACAGTTATTTCACCTCGCATTGTCACCAAGACATGTAGTGGAATTTTTCAATAGTTTAAACTGCACCTGAATTTATGTTGATGCTTTTCTCCCTGTAATAAATATATTTTTATGGAGCCTTACAGTATGCAGTTTGTAAGCAATAATCATGACGCTGTCTTTATTTTCCTTGTCTCTTATCCCCACAAGCTTCTCGCCAGTCATTCTGAGTTGGAGAAATCTGCTGAGGAGATGGCAGTGGTGCTCATGGATTATGCATTGTCGCATGGTTCAGTGCACTGATGAAGGGAAAAACAGAATGGGAATGGCAGCTAGAAACTTCCAGAAAGTGACGTGCAACCTCATTTACAATGGAGTTTCCAGGCCATAATCTGCTCATACCCTCTGAAATAATCTCTAAAGAGCAGCAGGATAAAGAGAGAGATAAGGGGATCTGGGTTCTGAGCTGCAATCTTCTCCTTTCTGAATGAACTGGGGCTCTGAAGCGTGCAATCCCCATCTCTCAATATCCACAGCCAGAGCAGGGAGGTGAGATAGTGTCTATGCTCCAGAGTTGAGGGGGAATTTCAAAGGTAGATATTTTTGGATTCATAGAACTATACTTGAAGGGGAACAAGCCTCGGCTCAAATGATTCTTGGAAAAGAAGCACCAGTTGTTTTTGTGCAGGCCTAATCTTCTTCTACATCTTATACAATTTATTTCTACATTTAAACCCATCTTCTCTTACATTTCTATAGATATACATGCCAAAATGTGTATCATATTTTGTCAGACTATGACTTGCATTGCTGTTTAATACTTATTGATGACTTTCAGTTTTGTTAAACCTTTCGTAAATAAATTAGATTCAGAGCTTTAGCTTGGAACAACCATTAGGGATAAACAATTGCCACTGGCAGTTGTTTGACAAATAAAAAAATAGACAGGATACAACTTAGCTTGCTAGCTAACATGAATAGTACGAATGAATGTTGCAAAATAATTGTAACATCTACCAAGATACTTGCTAGCTAATTTTACAAATAGTTAAGAATTTAATTAAGCTATTTATTTAATTGTATTGTTAGTAACATCAGCTATCAATTTATCCAGCCAGCTTAACAGTTCTCTGTTTACTTGTCTATCTTAAAGGCTGAACGGTAGTAGATTACGACAAAACCAGCATCTGACGGGTTTAAATGACATGCATGGGGGAGGGGAACGTGGCGCTCACTGTCACAGGCCAACAGCGATTGAAATACAGCCTCACACCGCACATGGCAGGTGAACAACAGCTGCAGCCATCTCTCCGACAGAATAAGCACATGCCTGTGCCCCAATGCTTTTGTTTCCCGTCTCATGTCAGCGGTGCTTTGTGTATCTCTCTCATCAGGGTCTGTTATGGAAACAGAGCGCAGCTCGGAGCAAGACGGGGGCTCCCACAAGCCCCGCATGTTTGAGGGGCCTTTATCACACTCGTGTCAGGCAGCTCTCCTCAAACAGCGGTGGACGCGGGGGGAGGGGGGCACTGTTTGAATCTCACCAGGAGGGGGTTTTGAGAATGATGCGCTTCTGCGGTGGTGTAAAAGCGTACCTCGGATAGAGGTAACGTCAGGTGTTGATAAGAGAAGAAAAACATCTTGGGAACCAAGGGTCTTACTGTGATATCGAAGCGATTGAATTGCGAGTCTAAGGCGCTTTTGCACTCAACTTTGTCTTCTGTTCTTCTTTTGTGCAGATTTACAATGAGAAAAGGGGCCAATTCGAGGTCGTGAAGAACTCTCCCATGGAGCTCGTGGGGAAGGTGGCGGCAGACATTCAGAAATTGTTGATGAGAAAGCGGAAGGCTCTTGAGGTAAGGAGACATGGATGGTTCACTTCCATTGGCCTGGGATGGGATGGGAAGGGAAGGGAAGTGTGAGTTCTTGAGGGGGGGGGGGTTCTGGTAGGTACTGAATGGGTCTACATGGAGGAAGGCTCCAGATGAATCTAGACAACAATAATACTTCAGAAAGGGTGGAAAGGCAGGGACAGTGTTAAATGGAAACAAAGGTTCTGGGACTCAGAGTTTCATGCCATCTGTGGAAAATGTAATGAGAAATTTGAGTTTTTATCCTCATTTGAGTCAACTCTCTAAACGAGAAAAAATTAAGTAGAAAATGATACTTTCAGATACCTCCTTCTCATTCCTGGACCCCTTCCATCTTTAATTACACCCCACCAGCTGGGTGTTCCACACCTGATAAATACGGATCCAAGGCTTATCATTATGTTAAGCAGCGTGATCGATTCGCTGTCTGATCTAATCTGAAAAAATTGGATTTCTAAAAACATATTATCGAAACCCTATGTGGTTTATTAACTTTTTAATAAATGTTTAACAAAGCAGTTCATAAGTTTGTGTATTAAAGTCACAGGACATTCATGTTCAAAGAGTTTTTTGAATCGGTGAAATCATACTTTTGATGTTTGGTATCATATTTTTGATGTACTAGTTTGATGTTTTATTAATTATTTTATTTATGTAATTTAACATGTTCCTTGAGAGGAATTTTTCTTCTTCTGTCTACCCATGTGAGTTTGTCTAAAGAGTGCTTACACAGTGCTAATAACACAGTGCTAATAACGCAGTGCTAACACAGTGCTAATGGGCAAAATGGTCTGTAGAAACAACAATACCACAAAAGGCTGCAGTAATGAGAAGTTGAGGACGCTAAAATAAGTGTATTTAGTTGGGATATATTTACACTTTATGTTTATATTTATGTTTAAGAGTAGCTCCTTGCTCATGAGCGATGGATTAATAAGACATTTTTGCACATGTTTAGTCCCATTTTATGTTCCGTTGGCAACCAGAATGATCATCCCTTGTAAACCAAAAGGCACACTGAGCTACTGAACACACTTATAGACTTATAGAGAGGTACAGCGCTTGTACCTTCACTGAGTTTCTTCAGTCACTTAATTCTGAACGCACACAGCTGCTGAAAACATCGAGGAGGTGCAGGTAGGCTACTGCAGTCACAGACCACCGCAAGCTACACAGCATACCAAGCTCATGAACACATTTAGCCATTACTGAAAGCTCTGAGCTTCTGAAAACATGCAGTATATCAGCTGCTTAGATAAGACAATGAGAAAGACAACGCTGTGTACGGACAAGCTATTGAATGTAAATAAATGTACGGAAATGCTGCATGCCGGTGTCAACGCCGAGCCATTCACAGAGTACACAGTGAGCTGCTGAACGCCGTGAGCAGTCCCTGAGCCTCACTGTGCTCCACAGGACCCCCTGTGCGTCTCGCCATGCTCCATTTCACAGGCCCGACGTGGGGAGCCGTCCTCCGACGCCGGTCCCATTTGTGTTTGCTTGATTGATGACGCTCTTTATTGTTGTGGCAAGATGTAATTAGAATGTGTTCGGATAATGTGACCGGCGACGGGTGTTGTGTGTTCTCTCTTCCCCCTATTTTCCAAAGAGGTCGACAGTCAGGGGCATCAGTCACTCCTGCTCAAATTGCCCCTCATTACCAGATGCTCACCCTGCACATAACGGCACCTTAAGACAGGGCATGTCTCCAGGATACGGGGAGGGGGGGGTGGACTGATGGGGGGGGAACGTGCTGGACAGAGGGAGATAAGATTGAGCCGCGCGTTTTCGGGGGCGAGCAGGCACGCAGCTCTCGTCTGCTGGGTCAGACAACTCCAGTCACTCATTAGCATGGAGGAAGGAGTGGCCCCTGATAAAAACGCGACACTAATCGATCTCTTCTTTCAAACCGTGCTCGTACCCTTTCCCAGGACCGGAGAGCTCTACCTCAAGGGCCCACAGCCCCTGAACAGCATACCAAAGGGTCTGGCACTGTTTCACTGCAAACGCCGAGAGAGAGAGGGACAGGGAGAGAGAGGGACAGAGGGAGAGAGAGGGACAGAGAGAGAGAGATAGAGATAGAGAAAGAGAGAGAGAGATCGAGAGAGTGAGAGAGATAGAGAGAGAGAGAGATAGAAATAGAGAGAGTGAGAGAGATAGAGATAGAGAGAGCAATAGAAATAGAGAGAGACAGAGAGAGAGAGAGAAATAGAGAGTGAGTGAGAGAGAGAGAGAGAGAGAGGTTATTTGGGGCTTGAAGGCAAGGAGAAGGACTGAGGACATTTTGGGGCTTCAGAGGCTGCAGCCAGTGCACCCCTCCCTGGATGCACCTCCGTTCCCTTCCTGCAGCCTAGCCATGCCTGCATGCGAGCAGATACCCTTAAAGTGACAGGGCCAGCTATTCTGGGCATCCCCAGCAGGCATAGACTACTGGCTGTATTTTTGCGGTTGTTTGGGTTGAAAAAGGACTAGGCTTTCACTGGAGGAGCTCTGAGGCCCTGTGCCTCCTCCCCCCATTATAAAAAAAAACCTGTTTCTTCAAATTCAATTTACACTACAATTAGGCATTTGCCAAGAAGAATCAAAATGAACCAACAGAAAAAAAATACAAAATGTAAAAAATGCAGGAATGTCCCCCTGAGGCACCTGGTTTCACTTCTGAAAAAAAGGAAACAGACTAATGAAATTCATACATTTAAAATGAGGGAGGTGGGGAGGGTGGTGCACAGTGGTCACAACCAGGGGCTGTCAGGAGCTCACTCTCTGTTGCAGGAGCTCTGGCGCTCTCGCTCTCTTTTTCTTGCCACACCACTGCAAAATTACAAAATCCATGAATGGATATGGACAAACTATGCCACTACATAACTCTCCACCTACAAGAGCTACTCTGAAACGCGCTCCCAGAGCTACATATGAACTCTGACGCGCTCCCAGAGCTACATATGAACTCTGACGCGCCCGCTCCCCTACATATCTCTGACTGCGCGCGCAGAGCTACATAGATAGATATTTATTATTTTAGTCTCGTGTATGTGTTGTTTTTTATTCCTGGTCATCAGCTATTTTTTTCTTGAAGAACACACAAAGCACACACACACTTGCACACACACAGGAGTCACACACACCAGCACACACAGGAGGTGGGATGGCGTGTGGTGTGTTGTTGATGATGTGTTGTTGATTTTTATGGGTGTGTGAGAAGCAGACAGGAGCGAGTTTTTCCCTGTCAGCTCTCCATTTCCTGTCAGCTCTGCTGCACACACACAAGACAACCTGAAAGAAAAGAAAGGAAAGACAGAAAGGGGCCAAAGCTTAGACAGGAGAGGTAGGTGATGATGGTGATGAGTGTTGGTGTTGTGTGACTGTGTAGCGGGACTGTATACTGTATATGAAAAGCAGTGTTGAAGAGGGACTGACAAGTTTTTTTGACTCGTAAAGTTTTTTATTTTTTTCTCCTCTTCTTTATTACTTTTATATATTTATTTTTTTTTTATGTTCCAAGGGAAGTAGGTAGTGAGTTTTTTTTTATTTTTTATAATTTTTTTACCCTGAAGACATATCTGAACCCACCTAAAATTACAAGAACTCGTACTTATTAGGAAACATTTGAGAATGATAGTATTCCACAACCTAAATTGTGTCTTTTAAATGGAGCGACATACCCCATGGCTGTATGGGTCATGCGTAAGCCTGATTCATTTACAGAAGAAAACTTATAATACATGATGTTTGAATGCACTGGACTTTTATAACTAAAAAAAAAAAATCTGTGATGTTTGTAATTAAATAAAAAATAAAATAAATAAAATCATATGTGTTATGTATTGTTTGTTGCGGGTTGGTTTGAATGATGAACGTTTTTGAATCGCACCAGATATAAGCTGAGGTCTGTATTGTACCACTGGCCTTGTCACATGGTAGCGATTTTATTTTGTCTGAAAATGGAGATTTAAATACTGGGTGGATTGCCAAACTTTACCTTTATTGTGAAGAGCAGGCCTGAATTTGTCATTTTTGTTCGTTGTGTTCAATAGCTAAGCTGAAATACAGCTAAACTGATTCATGTCTGGCCTGCTTCAAAAAAGGCTTAAACTACACATTTTTTGTAATAATATAATAGTATGGTGCTTAGTTCTGCTTTTTGGTAATTTTGGTATTTCTAAAATAAGCCAGTCCTTGCCATAAACCCAGCCGTTCTTTGAGTTCCTCAGCTCAGCATCACCCAGTTAGGGTCAGTATCTTCAGTTTCTGCTCGGTAACATATTTATAACTGCTGAAAAGATGGTAGATTAGTTTAGAGTTTTTGGTTTGTTTTGTTTTCCTTTAAATAGATTGTCTGTGTGTATGCGTTCATAAACGTAATAAGAAAGGACTCGTAATTTAATACCTAGAATACTAAAGTCTGTAATCATCAAAGCAGTAAAATATAAATGTGTCACATCTGCAGTATGCATGGGGTAATTTTACTGCAGCAGAACCTTGTATATGGGATAGAAGCTACTCTGCCAATGTCTAATATAAAAATAAGGGGGAGTTACTGAGTTTATGTATAGTTTACTGCTGCAGTTTTTCAAGTTGATTCGTTGATGATTCATTTTGAACACCTCCGTTGTTAATAATCCCTGACTGTATTTCTGCCATTTCAGAGGCAGTACAAGCAAAGGCAGTGAATATTAGGACAATGCATAGCTAGCGCAAAAATGCAACTGCCTTTTAAGGAAGATTTCATGATCTATGATAAATACTTTTAACAGGCATGAGGCTCTGAGGGTAATTGGAGTGTGTAAATCATATTTTCCTGGGACCTCTCGTATCCCAATGCGAGTGACTCGAAGACCTTAGGCGAGAATTTTCTGTTGTGTGTATGTGTGTCTGTATGTATGTGTCTGCTTATGTGGATGTGGATGTGCGTATGTTTGCCTGCATGCATGTGTCATATAACTTGTGGATTGGGCAGTGAAAATTACATTACATTACATTACATTCATTTAGCAAGACGCTTTTATCCAAAGTGAACCATGCGTGTGTGTGTGTGCGTGTGCATGCATGTGAGACTGTGTGTCTGTGTGTGCACACCTTTGACACGGAAGAATACTAAGTCTGATGGAATGCTTTCTTCTCTGTCGCATCGTCTCACAGCTGCTAGATGAAGACCCAAAGTCAAAGCTGAAAGATACCAAAAATGCAATAAGTCATCTGCAATCCAATATCAATGTGTCTCTTAAAGAGCAGCCAACAAAAAAAATGGAATCCCAGAGAACACACATTTATCAGTCAGATTCGCTCCAAAAGATACCATCAAAACTTTAGAACTCAACTCGAAATATTGTCAAAAATCAAATCATGTTCGCATGACTGTTAACAATGTTTTCCTTTACTATATATTTGATGTTTGAGTGAAATAGTTTTTCAGTGTGAACAAGAATATTAACTAACTTTTCTCTAAACTACAAGATCAAAGGAAGGTGACTATCTCTATCTTCACATGGTGGGGCTTTATTGGCTCTTTCCTGCAGACAATATTATGTCCATCCTCACAACTGGTGCAAGTGGAAGTTCCCAAAGAATGTTAGGCTCGCGGTTATAGTGCATTTTCAGGAGTTCTTTCTTTCCTGCTGGTTTTAAACATGTTGGTCTTGTTTTGTCTCATCTGGCCTAAAAAGAGCTCTGCGACAAAAAGTGGAGTAGGTCTTGGGAGAACTGTCACACCTGCAGAGCACCAGATTTGTACTTTGTACACCGAAATTCTGAGTGAAAGGTCTAGGTGCAGGACGGATGCAGCGCAGTGGAAAGATGTGCTGACCTGCTCAGGCCACTGTCCACTTGGGGAAGACATACACTCATCTGCACCCAGTGTACTCTGTGTTCCACACTGATGGCTACCTATCTGGGATGAACACAGAGGCCTGTCTGATGTCTGTGATCTACAGTGCACCGGTGCCGACCCAGTATTTGAAATCCTCTCCATTTCCTGCCTGT
This sequence comes from Ilyophis sp. 1 JC-2022, assembly GCA_022702515.1. Lineage (NCBI taxonomy): Eukaryota > Metazoa > Chordata > Actinopteri > Anguilliformes > Synaphobranchidae > Ilyophis > Ilyophis sp. 1 JC-2022. Next base: position 48,755,277 of record CM040402.1, read on the forward strand.
GAACGTAACCAATTCAAGCCCAGTTTTGCAATCTGCTTCAGTGTCTTTGTCTAGTCAGTGATCTGCAATTACTATTCCGCATCTGTGATCTGTAGTACGCCACAGTCTGGCCAACATCTGTGATCAGCATTGATGTCTAGCTGCTGTCTGTGACCTGCACTGATGTCTAGCAGGCAGGCAAGACATGGATTGGTGTAGTCATTTAGTTGTGAACATGAGCAGAATTTTACCTCAGGGCCTGTAGATTAAAATGGGCCTGTTCTGCTAACCCCCCTGTGCCTTTTTGTGCAGTGCATGGAATTTTTCTGTGTGTGTGTGTGTGTGTGAGTGTGTGCGTAGGTGTGTGTGCGTAGGTGTGTGTGCGTGTGTGTGTGTGTGAGTGTGTGCGTAGGTGTGTGTGCGTGTGCGTGTGTGTGTGTGTGCGCGTGTGTGTGCGCGTGTGCGCGTGTGTGTGCGCGTGTGCATTTGTGTCCACAGAGAGCTTAGTAGCGCTAGTAGCACCTTTTTACAATGTAGCGTGCCTGGCACAGCTGAAGACAGGGCCTGACTGTGACGCACAGTCAGACCCTGTTAACAGAGAGCTGCGAGGACACACTAGTCTGAACGTCTGTACAGACATTCTTCACTCCCCACCTCCCTTCCTCCACTCCCCCACTACCACTCCTCTCCTACCCGGAAGTATGCAAAACTGTCTGAACATTTAGAGTACAAGTATTTGCATGTACAGTATACAATGTACTTGACATTGCGGTTTGCGTCGAGACATTAATTAATATGTAACCATTAATACATAATTAAGATGTAATTAGTGACATTAGATTAAAACACAAAGATCCGTTTCCGGGGCTCGGAGTAGAGGAGGTGGTAGTGGAGGAAGGGAGGGTGCATTTTTTGAGTATTGGGACTCACCCCATGTGTCTCATATCTATATTGTGGCCCTTTACGATTTAACCGGATTGTATTTACACCTGGAATTAATATGCGTCTCGTGTCCGCGTTGAAATCTATTTATTTATTTTTTAAATTTATACAATTTATTTTTCCTTTCCAAAATGCAGATAGTCTGACACTTCACTTCCCCTTAATTTTAGCTTTCTACAGGTGGCAAGCACCTTGAGAAATTGTGTTGTTCTATGCACTTTTTTGCTATTCGAAACCAACTGAGAAGCTGTCATATACAGGCATGCCATGAAAGGCAACGAAGAAGATGACTGGTTTCCACCCCCAGAGTCGGTTAGCTGCTAGGTGCTCCAATATTTTCAACAGTTACAAAAGTCAAGTAATCCAATGCTTGATGAAGATCTCGCGAGAGCTCCAGCCATTGTATTTTTTTTTATTATGGAATAAATATTTTTTTAAATAATCAGGAGCTATCTCAGTGTGCAAGTTATTTTTAAATTACACAATTATGAAAGCTACACTGGCTATCTGGTATTTTTTTCAGGACATACACTGGATCCGCTCCGCTCGTTAAAAAATGAATAGCCCAATCTGCATGAAATCCCATCACCCAGGACACATGTTAATACCAGGAGTAAACGGGGCTAATGTGTTTGTACACAGTTGGAATCTGTTTGGGATCCCTTGGCCAGATAATCTTTTTTTAAATTCTGGTATTTTTTATGTTTCTCTTCTGAAGTTCACTGCTGGAGTTTCAGCATTTTAATGAATGAGGGCTTATGGCATTGGATGGATTAGTATGAGTTCTGATGTCATCTCAATGGAAAGACAGTAGCTGACATTTCATGAGATACAGAGGACAGACACGTACGGACCTTAACTGTATCTCCTGGGAAACCGATTATGCACAATGTGCTTTACACCAGTCTGTTCCCAGATGGGCAGCGCTCTCATGATTGCCCATTTATGGAAAGGTTTTCGCCGTCGCAATTTTCGTATGGGACTGGATGGCAAGAGTGGGATATCAGGAGCGAGAGATTTGTGTTCTGGGTTTTTATGCCCCCCCCCAGTGCAACTGTTTGTCCATCTGGTTGTTATTACACCATTACCAGTGTTATATCTGTGAGAATAAAACTCCAGCCACACTTGGAGTTGTAGGGAGGAAAGGGATGATTTATTATAAGGAGGCCAGTGGCTCTACAGAAGCAGGTTGTTTTCTCGCTCGCTTGCAGCGACTGCCGTCGTATTTGTATTATTGAATGTTAACGCCAGCGAGATTTCAGGGGCTTCAGACGTGCGCCCTAAATGTGTCACTCCCGGTGATGTCATGTTGTTTATAAACAGCGATTCAGCCAGAAGAGAGCGATTTAAAATCTGAATTTAGCAGACACGAACACAATCCGAGGCGCTGAATTGCCTCTCGTCGATCTCATTCTTTATTAGCTATAGATTTATCACGGTCCTATAGCAATACTTCATTGAGAAGAAAATTGCATGCTTGAAAAACAGCATTTTCAAGTAGTAGCCTTAAGTCCATAAGGGTTATACTTTAATTATTTGTAAGTAGAGTCGGCAAGTTATCTTTAATACTTGCAGTTGTATTTCTTAATGGAAAGACAATGGCAGACATTTAATGAGACAGAGAGAACAAATAGACCATAACTTTATATCCTGGGAAACTGATTACACATAGTCTGTGTTTTCCACCAGCTTGTTCCCAGATGGGCAGCCACATTACTCCATTATCTGTGCTGTATCTGTGAAATTCAGTCCAAAAAGCGCTGCTTCTACAAGGTTTGGGCATGATATGACAACCAGCTGCTGCCAGGTCATTTGGACATTCACCTGAAGCCAAGGAAAGCCTTTGGACAGAAACAAATCCTTGATTGTGATCAGAGAATTTGCATTTAATTTAGCTGTAGTTCTCCTCCTACGATACTGGGTGGTTAGGTTTATATAGACATTTTTTTTTTCCCCCAAATGCTTCTGGTTGCGATAGCCCTAGGGAGCCCTGTAGCCGAAGTCGTCACCCAACTCAAAGTGCTTATCTAAGGTACTGGGTGTTAACAGCACACAGTGGCTCTTGTTAACCCTCATGTCGGAGCCTCTGGGCTCTATAAACTTTGAGCACTCTCAAATGGGGGAGAAAAGTTTTGGGTTGAAGGGTCAAATAAAGCAGTTAATTTTTTTGAGTGGAAAAAAAAAAAAAACTGATACTGTGGCTTTCCTTGACCCAGGATTGCAAAGCTACTTTTTTGGATGTTTATACAGATACTGGCTATTGACCAGTAGGGGGCCCATGTTCCTAGTGTTCCTGGCTGCCTTGGTTTGTGAATGGCCTGGCAGAAGGAGACCCATAGTTGGCATAGTGGGCTTTCGTCTCTATTTGATTTGCTGTGCCTCTTCACATTACCAGGCTCTGAGCGGGATTGACAGGGTTCAAGGCTTTTGCCTTCAGAAAGTTAACAGATAATTAGCTTGAGTGGACCTGTGCTGCTCTTGGACTGTTATCTGAAGCTGCTATCCTGACTGTATAAACCCCTGTGCATCCCAAGCCACAGGAGGCATCATGACATCACCCTGCTGAAGCTACCGTAACGGAGCTCTACAGAGGCAGTCTGGGTGAAGTCTATGAAACCTCAAAAACTCTCTGATCCTTTGAAACTCAGGATTACCATTCACTTGAGATTATATTGGAAAAACAGCATATGTTTTACTGCTTAGGCATGTTGGGTTCTGCTAATGTGGCAGTTTTCTTTTCTTTTTTTGATTCCAGGAACAGGCAGAACTTTACCAACTTGCTTATTCGCTAGAAACAGAACAATAACATAGCCTGATTAGACTCAGTTAGCTACACATTGGTTAGCTCATACTTCTATGTTTGTTGATCTCAGTTTCAGTTTTATAACCATGTCCTCTGAAGGATTTTTTGCTTTGACAAGGTAACAAAATTTAAATCTATTTATTTTATTATTCATTTTAATTGAATTTAATCTATTTTTCAAATAGAATAGGCACCCAATTAGGGCTGGCATGTCCAATTCCCACCTACAAATGGCCAACTGCAAACGCTACTGCAAACCCCACTGCCGATTGTTGCGAGTGTGGACATCCAAATCCACATTCACATCCGAAACATGCTTCTTCTCACACTGGAGACCGCAGTTAATCTCCCATGAAGTGGAGTCGGAGGAAGATCTTTCATGTATGGCTTTAGCATGCAGTTCATCAGCCAGCGGGGGTCGCTAGCTAGCGATGACACATGGACCTCTAACCAACTGAACCCTCACACATCTTGGGTGCCACAATCCTCAGTTGTGTGTCGCCCCTATGGACCTACCGGCTACAGTCGGTACTGACAGTCTGAGTTCAAATTCAATCAAAATTAAAGAAAGTTTTTGTTGAACTGAAGAATAAAGAAAATAAATGTTTCACAACAGCAAATTTACACTAAAGCATTTTAACCGTAGTATTTAGGTAAACACTACTGTGAACGGAAAAGGCTTTGTGGTGATAATATCAAAAGGAGATCCCAATGTACACTGAGATCCAATGAGCTAGGCCATTTAAAAGACAATGTATCCATTATTTACTTATCATGTAGATTCATTTTCATTCTCAATTTTGATTAAACACACCCAGGCCAACTGTATGGGCTTGCACATAATTAAGACCTCCCAGGTTTCTAGGCATGTTTTTCTCAATGTATACCACCCAGACAGGCAGTAAATAAAATCCAGAAATAAACATGTAATTCATTTTAAATTATGGCATGGGCACAGAAACAATATATTTATGTCATACCATAATTATATTCACTGCAGCAGTGTAATGCTATTCTGCTTTTATCTATTTGTCTGTAAAGTTTTAAGATTTTCAGCATATTTCCAGTGAGGCATTGAGATATTTGTAGGAGACAGTTTTGTGTGGATGCTGTGTTTGCACTCTTGGGAATGGTCTCCTGTGGATTAAACACATTCCCGGTTAGGTGTCAGGAAAAAGACTTTATGAAAAATCCTGTCGTTGACAGGGCTTTCTCACATATGCTTCCTTAAAAGTGTGTCACCTTTCACTGTGAGCTTTTGCAAAAGAATATATATAATAATGGTTGAATGTGGGCCTTTATTTGATCTGTGCACAAAGAGAACCCTCCCTGGCTTTGACCTTTGATCACCCTAACTGTTAATTGAGCTAAGGTTGAAGACAATGCCATGTTTTCAAACTGGCCTGTCTTATTCTTGAGCTATCATTTAGTTATTATTTTTTAAAATTATGGTATAAACTCTTGCCCCTTTCTTTCCTACAAAAAACATGAATTATTTTTAGCATTTAGCATAGAAAGGAGGTCCATCACAAACTGCCTTTTGTTTGCTTTCACCGAAGTGCTCAATTCTTGGGTTGTGGCCTTCTCTTGTGGGATTCGGAATAAATCATCCAATTTCCACAATAAGACTTTGTTGTGTGATCCAAAACATGCGGCACTTTCTCACACGTTGTTGGCTCTGGATTGTAACGATGCTCCACATTTGCCAACAGCAGACATGGCAAACGTTAATGAATTCAATGTTAAACAAACTGTCCTTTTTTCTGCTGCTGCACAGTGGGAGGCTCCAATGAGGCAATGACCAATCTGCTGCGAACTGGAGTGTGGTTTTATTGTGAATTCCCCAGGCTATGGAAATGCTGCGGAGATGGAAGATCTGATCGGATGAAAGAGAGAGAGAGAGAGAGAGAGAGAGAGAGGGGGTAAGGAGGGTGAGGCATAGGGAGGGGTAGAGGGAAAGGACATAGAGTGAGGTGACTTAATGTGAGCTGAGAGAGAGAGAGGGAAGGAGGGTGAGGCATAGGGAGGGTAGAGGGAAAGGACATAGAGTGAGGTGACTTAATGTGAGCTGAGAGAGAGGCGGGGGGAAGGAGGGTGAGGCATAGGGAGGATAGAGGGAAAGGACATAGAGTGAGGTGACAATGTGAGCTGAGTGAGAGAGAGGGAAGGAGGGTGAGGCATAGGGAGGGTAGAGGGAAAGGACATAGAGTGATATGAGAGAGATGGAAGAGGGAGGTAAACCCACTACTGTAAATCTGTAGTGTGACTTACTGTGAGTCGAGAGAGAGTGAGAGTGAGAGAGTGTAAGAAAGAGTAAGAGAGAGAGAGAGAAAGAGAGAGAGAGAGAGAGAGATATGGGGTAATTTGGGGCTTGATGGCAGGGAATCAGTCTCTCTCACAGCTGCACAACCCACCTGCAGAGGTGATCACTGTCCCTTATATGTGCAAGCTTGATGCTTGATTGGATTGAACACCATGTACTATTAACATCCACATGGCAGACAGTCCCTCTGAATGGGTTTCTGAGCTTACTGAAGGCCAAGGCAGGGAGATAATGTAAGCACATGAATAGAGAGTATTAGTGCGGTGCTTCGCTGTGGGCGCCTGTGTGAGATGCACTTTCCATAACCTGGTAGTCCATCCCTCTAGTGGCTCTTCCCTGTACACGCTGTGCCAGGTCATGTGCACTCAGCCCCATTTTTTATTCATTTTTAAACTAATTGCAAAGCAACAGTGTCAATCAAAAAGTTAGGGCTATGTGTTCTTTCGGCATGTGTAGATAATGAATGTAGCAGTAAGATAATCAGTGTTTTTTTGCATGTTAGGAGGAACATGATTGAGTTCAGGAGGATATGATTAGACAGCCATGATAAAAATAAGGTAATGCTTTAGGGAACTACTTGGTTGGGGCAGTGGGTCACTGCTCTGTGCCTAAAGACTGGACTGAGCTGTTTTTGTTTGAGAATATAGAGCGTCTGTTCTCCAAACACAAAGAGGTCAAAAACAGTGTTTGGAACACATGCCCGTAAAGCAGAGCAGAATTTTTCATAAGTGCGTATTTATGTACTTCAAAGTGTTTGACCGTTTAAGTCATGTCATGTGACACTGATGACCGAAACATTGTTATAATGTTTATAAGTGAATATTTAAACCATGGCTTAGATAAATACTTGATTCTGATTGGCTAATAAACTTGCTTGCATATGCATGTATACGGCATGGTAAAAAGTCTTCTCACTTCGCAAACATGTTACATATTAATATACCCAAACATACTGGCTGCTAAAACAAGGAACAATGTAACTTTTCTAGAACTGATTTGATTTAAGTGTTTAAACATTTTAACTGTAAATTAAAAATCATGTCGCAATGATAATTATTTAGTAAACTTAAGCATAAACAGGGAGGAAATGGGTAAAGGAACAGCCAGGATCTGTTCTCTGGTAAGATGGATACACAGTCAGGTCCTTGTGCGGCCGATACAGGCCATGAGGGTGGGGAGGGGGAGAAGCTGGTGAGCAGGTGCGGGGGAGGAGGGAGATGGGGTTGTTGTTGAGGAAGATCTTTTCCGACTCCTCAGTCATAATAATTGTGATGTCTGATACAAGATGGGGGCTTGGCTAGGCATTGCGCTTCGGCTGCAGAACTGCACTTGACAGAACGTATAAAACTTAACTGGCGTAATCATTTCTTCCCATCCGCCATCCAAATCATGTTCCCGGTGACACTGATGAAACCGCATTTCGGGGCTGTTTGTGTACGTGACCGGTGGCGGTGGGAGCCAGGGATGGCAAGGGCGGCTGCATGCCTCGTGCCTCATTTGGGAGGGGGGCTGCATTTATATAATGTGTTCCAGAGCAATGATTGTGAAGGTGGCCAGGCATTTGCACTGTCACATGTCATACTCACTGTACCTATCAGGTTGGGGGGTCTTTCTCTCATGTGGTCCAGTATGTTGTCTTGTCAGTCTCTGAAAGAATCTCCATTGCATTTGTGAATGAGCAGCTGTGAAGCTGCCCAGAGTACATTCCAGTGTGTGAGCCTTTTCTTCCTGACTCTGAATGAGGTAGCAAAGGACCATATCCAGGCTGAATCTTTAAAATGATGTCCCTCAGACGTGTATAATCCACACCGGGCATGCCAAAAGGTTTAAGCTTAGCGGGTCAAACCAGCATCTCAGCAATGACTTACAGACCAAAATATAATAACACTCCCAGGTGACAACAGGACACCATGCACCTTTAAACACTTTTAAATTGTTGAATTCAATTTTAATAAAATGCCTCATTACTGAAGACAGCATGTGTTTAGAGCATGGCTTTGCATAGTCAATTATGTTTAGTTGAGCACAACAATACCAACAGCGATGTACTATCACTTATTTAAAAAACACAACCAGTCGTATAGGGTTTACTTATCATTGGAATGATTTTTTTCCCCTTTTACATCACTTTTCAGTTACTACGCCTTTTGCGGGCCAAAAAAAAAACAGGTCTTGATAGTCCAAGTTCGGCCCCTGGGCCATAGTTTGACCTTCCTGTGGCCCTTGCCAACTCGAGGTCTGTTTAGTGGGGCCCATCTCAATGGCCTGATTCCTTAGACCAGGTACAGCAGCCCTGGACTATAAAACCTGTACTTTTTACCACAGGAAGGCTGTCATTCTGGAGTGTGAGTGACTGAAATAAAAATGGGGCGCTGCTGTTGTTTGTTTTAATAAGGTACTTATAAGCTTGGAATGTGCATGCAGGGAAACAAATGTGAATTAATAAATAATGTAAATAGGGCACAGGGTGGGTCCTGTCCCACACTGTTTTCCATTAATATAAGTAAATAAACACTGACACCCTCACTGTCACGCTCAACCCAAATTACTGATCCACTTCAGAGTAATGTGTGTCATCAGCAGCGAGGATGTCAGATAAGCAAACCTCTGGCTTTTTTTTTAACGGACAGGCGACTGATCAGTGTGCTGCCGTGGTTGTGACTGGCTGTTCAGCTCTCTCCCTGACTTTGAGCCGAAGCAATGGCACATAGCTGACCGACTTACGAAAGCTGAAAGATGAACAGTTGTAAATTTATGCTGGGCTCGAGCAAGTCATGCCACCATTATATTTCCATGGATTTCCCTGCTCCGAGCATACACTTTCCAGTAGAGGTTACTGTGTGTTAAACTGTCTCACTGACTCTTTTTACTTGAATTTTGGGTTTCAATTAAAAAAAAAAATATATATAGTATACTGTATATCAAACTGACTGATGAGCTGTTGTTCATTTGGAACTGTAAGCTAGCTGCATTTTAGCACTTGGGTCATCTTATATTGGTCTGTGGTTATGGCTGTCATAGCATACAGTTTTGTTTGTTCAGTTATTGGACAATACTTAGCAATAGCGGATGTTCAGATACGGTAGGATGAATGGATATAGGTATTGAATTTGAATTTGCACTTGCGATTCACGTACACACATTGTGGTTCGGACGGAAAGCGCGACGGACGGGATCGTGGTGGTGTCGCGGTTGTGACTCTCCCGCCTCCTCTTTGGGCTCTCCGCCAGGAGGGAGAGTGGCGTGACGGCACACGCTAGCAGAAGGAGGTGTGTTGGCAGCAGCTCTTGGGAGGAAGCGTGAGGAATCCCAGCGCGCTGCGGGCCACTTGCTTTCTGCTGGAGATAAGTGGTCTTTTGGGACCCGGGGAGCCGTGAGCTCCAGGAGCCAAGCAGGCCAAGCCTGCACATGCACCGTGCCGCCTGGGCTGGGAGGGGGCGGGGACTGTGCTCTCCCGCACCACCATCACTCCTGCCCTGGTAGAGCGCTACCCTTTTGCACATTTAGTAACCCTTTCTATCACACCTACAGTTTCCTGTCAGTTAAAAATGAAGCTGACAAGAGGGAAGAAACAGTACGACAGGTTGGGAAGCAGATTCCAGACAGAGAGGACTCAATTTATCAATGTCTGTGTTCTCTAACAGGCAATTCTTTCTCCCGTTGCTATCACTACTATCTCTCTCTTTCTCTATTTCATGTGGAGTTTGTTCCGAGGCGGATTGAAACTTGCGGACGACTTCACAGTTATTTTACGTAGGGAGATACAATGGCTCATGCTCAACTGACGTGGGCAGCATTCAGTGACTACAGTGCCCAGCTGCAGTGCAGGGGGCAAATAGGGCGTAGGCCAGGTGTTATAGGCGATAGGGGAGGGGTTTCGTGGAGCCACTCCCTGGTCTTTCTGCCTGTCTATTCAGTGCCTCATTATCTGGCCCAGGCATCCTGCACGTGCCCAGTGAGGAAGGTGTGTCTGAGCTCCACGTGAGCCTGCCGCAGCACCTTCAATTTCCCCGTGTTCCTTTTACTTTTTCTCTCTCCCTGTCTCTCTTTCTCTTTGTCTCTCTATCACATGCTCTCCAGCTTTCCAAATCTCAGACAGCGCAAACAAACAGCCAGCGGGAGACTGATTCCCCCCGCTTGCGACGAACAGCTTGCTGCCCGTGGAGCGTCAGAACATTGTTTTCAGGCACGCGGGAGCGTGCGGGGAGATGAAGCGGGGCTGCGGCAGGCCCTCTTCCGTCGCTTCACGGTGGAAGCGGCGAAGGGACCGCGGTGTCCTGGGGGCCATGGGAAGGGGGGAGTGAGGTGGGGCGGGGTGGGTTGGGGGGGGGGAGGGTGGGACTGGGCTCCCCTCTCGCTGACAGATGCCAAGCTGCTGTTATTCTGACAGGCCAGGCGTCAGCGCCGCGATTCGGATAATTATTCCACTTCGCCGCGAGACGATCCCGCCCCGAGCTCTCATTCGCCCCGTCTGAAAAAGAGCCGGTAGCCAGATGGCCAGCGCGGAATTACCTACGACGGCGGCGGCGGCAGACGGATCACAGGTATCCCTGTCGACAGAAAGAGGACACGTGCCGCGCCGTCCCCGGTCCTCCGCAGCAGGGTTAGTGGAGAGCCGACCGTTAATCACGGTCGCTCTCTGAGACCGGGCTCGTATCGACCGCGCTCGCAGTGCGCTCATCAGCACCGACGCACATTCATTAGACAAATGAACCTCAGCAGAGAGAGTCCTGGGCCAAAAACCTGTTTCTTTCACTCCTCTTAAAACATTAATAAACTTGGCTCCATTCAGTCAGCGCTGGGGTAAGGCACTTACGTGGAATGCTTAATGGGTAAATTATTACATTGATTATCTAATGAACATCCGTTCAGGGAGGGTGGGGGTGAGGGTAACGGCTTGATTGTAACTAACGTCTCTTTAGACCCAATCACTATTAAGTGGTTAATGTGCATGGAGTTGTTTCTCTTTAATGGGCTAGTTTTACATATGGCACATCAGCAGAGCATTACTAACAGTCTGCTAGTCTCCTTCAAACAGAATAGATCTCAGGATCTCAAATACATTTGTTAATTCTCATAACAGACACATTATGCCGTCTGGTTTTTTTCTTTTTCTTTTTTTCAAAAATCTAAAATCTAGTGTGACAGTATTTCCTCTCTAAAATGCTTTAGCTTCTAGTTCAATAAACGCTCTTTTAAATGATAAAAGCAGCAATAAAGGATTTGCAATAGTATTAATATGAATTTACTGCGTGAATATTAAATGAGAAACAAACAGCATTTCCATCAAGCGGTCCCACCGACAGCATGGAACCCTTCTGAGGTCATGTTGCTACATCTGGTTTGTAGTCAAACACCTGACCCTGGGTGTGCCTGTGGAGGTACTAGGGGTTCTAGACAGAGACAGGACGTGTCCTGGTCTTGTTAGGTTTGACCTGGCTGTGTCTGGGAGTGATGTGTTTTCTGGGGGGCCTGCGCACGTGCACAGCCCGCGTGACGTTCCCAGCTTAGCCAGAGGAAAGGAGCCTCGCAGATAATAGGACAGACTCTCGCTCTGCCCAAATTAAACACTAATGGGGTCAAGTAATTAGTATACCAGTAGGGCGAGCAGCTTTTTAAAGAACAGCCTTTCTATTTGAAAAATGTAGAACTCTACTTCCCTTTCTGAAATCAAAGATAAATTATGTCAGAAACGGAAATGGCCCGATCTCATACTTTTCTTCGTAAATACAGCCCCCCACTCCCCCCGTTACTGAGGTCATGGGTACTTTGTTGCCTCTTAATACTGTGGATTGTGGCTGATATGGCTGTGACGTGAGTTCTTTTTGACAGTGGCCTTGCTGCGCATTAGTGTCTGAGATGATGTCACCTTGTCCTTTTGCCTTCCACCAGCACAGGTGCCCTCCATTACTGCCTCTCTTAAAGGCCCCTCCCTCCCCCGCCCTCTTTCAAAAGCCCATGTCGTGGAGATCTATGAACCACCATTAACAACCGTCTGTTCGACCCTGCAGCAAAGGAGGGATCACTCTGCACGCATACAGGCGCTGGTGTGTGCTTATATAACTTCTGTTTAAGATCTCCCGCCGATGGGGCGAGTATCCCTGGTCTTACACCCAGACTATGCCCAGGAACAGGTGTTTGAGTGGTGTCGAGTGTTGACCTTGACAGCAGAAAGCGGTGCGTTCTTTTCCCAGCCAGGGCACAAAAAAAGCAATCTTAGCCTCATGGCCCATATTATTCAGAAGCAGCATAATAAATGGAGGTACAGTAATGACCCTGCAATGGATTGGCTCCCTGTCCAAGAGGCGTAATTGTACGTTCACAACATAAATCTAAATAATGTATGACCCTGGAAGAGGTCTTCCATATTCTTGATAGTGAACAATAGGCTTTTGATTGCAGGTTTTCAGGAGGACAATGTTTTTTCTGCATTACACGGAAGTACCTAAAAGTACCTAAAAAGGTACAAATGCTTGCCACTGGGGTGGTACCCTATAGGTACATAAAATGAAACCTCTAGCCAGCAATACATAATTAATTTGTGCCTTGAAAAGGTAGATTCAAATAGAACATAATTGTACTTTCAGGATACATTTGGGAAACGTGTTCCTTAAAGAAGAAAAATGTACCTCCACTGTACCTTTATTTCTGAGAGCGTAGTTCATAGAGTAACTGACCTTCGGATCGATGACTGATCGATATATTTCCACAAGAGCCGCGTGCAGGGAAACGCTTGGCAGCAGCTCATTTCCTGGTGTTTAATTTTTACGAGCGACTCCTGAAATGCAGTTATTTTATGCACCCTGATGTATAATTATTTTCTAAATGGACTACTAGTGACGGCAAGAGCGCAAGACGGGAAGCGACACCGTTCGCTGTCTCTTTCATATTGTTTTACTGTAGCTGTTCTCCACGGAGAAGAAGACAAAAAAATCCCGGGATGTCAGCAGATTGTTTGCATGGCATCTGCCGCACCTATTCAGCTGGTATACAAATTTAAACAAGGCTTTGGAAATGAATGTAAATTGCTACTTTGTGCTACCTTTTATGCGTCTATCTCAGATCGATGCATAAAACATACGTTCATGGCCTCCAATGCCTATTGTGCATCTGCAGCAAGGGAGGGAAAAAAGACACTTCAGCGTTGGAATCACTTTACTTAAATGCCACAGCTCAGAGCTTTCCAGAGTGCTGCCGTCTTTGTCTGCCCGTTGTCTCGGCTCCTAGAGGGTACAATTGAAAAAGATAATTTTGTATGAAGCATGCTTTTGAGAACATTTCACTCTGCAATCTAATAGGAAATTTGAAGTGCTTCTTTTCTGCACAGCGAAAAACAATGAAATAACTACTGATTCCTGGAATTGCGGCGAACGTGCGAAAAGAGCGACGCATGCATCTGCCTCAAAAAGAAGAGGAGAAAGGAAAAAAGGAAAATGCACACTGGCAATCAGATGCCATATGGCGCCCTGATATTGTGGGATATGTTTTAATTGTATTGAATGTAAAAACCATCAGTACTTTAATTAAAAACATCTGCGTGGGATTCACGCTTGCGCAGATATCTTTGCTGTAATCTGATGAGAAAAGATATTCAGAAGCCTTGGTGGCTCCTGCTCTGTGTCGTAATGCAAACAGTATGCGTCTGTATACGCGTGAGAGCACGTATATCAATGTTCTTGTGTGTATGTGAATGCTTATGTTTTTTATGACCTAAGCTTTCTTTTCTTTTTAAATGAGAGGGAGGCAGGAACATTACAATAAGCTGTTGTTGTAGTACAGAAAAGAATAATAATAATAATAATAATAATAATAATAATAATAAAAATAATAATAAAAATAATAACAATAATAATAATAGTATGTTTGTATGTGTTTTGTTTGTGTGTGTGTGTGTGTGTGTGTGCACACTAACACTGATGCTGGCTCTGGCCTGACCCATTTTGTAGCCAGTTGCTGTGTGTTTGCTTTCTACACTGTAAAATGTAGATGCAGTTTTAGAAAATTTATTCAATAGTTTCAACTTAAAAAGTTGTTATCACTCAATCAAAAAGCATAAATTTGAGTTTAGTGTTTAATATAAAAGTTAAAGATCAGTGAATACTTGAACAAATTACATTTATCTACTTAAATGGTTCAAAGCAGTCTGTGTCCTCAAACTATTTTAGTAAACGGAACTTGTTTTACAGTGTATAATCTTTCTGAAAGATGTCTTAAGAAAACAAAAAGTTGCTCTTCCACGTTTTTTAATATCCATATTTGGCAAGTAATTTTCCGCTCTATAAAAAAGTTAATTCACCCCCTGAGTAGGTGGGGTAAGATGTGGCAGAGGTGACACAGGGTGCACATTTTGGCTGGGCGAGGGCACTCTAGCAAGACCCCATATTGGAGCCTCAGCGTGTGTATGGGGAGGAGTTAGCAGAAGCCAGTCCAAGGCGCTCACTGGGGCCCGGACACGGCACTAATGCGAAAGAACACACATACTCAGTATAATCACCTGCAGACCCACAGCTGCGCCATCAATTATGTACGGTTCACGTTCACACAAAGCAACGGACATGAATTCACCAAAGTAGGAATCAATTGCTAGCCATGATCGGAATCTCTTGGGGACAAACTAAAGAAAGCCATGTTAAATCCTCCCCCGGTGTGATTCGAACGCTGATTACAATCCAATCAGGCTAGGCAAATGTGATCCGTGTAAAGGGGAATGCGCTGATCTTATAGCCCATCTTCCCCTCAGGGCTCTAATAAGACGTAAATGCAATCTGGGAGTGCGCACTCTCTCAGACAGGCTTTTTCACAAATAAATGGCTGACTGAGGAACGGGGCCCTGGGTGACAGGTGCGGGATGGACGAGCGAAGGGGCACGCTTTGTGTACGCCGCGAAGGCTGCCTGTTAAAATGACATTCTCTCACTGCCACTTTGCACCTGAGTTCTGTCCTTATCCATCGCCAGGCAGATCCATCATAGTGGCTTTGTTTATTGACCCAAACAGACAAATATGCCCTCGTATTGCTGTATCAGAATTACGTTAAGTGCAGCGCGCTGTCAATCAAAGTCAAGTACGAGGTCAAAGTAGAGAAATATGGGACCGTGCGAGACCGTTACAACGTTGACATAAAGTGAAGTATACAGTGAGTTATGGGAAGTGAATATATGTCGAATTTAAGCCAAAAGTAGGACCAGTGTGAGGGTGTATAATTTTGTCGGGACAGACTGGTTGTATATTCTGAACTAAAGAATATAATTCCACAGATATATAATATTCACCCTCCTGTTATATGTGAAGGGCGCACCTTGTAAGGTGCTGTGTGTGTGTGTTTGTGCATGAGTTTGTGTGTATGTGCACATACATATGTGAGTGTATACGCACAGTATGTATGTGTGTGTCTACTTATGTGTGTGTCTATATGAACATGTGTATATACATATCTGTGTGTGTCTGCATGTTTGTGTGTGTGTTTGTGTGTATGCACATGAATGTGTGTTTTGATGTGAGAGTATATGTGTGTGTGTATGCATGTGCGTAGCGTACGGCTGCAGTGGTTTGCAAGGAGTCATTCTATTGTGTCCTTGAGCTGGCACCAGGCACAGCCGAAAGTAGCCTGGTGCCGTGTTCAGCTGTATAAATGGATTGTAATGCACCGGATAGACAACCTTTTCATATAAGCCCTGACGGCATTAACCTACATGTGACATGTGGGAGTTACGTTTTAATTCCGAACAGATGGAGGTGCACTGCGGACCTGGAAGAGGAGCGTCGGCACTCTGAACGTTTCCCTCTTTTCCGTCTCTTCTCCCCTTTCTGCTGGAGCAAAGAGAGGCGTGAAATTCATCAGGGTTCTGTCATGAAAGGGAAAACAGACTTTAAGAAGCAGTCAGAGTGTCTCCAGCCCCCCCCCCCCCATCATCAGATATGTTTCACTGCACACGGTGATGTCTGCTCTTTAGATCCTACAATGTACACCCTTTATGGATTTTACAAGTGGAGCTGTTTGATATGGCCGATGAACAACAATTGCACTACAGGACATTTTGTCAATGACCAGTTCCAAAAAAGGCTGTTTTGATTTTCATTTTAGCTGGTGAATTATACACAGTTTATGACTGTTCTTCTTTAGACACGGCCTAGTGCCGTGCTTTGACACTTTTAAGGTATTTTCATTACATTTTACTGCTGGGCTCTATGAAACAATGCCCTAAACATGAGTCATGAAATAAGTTTAAACAATGTTTTTATTTATTAATTATTATTTGGATAAAGGAATGCTTTTAAAGAAAGCTAATTACCATGCTGGTGTGGGCTGTCAAGAATGGACTAGCTGGGTTTCGTCAAGCTGGCTAAACTTATTAGGAAATCTACAAGATTCTAAAAGCTGAAGTAATTCTAATTTCTATATAAACAAGCAAGAAGACTCAGAGCCCCCTGGAGGCAAGTGAAGATGGCCACCGACTCAAATTCTTAGTTCGTAAGGAACAAAAGAAAAGTCTACAGAAACTGGCAGATGAGTTTAGAACTACTTATGACAAGGCTGTTTCCAGACGACCAATTTTGTATTTTGTATTTTGTAAACAGGAAAACATTTGTGACAGAATGTACTTTTTAGCCGAATACAAGAAGGGCGATTTGTACTGGTTGGAGAGAGTAGTATGGAGTGATGAGTCATAATTCCAGCTATGTAGTCATGCCCCAGAGAGGTGCCTTCATAGCTCAGGAAAAAGATTACAATCTGAATGCATCTCAATGACAGTTCAGCATGGAGGAGGTGGAGTCATGGTGTGGGGGGGGGGGGGGGGTTGTCGGGTGTGGTATTTGTAAGCTGGTGCGGTGTGAGTCCAGATTTGAACCGCATTGAGAATATCTGCTCCCATCTTCAGCACAAACTGGCTTGAAAGTTTGCAAGTTGTGATCAACTGTGGGAAGCTATTTAACATGAGTGGAACAATATTGACAGTTTAATGTGCAAGAGACTTTCCCAAGTTTGCCCAAGATATTTAATTGTCTAGCGAATTCTAAGGGAAAAGCTATTCCTTAAAAAATTATTGTATTTATTCATTTTCTAGTTACCTTTGAATTTATGATTAGACAATAGCAGGGGAAAAACATTTACATTTGACTTGGCTCATTTATTTTCCCGGGATACAAAATGTCTGAGGACACTACCCCCAGGTGAAAAAAGATTATAATAATAATAATAATAATACATTTTATTTATAAGGCGCCTTTCAAGGCACTCAAGGTCGCCGTACAACAATATAAAAACAGTTAATACAAATACAAATACAAATACAAATGCAAATACAAATACAAATAATCCCATTTTTTTAAAAAGAAAAATGCAAGAATAAAAAAAAGATGCAGCAGAGCACCAATAGCAAGTTATACATATGCCAGCCTAAACAGGTGAGTTTTGAATAGTGAAATGGAGTCGGTGTTTCTGATGTCAGGGGGGAGGGAGTTCCAGAGGCGAGGGGCAGAGCGGCTGAAGGCTCTAGCGCCCATGGTAGACAGACGGGCTGGGGGAATGGTCAGGTTGATAGAGGAGGCAGACCTGAGAGACCGGGTGGGAATGTTGATGTGAAGGAGGTCAGACAGGTATGGAGGGGCGAGGTTATGGATAGCCTTGAATGTATGGAGGAGGATCTTGAAATTAATGCGGTGTTTGATAGGAAGCCAGTGGAGTTAGTGTAGAACGGGGGTGATGTGGCTAATGACAGGGGTTCTGGTGACGATACGGGCAGCTGCGTTCTGGACCAGTTGGAGCTTATGAAGGAGTTTGTGGGGGAGACCAAAGAGAAGGGAATTACAATAATCCAAACGAGAGGTGACGAGAGAGTGGACCAGGATTGCAGTGTTATTGGGAGTGAGTGAAGGGCGGAGGCGGTTGATATTTCGGAGGTGGAAATAGGCAGACCGGATGGTGTTGTTGATGTGGGTATGGAATGATAGGGTGCTGTCGAGGACGACACCCAGACTCTTAGCCTGGGGGGAGGGGGAAACCGAGGAGTTGTCTATGGTGAGGGTAAAACTGGGAAGCTTGCTGAGTGTGGATTTAGAGGCTATGAGGACTACCTCGGTTTTATCACTGTTGAGTTTGAGGAAATTAGAGGAGAACCAGGATTTGATTTCCTGTAAGCAGACAGAGAGGGAGGAGGGAGGAAAGGTGGAAGAGGGTTTGGAGGAAACGTAGAGCTGGGTGTCGTCCGCGTAGCAGTGGAAATGGATGTTATGTTTACGGAATATCAGTCCAAGTGGAAGGAGGTAGATAATGAATAAAATAGGGCCAAGGACAGAGCCCTGGGGAACACCGGAGGAGAGAGGGGAGGGATGGGATGTGAATGATTTTAACTGAATGAATTGACTACGGTCAGAGAGATAAGAGTGGAACCAGGCTAGGGGTGTGTCAGATAAACCAATGGAGGCTAGTCGGTCAAGGAGGGTGGAGTGGGAAATGGTGTCGAAGGCCGCGCTCAGATCGAGGAGGATGAGGATAGATAGTAGGCCAGAGTCAGCTGCCATCAGGAGGTCGTTTGTGATTTTGAGGAGGGCTGTTTCTCAATTATACTTGAAATATACTTTTTCAAAGTATACTTTTAGTAGTTTTTGTACTAATTATGTACTTTGTGCTAAATTGGCAATGCTTTAAGTATACTAAGTGCACTAAAGTTGTTCAAAAGTAGAACTTAAGTCATACTTAAGTGTACTTCAAGTGCACTGTGTATGTTAAAATGGGACTATTTTTAGAATACTTAAGTGCGCTATGTCTGTATGTTAATATGGGACTATTTTAGTGTACTTAAGTATATTTAAGTGCACTAACAAAACTTATGATTTTTTGGTATCTTAAATACACTTACAGTAATATTTAATTATGTCACCAGTGCGTTTGAAACAAACTTTTTATTACACTAAAGTATACTACTTTTTCACCTGGGCCAACAAGAATTTCATTATTTATCAAGGGCTAATACCATTATGGTTCCCCATTTATACATTTTATTCAAGAATACATCATTTTTAATCATATAAGTTTAAAAAAGGTGTGTAGGTATGTATGATATACGTAAGTGCACTAGCATGTAGATTCATTCAGTTAATAGATGGTTTTAGTTGTTAATAGCCCATATATTTGCTTTAGAAACACACATTTGTTATGTGTGGAATAAAGGGTGAATGGAATAAAGGGTGTGACAATGAATAGAGAGACGCTTATGGTGGACGGACCAGATATTCACATAGCTTCCCATTTCATACGAGTCAACTCAAGAAGTATTGGCAGCCTTCCTGAAAATTTGCTAAAATTATTGTATAAAATAACAATACACATAATGATACTCAAACATATGATGGAAACTGCTTACTTTCCCACTAATAAAATGATTATTCTAAAAGCTTATTTTTTTCAGTAATAGGCAATGATTTTTAGTATGGGCACCCCTAAATTATATTTAAAATAAACCAAAGAAGGTGGCAGCTGTGATAAATTAAATTTAAAAAAGATTTGATCTCAAATGTATTGCTGCCTTTCACCATTTCCTGTTTCACTGGGCTAGAAATATGGGGTTGCACAAATGTAAGATCCATTACCATCAGACAAGACAGATGGTTGTTGCATTACACAAATATGAAAAAAATACATAAACAGTTGAAAATATGACTAATACAGTCAATAATCAATAGTCAGAAGTCTGGAACAGTTGCCAAATTGCCAGGAAGTGGACACAAGTGCATATTGCCCCCACGCACAGTGAGGGAGATTGTGAGGGAGGCAAAGAAGAACCCAAGAATCACAGTTTCAGAACTGCGCAGTTTAGTGAAATCTTGGGGCTATCAAGTTTAAAAATCAACTGGTAGATGCCAACTCCATGTCAACAAGCTCATTGGAAGGGTTGCACTAAATAAGGCTTTACTGAGAGCAACCCATAAATTGAAGTTGAATTGAAATTTAATGTGTTAAATTTTATTTTACAGCCATTTTTGCTCATTTTTATGAAGGGGTTCAATAATTCTTGAGTTGATTGTGTGTATATACAGTATATATACACAGAAACGCACACACACACACACACACACACACACACACAAACACACACACACACACACACACTTTTTTATCTTAATATATGATGGCTACGTAATATCGAATAGCCATCAGTAGTAGTGCGCTCATCCCTAGTGGATGTCAGTGTTAAGTAATGTGCAGGTAACTACAGCACACAGAGTCATCCTGTGCTACTCCTCAGAGTGCCTCCAGGGGGCTGCTGCAGTTGTTGATGAAGCATGGAAAATGCTTGTTAAGACAAATAAATGGGTCAAGCCCTGGCGTTGTTTACAGAGTACGATGCGCTGAGCGTGGAACACTGAGTACTTCAGGGAAAACGCCGTACACCTCACCCCCCTCCCCCCTTTCCAAAATGGAGTGGTTGCTGAATTCCCAGGCTTGGAAGTTGTGAACGAGAACTCGGAGCTGTGTCTATGCGCTGTGGAAGTCTCATGAGGCTGACAGCCATAGATTTATACTTGGATTGTACTGTATATATGGAAGGTCAACATCATCTACTTTTCAAATATTTAGATATATATATTTTGCCTGGCCCTGAATGCAGGAGGAAGTTCATGAGCAGAGTCTTCATATTTCTGCACCCGCCACTGGGCTTCCAGGTGCCTATCAAATAATCAGAAACAAGGCAAAGAATTACAGGGACTGGTGTATGTCACTGGCAGTCATTGTCATTATCTGTTCATCTCCTGGATGCACTTTACAATGTGGCTATCATTATGCTCTGTGGCAGCGGTATAAATCTGCAGTACCGTGACCTTTACGAAGAGTCAAACACTGCAGTAAATATCAGGGAGAGGACACTGAGTGGACGTTTACACAGCGGCTGGGCGTGATGGTGTTTCTGTGGTGATGATGAGCGTCTCGTTTATATCCGCCAGCAATTTGAGATAGAGTTTGCACCATCGTCTTTTTATCAGCTACTTCTGATGCGTAAAAACCAAATGAGAAATTATATGTAAGAAAATGAGAATGGTTCGCACTCAAAATAAGTTCAGTGGACTCAAAAGCTTCAAATAAATAAACAGCAGAAACGTTTTGGCTAGGCTTTTGTCAGTGTGCAATATTGTTGCCTTTCTTTTGCAGCTTTTAAACAGGTTTCAAGTGAAAATACTTAAGCAGTTAATCAATCAATTATGCAATTAAATTATTTATGTAAATTTCAAGCAGGTCATTGCTAAACAAGCATTATTTACATCTTGGGCTAACATAGCATATCCACCAGCACAAATGTGAGGACCCGTCACCCGTAGACCCTTAAAAAAATACATCGGGAAGTAAAACAGAAAGTCAAACATTGGCAACAAAACCACACTTACATAACTAGCTTCTGTGATAAATGAAACATAGCTGTCTGTGCAGTTACTGTTGAAGTTAGAGGAGATGGACGTTTAAGGACTTAGGAAACCTTTGTTTTAAAACCCTACTCCCCAACACCGAACTTAAAAGCTCTTCACAGAAAGAACTATATCTATCTACTGTACAATAACAATACGTGATCAGTCCTCTCATATAGACCACAAACACAGAAGGTTACAAAGCAAAACAAATAGCTTACAGTTATTCGGGAGCAGATGTTTTGGACACACTCTGAAAGCCAGCCGGCCATATTGGCCACCTGGTCCTACGAGATAGAAAATAATAGATGGTAGCGCAGAAAGATTGAGGCGGGAACAACATAGGGCTCTGAGAACATTACCAGTCAGCTAAACTGAGCGAGCTCTGGTCTGGACTCTGCGGCAACAGAAGAGGGAGGTGAAAAGGACATCAGGCTCCTCACAGGCTCGTCTGAAAACAACCCCAAATATATGATTTATAATGGATGATTTGGTGACATCACCAGCAGTATAAAAGCATGAGATGTGGGTGAGATGTGCAGTAGTCTGCAAACTGTTTCAGTCAAGACTACCAGCATATCTCCTTCCCCCATGTCAAGTCGTTAAATGCGATTGCAGCCCTGTCCTCCTAGACGAGTGAGGAAAACTTGTTCTTCAAGCGGAAAATGTTGTACATTTGAAGTAACACTTCAGACCCTAGAAATATATTGCAAAGTTTGACCACACAGAGACGCACAATAAAAAAATGGATAAACTCTTTTTTGAAAGGAGTCTTTATTTGTGGTGGGTGTCCTGTCTTTTTGTCTTTTTGATTTAGACAGGCGGGTGATGATGGGCAAGCAGAGGAGGGTTGGATGATGCAGACAGGGGAGCTGGCCAGAGCCAGACCGATTCCGGAAAATAAGAGCCGCATTTATTTAAGGGGAGGGGGTGAAAAATGTTGAATTCCGCTTCGGCTGGAGAGCCGTCGGGAGAAGAAAACACACGCGGAGAGCGGGGTGCAGAGGCCACAGCGGCCTTATTTTGCCTTTCCATCACAGAGAGCGCTTAATCCCTGCTCTGGCCTGCATTATCTCATCTTCACAACGCCCCAGCCTGCAGTCTAAATCCCAGCCTGCCACAAAGAGCAGATCAAGAGACAGCTTTATATTTTCTCCTTGTGTAATTTGCTGGGGGCCACTGGGGTGAGTGTGGGAAGAGTGGAGGGCAAGCACAGGAGTGGGGAGGCAGCTGCTTTCAAACCCTTACCCAAGATTACATTATTGTTACTTTTGCTAGCTTTTTCAGACTTTTTCTGTGTTCACTTTATTTTTTTTTTGGATTGACTTTTTGTCTTTGCCGTTGAGGTCGTACATCTTCGGTTCAAATATAGCGCTACAGGAAATTTCCACTGAAGTTAATTGAAGGCTTCTCGGATAAAAAATATATAATAATCTCAGGGAAAATTTGTGATTGGGCTATCACCAGTCAGCCCTGAGAAGGCCATGTCTTTGAAATATTCTTGTTACATTTACATGCTCCCCATGTTTTATGTATTTACAAAGGACAAAAACAAACTCCATAGTATATGTTTATTACATTCCTTAAAATAGTAAAAGTATTTGCTCCACAACATATACAAGTTTCTCTTTAAAAAAATAAAAACAAATAAAAAGATGTATGACACAGAGGGAATAATAGCGCTCAACGCTCAGAACGTCTCACAGTGCTCGGAACGTTATCGCTCGAGTCGCGAATCAAAGACGCCTGCCGGAACAGCGGGCCGGTCCTCCGCGCTGGCGGTATTAATTCTGTCGGAAGACACGGCGATTGAATCTGGAGACATCACATCTGTCACTTCATGGAGAGGGGCATAATCAAGAAGCGCCGCGGTCTCTTCCGGCGTCTTCCCACCTGTCACCCACCACAGACTCCCTCGGCTGCGCCG
The DNA here is from genome assembly GCA_022702515.1 of Ilyophis sp. 1 JC-2022. Lineage (NCBI taxonomy): Eukaryota > Metazoa > Chordata > Actinopteri > Anguilliformes > Synaphobranchidae > Ilyophis > Ilyophis sp. 1 JC-2022. The sequence goes on from CM040402.1 coordinate 48,778,649, forward strand.
CGCAGCGCAGAACCACGCCGAACGCAACGGCCTTCCCATCACCTGTGGGGGCCCTTCTCTTATTTATGGGCTTCTGCGGGGCTAAGCGACGATGGGGCTGCGCCGTCTGCAGGGGCGACCTGGGGGGGGGGACCGATGTGCCTGTTTGGAGAATGCCCCGCTGCACGGGGGGGCCCCCCCCCCCCCCCCCACCTCACAGGCAATGCCTTCCTCACAGAACATACCGGAACTAATAAGTCATCTGCGCCACACAGCTTGGGCCCGACAGCTACATACCGGTCCAGATACCCTCAGAGCCCCACAAGGGTATCAGTACCGTGCTGCACGCACAAGGGCTGGCTCTGTTCAAAGAATGAAAATAAACTCGGGAGATACCACTTTGAAAAAGGGGGGAAGAGATGCTGGTAACAAAGGAACTTTCATACACATCTATTTGGCACAACATAACACAATGATTTCTTTACAGATGCTAAACTGCTCATTGACATTTATACTTTCAATTGATATGGTTGGCGACTGAGCTTAAGTTAATTGTTACGGAAGCATTGGTATTCTCTACAGCTGAATAGTTTCCATTCGTGTAAAACTTTTTTTTTTTTTAATGAAAGCACTCAAGTGAGAACATTCCTTGTGAGTAAAATGTAACTGCAGCCTTTCAAATGCCTGCTGTAATTGTTTACTTCCACAGCCAACTTAACACTGCAAAACAGATTCTGGGGATATGAACTGTAATTTTCAAATTCACCGGTATTTTTAGTTATTTAATTTGAGATTGTGTTTCTGCCACAGATTCTTCCACACCTGTAGATAGTAATTACATTTTAATTTGCGTAGATTCTTGAGTCTGTCCAATATGACTTTAATCTTAAATCAGCCAAACTCATACCTCTAATGATGTATACTACTGGGCTGAGCCATTGCTTGTTGAGCTTATAGATTTCTGGAGATAAGTAAGTTCCAGGTTAAATAGATCTCAGTGGGAACAGCTGTTTTCCTTCACGGAATCCAAAATGGAAAATATTTAAATTGTCTTTTACAGCACTCTACCATCAACATGAACCTAGTCTTTATTTCCAGCCAGTTGTGGATTAGGATGTTGAATGTCCCCAATTAAAAATCTAGGGCCTGATTTACTAAGGCCTTTAGCGTGTGCAAAACCTTTTAGCGCACGCAAAACTAATAACAACCAATGATTGGTGCAAAACAAATACCATGACCAAACATTATTGGTTTTGCATGTGCTAAAAGCTTTTATTAAATCAAGCCCCTAGTCCCATGCTACATTACACTACATGTTTAAATTTAGAATTTTGAAACGTAGGCTTTGTAGGCGTTAGCATCTGTCAGTCTTTCTGCTTGGCTACTACATGCAAGTCAGAAGGAGGCCATCAGTTTCTGCACTGCTGCTCTGTTACACGGTGACGGTGTTTCGTTATAAGATTACAGCATGCAGAGTGAGGACCTGCCTCTCACAGTAACTGGCACAGAGAAGGGAGAGAGACTGAAAGAGAAAGCTACATGTGATGTAGGGAGTGGGGGGTGGTGGGGGGTGCTCTGGTGATGGATTGACAGACTGCTCACAATCAAGTCAGACCATTTGATAGTTTTTTATTTGCTTTTCAGAAAATAAATAGATACAAGAATAAACCAAATTTGCCTTGCTCAAGGGCACAAACGCAGATTCTCTTTCTAGACATGAACCAGTACTCACTCCTCCGGTGCTCGCGCTCACACACACGCAAGCCTGCGCACACACACATACACACGCACATGCGTGCTCGCATGTGTGAATGTGTGCGTGTGTTTGTGTCTGTGCGTATGCGTGTGTGTGTGCGTGTCTGTGCGTGTGCCCAAACGTGTACACCCGAGCCTTTGCGTGCACTGGGGCCTTTGCATGGACATTGTAATTTGACAGACCACAGTAGCGTGTGTGTGTGTGAGCACAGACCACAGTAACCTGTGTTCGTGTTCATATCTTCACGCATGTAGGCTACTGCAGAACAAAGCAAATGTAAAAAGGGGATTCGGGCTTGTCTCTGACAAACAGAGCACAATTAAAGCAAAACGATTCACATAATTATGACTGACTGCTATGGCAGGTCCTTCAATTTAATTGGGTTTAAGGGTAAACATACAGACACGCACTCGCGTGTGAACAGGGAGAAAAACAATTGTATTAAATTGCAGTGTTGACTCTCTCTAATTGAGGCTTGTTTGCTCTGCCATAATGGCTTCTTTGGTCTTGAGGAAATGGGATTTACATTACTAACAGTCCCAGTGGTATAGTCAGCTGGTAGCGGCTCTGGGGTCCCTTCAGTATGGCTCTTATAAGGGCGGAATTTTGGGTGGAGATGTAGTTATGTGGTTTTTATTTGCTTTTGTCCTTTCTGTGTTTGCTCTTCTTGATCTTTATGTAATTACATTTTTAATTCTTATATAACGTGCCCAAATTTTTTGCACGGATTATCTTTCACAGTAAGTCACCTTTAATGCATTCATGATGTTTGTGCCAAGCTTTGACGTGCACATTCACCATTCGTGTCCATATGTTCAACTGTTTTGCATCCATACAAACCCACTAACTGTGCTATGTTTGATACTGGGTTTGATACAGATCCGCTATTAGATAAGTGTCCAAATGTTTCAGCTCTATGTAAGATGAACAAGGGCAGGAGCTATAAGAAGGCAAGCTGTGCTTCGCTGAGGGTCTTGAAATCTCATTATGAGACAGAGGACAAATGACAATGCAGGACGGGGACCCAGAGTCACATGTGTCAGCCTCGTGTCTGTCTGTTGTGGTGACTGCGCGCCTCACAAAAGAGCCTTATCACCTGGGATCTGTGTCAACCCTTGTGCCTGGATGACCTTGTCAGTTGCCCTTGTCCCTAGCACTTGCATAAAGAGCCTGGTAGAATGGTTCAGGCCTAGCTGGGTGTGTTGCAGCTCTAAGGGTTTAAAACACTGCTGATGTCATGGGTTGGGGCCGGGAAAACATGGGTGTGGACAGGGCCAGCTCTGCAGTGCCAGCTGTCTCCTTCATTAGCTCCTGTATGTCAGTGAAATGTGGGCTCTTTGCACCTTTTGAGGACCCTGTCTTCTCACTCTGCCCAGGCACTTTAGATGAGCTGTGAAGCTTTAGGTGATCGTGTCTAATCACTGCCTTGTGTTCTGTACTGGGCTGGGGGGTATGATGAGGGGGCCATGCAAGGGCCCTCCTGTCCCAGATAGGGTGCCAGTGTTGCTTCTCTAAGCCCACTTGAAAGCTGTAAGAGGGCCTCTGAATGAGTCACAGGGGTAAATAAACCCCTTCATGTCCCGTTCACTTTAACAAACTCAGACTTTTTCTGAGGAATGAGAGTTGCTTTATTTTGTTGAGAGTCTTCTAGAAATTGTTGGTTGGCTGCGAGGAGCTGACAGCACGGGCATTGTGGACTCGTGTGCCTGTTCCAGAAGGTTCTCTCAGGGCTGATGAAAAAGTGTTTTCTTCAGCTAAGGGTTTGTTTTTGGAGAAAATGGGTTTGTTTGATCTAAAGGTAACACATGAACACATGCACAATGAATGAGTGTGTTACCACATCCTTTCACCATTCTCCAGACAATGAGCTCCAGAATGGCTTAATTTATTACATTATAGGCATTTAGAAGACGTTCTTATCCAGAGCGACTTACATAACTTCTTATTACATCTTATTACATTTATCCATCGGATATATACTGAAGCTATTCAGGTTAAGTACCTAGCTCTAGGGTACAACGGCAGTATCCTACCTGGGATTTGAACCTGCAACCTTTAGATTACAAGCCCAGTTCTTGAACCATTATACTATACTGCCGCCCCAGAACTTATTTGTAGTTATATCGTAGTTGTAAGGGGTTGAATAAATAGGCAAGACATCCATTACACATTCATATGTCTCTTGGAGTATTCAAAGACCTGATAGAATAGTATTAGCATGGTCTCGCTGGTGGATTTCCTTCTATACAGATCCATAATCTGTGCATCACATGTATCTTTCTCTTTCATTCTCTCCTTCTCTAATTCCTTTCTTTTTAGTCTGCCTCATTTTCTTTATCTCGCTACCTCCATCCGCTTTCTCTCTTCATCTTTATTTTTGTCCAGCCCGTTCCCCCTCTCTCTCTCTCTCTCTCTTTCTCTCTCCCCCCCTCTCTCTCTCTTCCTGTGGAGATCTCTTGCCTCCCTAATCCCTCTGGATACAGATAAAGGCTGTGGAAACAGCACCTCTGTTAGTGTTTTTTCTTCTTTAATACAAATTAATCCCCGTGATTGATTACAAACTTACACTAGGCTTAGGTGCTTCTTATCTGAGACGGCTCTGCCTCTCAACTCTCTATGGTTCAGGTTGCCAGGGAAGCTGCCATTTTTTACAGGCGTTCTGCAAGGACATGTTTCCAGTTCATCTGCTGTAGGCGCTATAGGAAATGAAATAGAGAGAAGAAAGTATTCAAAGATATAGCCACTAGTCCTAGTCATAATAATTATTACCATTGGGTGAATATTTAATAGACCCATAATATATTCCGGGCAATGACGCGTGGATAAAAATTTATGGCATTTTGCATTCCTATATTTATTAAACGATATGCATCCCTATAAGGACGTTTTTAGACTAAATCTGGTGAATTTATGAATTTGCTGCTCTACACCATGTAGCAAGGTCAAACGAGGGACTTGTTTAGAAAACGCACTGTAGCAATACAGTGCTTGTGGCAGCCAAAAGAAAAATAAACCGTTTCACGAGTTGCGGAAATAACAAGAAAAGTGAGAGAGATGGGAGGGGCAAGGGGAATGATATTTCTGAAACTCTGACAATCTTGTCTTGTCACGCTGAGGAAGGCCAAGGAAATATTCACAATTGCTGTGTTTACACCCATTTCTCCTTGATTTGCTGCAACAGTGTGGTGAATTTGTTTCATAAATCTTTCAGCATGCTGACTGTCCCTCTGGGCAGCTAACATGTCATTTATTGATTTTTTTCTTGCCTCTGTTCTAGGGAGAGGAGGTTTGGGGTAGTGATACTGTGTATTTGAGCGGGGTTGGCTTGTGGGTTATGGGTGGTGTGATGTAGCTTGATGGCAAGATCTGTGGTAAAGGCTGTCGCAGTGCAATCTGGGAATTAACAGGAAATGGATAGAGGAAGTGATGCGTCCGTTGGCTGAATGCACTGATTTTGCCTTTCTTCAATTGTGCTCTCTATACTCTTCCCCATTTGCAGGCTTTTTGGTCCTCTTCCCCTCTGTTTCTCACTCTCTATCCCTTTCATTATTTCTATCTGAGATTGTCTCCTTGTTGTTTTTTACAGTCTCTGTCTTCATAAAGACTCCCTTTGTCTTCTCCTCTCTCTCTGTCTCTTGCTCTTCCTTTCTGATTCTCCTTCTTTCCCTCCATCCCTCCCTCTAATTCCCTCACCTTCTGCAGCAGCTCTGTGTTTGATCAATGCTCAGTCCGCACGCAAAGTAGCAGGTGGCTAAATAAGAGGTATCGATCAGGCAGGGAGCGGTTATTCAGGCAGACGGCTGTGCCATTGTGAATTGTAGATTATTTCCAAATTATTACATGAGGCAGATGCTTGTCGGGCGCTGCTCTCTGTCAAGGTTAGGGTAGCGGAATGCAGTCTGTCTCCGCTCTCTCTATCGCTCCTCACATCCCCTCAAGGTGAAGGAGACAGAGATACTTAAGAGCTTTAGAAGCAGAATGTGTGTGTGTGCGTGTGTTTGTGTGTGTTTGTGTGTGTGCGTGTGTTTACGTGTGTGTGTCTGTATGTGTGTGTGTGTGTATGTGTGTCTGTGTGTATGTGTGTGTGTATGTGTGCGTGTGTGTGTGTGTGTTTGCCTGTGTTTGTGTGTGTGTCCGTGTGTGTGCGTGTGTTTGCATGTGTTTGCATTTTGCGTATGTGTGTGTGTGTGTGTGTTTGCGTGTGTGTGTATGTGCGTGTGTGTGTGTTTGCGTGTGTGTGTATGTGTGTTTGCATTGAGATGTAGCAGGAGATTGCCTCACTCTGATTGGTGAGTATTTCAGGGTAATCAGGGTCTACTGAGACAAACCTCACTGCTGATTGCTGACTGAGAGTGCTAGTTAATTATAGTTTGGGGACCAGTGTGAGTGAGCATCCACTAGGGATGGGAATCTGCATACTCAAATCCTGGGAAAAAATTTAACTACAAAGATTAATTTTGTCAGCAATCATACACCCATAGTGCAAATAATACCATTAAACAGAACATTTTACTGAACAAAATTGCATTTATTCACTATAATTCTCAAATACCCTCAAGTGCCGTAAAAAAGTGCTGCATTTAGCATCTTTGTATTCCAATGTATCAGATTTATTGTATATCAGGGGTAGGCAATCATGGTACTCGTGTATCAGGGATGGTCCTTTTTGCTCTATTCAAATCTAAAACTACATAATTGTATCAATTATCAGGCTTAATGAACACAGGTGACCATGTGCTGGAGGTACTCAGTGATTCACCATTCAGGCTCAGGATAATAATCCATCAAACTCTCATCCAATCAGCTTGGATGGAACAAAAACTAGAAGCATAACTGGCATTCCAGCACCAGCACAATGGTATTTTTGTGCATTTTTATTATTAATTGTTTCAATGTACATAACCAAATGAACACAGTAAAACCTGCAAATGTCAAAATCAAATATCTGCTTTATTTAATTTGGAAATGCCAACATTTCTAACAGAAGGTACCTACCCCACCATCAAAATGAATCAATGGGGAAACAAACCCAATATCCGTTAATCTTCATACATCGCAAGTGGGATATAGGAAAGACCGTAACGTCGTATCAAAGAAAGTTTCTTGCATCGGTAGCTGAATTAGGTTCTCAGGCACTTCAGTAAATTGATGTGGCATGTCAGGCAGTATTTTAATATGAAAAGAAGTATAATTAATAATCTCAATAGCTAGCATATATAATTCTGACCTTTCCTCCATTGATATGTGATTTTCTTTGTTAGCTAGCTATCAAGCTAGCTATTTCCTTTTCTTCTCTGACATGTCAAATATAACAATGGCACACAGCTCAATGAGAACCAATTTTGAGCCATGAGGTTTCTGGCGGCACATGAACATCCAATAAAGAGTTCTATAGAATATATCAAGTGATCATACTGTTTCATTGGGTTTTATGTTCTGCTATTTTCATTTAACTAATAATATATAAACTTCATGTAATGACCTCTTGAAACCCATGGACCTTCTGGTCCATTTTAACTTTGTTCTGTCAGTTGTTAAAATTGGTATTGTGTTCATATTGTCAGGCTTTCTGCGTTGCTATTATGATGCAGCATTGTTACGATTGTGGCCTGCTTATTTGTGAAGTAACTAAAATGAATTTGTTTTTGCCTATCAATTTGTATTATTGAAGTAGTAACAAATTACATAAATATATGTTACATCATATCAATATGTAACTACATTATCCAAATAATTATTTTAAAAAGTTTTTTAATGCATCTATTAACTTGACAGAATGACAATGAATGTGCCTGACTACCTCCACTGCTGTACAATGGTCTTATGCCCTTCTACTTTAAAGGCATTTAGTTAAAGGCATACTCCGCAGGATTTTCAGCCTTGCTTACATACAGTAGCTAGCTGGATAGCTAGAGATAATGTTACTTACAGGTCCGACAGAAAACACGACAACTGCACATTGCGTTTCGTCCCCTAGGTGAACTTAACCAGCCGCCATCAAGGAAAAGCAATTCCATGGTTGAGCCCTGTCGGCTTGTCGTTTCGCTTCGCTGTACTTATGCTTCTTTACCTCCATCATTGCAGTAGCTAGCCAGTTACAAGTGCTCCGCTCACTCCTGATATCACCCGACAGGTTCTGTAGCCACACCCACCCCCTCCCCTCACAGAAAAGAGTGTCACGCCCACAAATGTACTGAACACATCTTAGAAGAAGAAATACAGGGGCACAAATTCAGCAAATGTGCTTTGCCAGTGATTGCCAGTGTATCATAGATATGACTGAGCATGGTTATATAAAAATGTACTTTAAAATGTACTGTATTTGCAAGCTTTCTCCATATTTAATAACACACTCGGTCCAGATGTAGCCGAACCAAATGTGTGTTTTGTGTGGGCCTGGTACCCCACAGAACACATACCATTAGATTTCACCAGGCCTACACAGCAGGCAGGCAAGAGAAGAGTAGTTTTATTTTTAGACCTATGTTCACTGATCTTTATATTGTGTGGTTCTGCTGATTCAGTCTAGTGAACAGAATGAGCCACAGCCATTGTTTGGCCAGCTGAGAAGATACCACGCTCACATTCTCTTTAATTGGCCCAGAGTTGTTTAGGGTGCTGAAAGTTATTGACAACCTGAATATGTGAAATTATCTTTTTTTTACTTGAATCAGCTGATAGTATTTTTTATTTCATACAGCTTATGCAGTATTTTTTGTTGAGCAGTGTTTCAGCTGTTTCATCTTCAGTATATGTAGCCTTATCCTCAGTCTTCAAGATGCATCTTTTACAAGGTACACTCTTTTCAAAGTGTCGAGTGAATGTGTTGCTGTTGTTTCACACCCCAGAGCTTTCAAAACACTTTCATTTGCTTTAAATGGCTTGGAATAATGGTGTAGGTTCAGAGGCACTTCCTATTAAAGCATTGTACTGTCTGTCCTGGTTTGGCACCAGTTTTAGGAGTGGATGTTTATTTAAATGGATAGTCCAGACACACATTTTATTTCCTGTTTAATGACCTGTTTAATTGGCATATTTCAAGTTTTCAGTATTTTAATGATCCAGCGCTTATTCTTTTCCAAGTATTCATATACTCATGCACATCCTTTGCATCCATGTCAAAGAGTAGAAGAGCAAGTGATTGACTGTGCCAACTGAAGCCTGAAGTTCTTTTTACCCTCCTTAGCTCAATAAATGTAATGAATGTATATCCTTTGAGCCTTGGGCTTGAATGTTTAACCAGTATGTTTCAACTGTCTTGAAAACATAGACGCCTGTGTTGTCATATAAAGGCCTACAGCTTAAAATACCAGTTTCTACATACCAATATTAGTAATCGTATTGTAATATCTTAAGTCACTGTTTCTCAATCTGTGGACCAATCAGCATTATGATTTGGAATTACATTTGCATGGAAAACAAATAAATGCATTTTCTAAATAAATGTAAAAGACCATACAATACTATTTTTGCAAGGCTATGGGAATTTAAGTACAAAATTCATGTCCTGCATCATCCATTCACGTGTGTGCTACAGCGGTCTGTGGAATGGCCAGATATCAGTACCTGTTCAATGATGACACTAAGACAAGCACCTGCTGTGCTCCAAATGGAAGACAAATATAGTTTAACATAATTGGTGGCAATTTTGTGACTGGTAGACAGTGCAGATTTTTCATAGCAGCCCACATAACCTACTGTATGTGGCCTATATTGTCCAAACTGTCAACAATCATTGTTTTCTCAAGTTTGAGACTGTTTGGCACTTCCATACTATGAACTTAATTTGAAATGTTTTGCATTCGGTACACTTCCAAATAAGCATATGTATTTTCCTTACGTTTGCTCCATTGCAGACCAGAAAAACTCCATTCAGTATTGTTTTGTTGCTTTACTTGCAACTACAATTGCACACAGTTTGCTTGTCATTCACCTGCAGCAGAAGTTCTCCGGAGAAAGCCCAGGTATGAGAGAGAATAGACACACCTTTTATCTCTGTGTTGTTTGGTGCTTTCATCTGTGAACAGTGGTAATACAGAAACATGTTGAACAGTTTTGTTCACTATTTTGTTGAAGACACTTTCCTTTGGGAAAAAAAATCATATGCGGAATCTGGAGAGCATAAATTGGCAGAGGAGAAGACAAACATGTTACTCCATGAGACCCCATGTCCACAGTTTGGGAATATTTTTTTGCAACTTGTTTCCGGTTGATCTTGAATTTGTTTCCAAAATTTCACATGACAATTCATACAATGTCTAAGAGCCCAAAATCAAAATCGCACCCTCGCTAGTTGTCTGTTTTGTTGTTCTAATTCAGATTCCACGACTGTCAGAGATTTCATATCTATCTTGAATTATACTGACAAACACTTCAGATTTTCTGACAATCAAAAGAACTGTGAATGTTTCCAGAGTTGCAAATTTGAGGGTCACTTGAATGCTTTTTAGAAAGGGTTGTGTTATAATACGGTTATACAAGGGTTGTGTTATAATACGGTTATACAAGGGTTGTGTTATAATACGGTTATACAAGGGTTGTGTTATAATATGGTTATACAAGCGTTGTGTTATAATAATCAAACCTACACTAATGTAACATAAATCTCTTTGTTGTCTACAGTAGTGATCCAGGTGTCATCATGCCCATCAATACAGCAGTTTTGATTGGCTAAGATAGACATTTTGAAAGCTTTCATATAATCCAGAGACTGAGATCTCAACGCCATTGCATAACTTTAAAAAAACCCAGTATAAACAGCTTTTTGAACACTGTTCTTTAATTTGTGACATAGGGCTGTACAAAATGGGTGTCTTGCATTTTGTTTATTGCCATGTTTTATTAACATGACAAACATTATTTTTAACATGCAGTTAACACACATTTTGTGATTCACCTCAGAATATTATTTATTTACTGGCTGTAATATGACACTTGTGAGATATATAGCACATTTGCTATCCCATTATAAATAATTTAGGAGTACCTTTAAATATCGTGTCACACTGAAGCCAGATATGGCCGTACAATGAGCTCACTCAGTGACATGTATACAAGCATATCTGTCCTTTGGTTCAGACATATCCACTAAAAGCGGGAGTATAAGAAGTATAAGAAGCAGTAACAGTATTGAGAGAAAGAAGGCGAAGTGAAAAGGATTAATTGTTCACCCAGGAGAGCGAGATTAAATCAGATGGATGTTTAAAACCCGTTATAACTAATCCTGTCACTTTCTCGACCAGAAGAATGTAAAAGTGGGAAATCTCCCTCAGAGCAGTGGCGGTTGAGATTAACTGGGCGGCTGCACTGAGCACTGTTGTGTGCAGTGGGAAAGCTGCTGTGTGTGTGTGTGTGTGTGTGTGCGTGTTTACATGTGTGTGCATGTATGGGGTATACAAGATACTGATGGTATTATTTTCAATATTGCCCAAGCTACTACTGCACCATTTATGAAATGCAAACATTAACACATGTTCTTTATGTAGTGTCTCACCACACAGTGCTGCCACTGTTTACAAACGCTGTCGTAACAGCTTTACTGTACACGCCTTAACCCATTCATTCCAGCATTCTAGATGCTAAATTCCATAATCATGCACATTTCCCGACAGTAATACTAATAATAATACTAATAATAAGATAATAAGAATGGACTTTTGTTGCCTCGTAACAATATGAATTACTATGGTACTTGGAAAACCTGTAAACAATGCAACGTGATTTTTGTGCTGGTTAGCTTATTTAGTTAGCATTTAATTGAAATCATTCAAAATAGCATGGATGTTACCAAGATAAAATGTCGCCTCTGGGGAAAAAAAACATCTTGCTTTTCTCTTATTGTCCTCTTCATCTTGTACCCTGATTGTTACGTCTCAGACACAGACCCAATAGCAGACAAGGATAGAGCAAGAATGAGGTTTATTTCAAAAGGGTGAGGTCAAAAAGCCAGGATATCAAATAGCACAGTACAAAAACGGAATGCAAAGAGTAGTGAGGAAGCTAAAGTCGGAAACCGGAAATCAGAGGCAGAGTTACAAAATCGGCAGGCAAGGCAAAGTCAAAAACAATCAAAGGTCGAAAAACTAGAAATCAAAAGGCAGAGGTACAAAAACGGTAGGCTATCTCGGGTCGTAAGGAAAAGGTTGTCTCAGGTATGCAATAAGTCACTGGCTTTCAAATTCTCAGGCTCAGGAAATAAAGGGTACGTTCTGACAAGGAACAAAACGGATATGTGGGTCTATATATACGTATAGGAAAGGGAGGGGTAACAAACTACGTGAGGTTAACACATGAGGTAGAAATGAAACAATCACGTAAACATAACAAAGACATGGAAGGGACTCGGAGACATGCATAACAAACAACGGGCTCGAAGTGGAGCGGAGTGTGCTCAGTAATCACGAGAGGTGAAACTACATACAAACAGCTGGGGCGAATAAGAGATCGCGGACAAACTGGTTAATCTTGTTAATACCTAACTATAAGACAGACCGTTAGTTCGTTAGTAGACATTTATGTTAATAGGTTTAGTAAGTGCATTTAATTAATAAACCACCCGAGTGATTGTTAGCACGAGTTAGTAATCTATACAATTAGCGTAAGGGAACCAGGAAGTAGCAGAACACGAAACCTTGGGAAATCCCGAAGTCACCTAAACAGTGCATACACGAGACAGGGTAAACAAACACACGAATGCGACTCAGACAACCCACGAACAGAGGGGAATGCAATGATGAATGATAATAATAAACAAACAGACATACATAATAACAGAACATCACAGTACCCTCCCCCCTAAGAAGCACCTCTTGGTGCTTTAACAGGTGGCACAGGATGGTTCTTGTGGAAGTCCTTAATGACAGTCTTATCCAGTATAAAACTGGTGGGAATCCAACTTCTCTCCTCGGGGCCGTAGCCCTCCCAGTCAACCAAGTACTGGAGGCCCCGACCCCGACGACGGCAGTCCAAAAGTTTACGTACAGTGTACGTATCGCCTCCATCGATGAGACGGGGGGGAGGGGGGGCATCAGGGGCGGGACAACGGGGGTGGGTGACTACCGGTTTGAGCCGTGAGACGTGGAAAGTCGGGTGGATCCGACGCATGGTGGTAGGCAACTTGAGTCTCACGGCTGTGGGACTCAAAACCTTAGTGATGGTGTAGGGCCCAATGTAACGAGGTGCCAACTTGCGGGAGTCCACTTTGAGGGGAATGTCCCGTGTCGTAAGCCACACCCGTTGCCCCACCCGATACTGGGGTGCCTTGGACCGACGCCGATCGGCCGTTACCCTCATCCTGGCGCTGGCACGAAGCAGATTCTGACGGGTAGTTTTCCAGGTGCGGATGCAGCGCCGGATGAAGGCTTCGGCCGACGGCACTCCCACCTCCTCCTCCTGGCTCGGGAACAGAGGCGGCTGGTAGCCTAAACAACACTCGAAAGGGGATAGTTTAGAGGCAGAGGAGGTGTGAGAATTTATGGCATATTCAGCCCAAGGTAGTTGGTGACTCCAGGACGTGGGGTTCCTTGAACACAAACACCGTAGAACTGTCTCTATCACTTGATTAGCCCGCTCAGTCTGGCCATTACTCTGGGGATGAAAACCTGATGACAGACTAACAGTGGTGCCTAAGAGAGTGCAAAAAGCTTTCCAGAACCTAGCTGTGAACTGTGGACCTCTATCTGAAACTATATCTGTGGGGATGCCGTGTAACCTAATAATGTGTTGGACTAAGATGGATGCCGTTTCCTTGGCGGAAGGGAGTTTAGTGAGGGGAATAAAGTGAACAGCCTTAGAAAATCTATCGACAGTGGTGAGAATTGTGGTGTAATTATTGGAAGTGGGCAACCCAGTGATAAAATCTAGTGCGATGTGTGACCAGGGTCGGTGAGGAATGGGGAGGGGCTGAAGTAATCCTGCAGGGTGTGAGTGTGGTACCTTATTCTGGGCACAGACTGAGCAGGCAGCGACAAAGTCCTTGATCTCCTCCTTCATATGGGGCCACCAGAACCGTCGCTGGATGAACGTGAGTGTCCTGGTGACCCCTGGGTGGCAGGACAGATTGGAGGAGTGACCCCACTGCAGGACGTTGGTCCGGACTGCCTCAGGAACATAAAGTCTGTTAGTCGGACAACCACTGGGACCTGATTCGCCTTTGAGTGCATTGAGCACGGTGGTCTCTACGTCAAACTCCATGGCGTGGACGAAGCAGCTAACCGGAAGGATGGTGTCAGGGTCCTCCTCCTTGGTAGGTGTGTCAAATCTGCGGGACAGTGCATCGGGCTTAACATTCTTGGATCCCGGTCTGTAGGCGAGCACAAAGTGGAAGCGGGTAAAGAACAAAGCCCAGCGGGCTTGACGGGAGTTGAGTCTCTTGGCTGTCTGCAGATATTCCAAATTCTTATGATCGGTCCAGACTAAGAAAGGTTCTTGAGCTCCCTCTAGCCAGTGCCTCCATTCGTCCAGAGCCATCTTGACTGCCAGGAGCTCCCGGTTGCCGATGTCATAATTCGCCTCCGTAGGTGTGAGACGATGGGAAAAGTATGCACACGGGTGCACCTTGTTGTCCTTAGCGGACCGTTGGGACAGCACCGCCCCTACTCCGACATTGGAGGCATCAACCTCCACAATGAACTGGGCCTTGGGATCAGGGTGGATCAGGATGGGAGCGGTGGTGAAGCGATTCTTCAGCTCCTTAAACGCTGTTCCGGCTCTAGAATTCCATGAGAACGACGTCTTTGTAGAGGTGAGAGCAGTGAGTGGGGCGGCTAATGAGCTGTATCCTCGGATGAAACGCCGATAGAAGTTAGCGAATCCCAGGAATCGTTGTAGGTCCTTCCGGCTCTCCGGCTGAGGCCATTCCATTACGGCTTTGACCTTCTCGGGGTCCATGCTCAGACTCCCTGCGGAGATGATGTACCCCAAGAAGGTCGTGGTGGAACAGTGGAAGTCGCACTTCTCTGCTTTGACGAACAGTCTATTCTCCAGGAGGCGTCTCAACACCTGGCGGACATGGGTAACATGCTCGGCCTCGGTCTTGGAGAAAATAAGAATATCGTCCAGATACACAAAAACGACCCTGTTGAGCAGGTCGCCGAGCACGTCATTAACCAATTTCTGAAATACGCCAGGGGCATTAGTGAGGCCGAATGGCATCACCAGGTATTCCCAGTGGCCCGTGGGTGTGTTGAAGGCCGTCTTCCACTCATCCCCATCACGGATACGCACCAGGTGGTATGCGTTGCGGAGGTCCAACTTGGTGAAAATGGACGCCCCCTGGAGAAGTTCAAACGCGGACGCCATGAGAGGAAGCGGGTAGCGGTTCTTGATCGTGAGGTCATTGAGACCCCGGTAGTCGATGCAGGGCCTTAGGGAACCATCCTTCTTTCCCACGAAGAAGAACCCCGCTCCAGCGGGCGAGGAGGAAGGTCTAATGACTCCTGCCGTCAGAGACTCCCGTAGATACTTCTCCATGGCCTCGTGCTCAGGTCGGGAGAGAGAGAAGACTCGCCCTCTAGGTGGAACTGCGCTGGGTTGTAGCTCAATGGCACAGTCATAGGGACGGTGAGGAGGCAGATTAACGGCTCGGGACTTGCTGAACACCTCCTTGAGGTCCAGGTACTCGGAAGGGATACGGGACAGGTCCTCGCACATCTCGGAAGAGGGGGGGCTCGGAAGGGGACTCGGAAGAGGAGAGTGGGCTTCTCGGAGACAATGAGATGAACAGAATGGGCTCCAGCCCAAAATCTCATGTGTCGACCACTCGAACGTGGGGTTGTGCTTGACCAGCCAGGGGTGTCCCAGGATAATGGGTGAGTTGGGAGAATCGATGATGTGGAGCTGAAGCTCCTCCCGATGGTTGCCTGAGATCCGCAGCTTGAGTGGGGCGGTGATGTGGTTTATGCTGGCGAATCTCTGGCCGCTGAGGGACTTGGCGGCTAGTGGGTGTGACAGCTTGAGGAGAGGAACTCCCCATCTGGACGCCATCCCAGCGTCCAGAAAGCTCTCCTCCGCTCCAGAATCGACGAGGGCGGATGTCCTCCTCGCTTGATCTGCCCACTCGAGCGTCACAGGAAGGCAGGTGCGGTTCCTAGAGGAGTGATCAATTGGAATAACGCCCACTAGTGCTCCTCTGGTCACTAGCGGGCGTTGGCTTTTACCGGGCACTTGGCAACAAAGTGACCCGGTTGGCCACAGTAGAGGCAGGCTCTGGAACTCATCCTCCGATCACGTTCCTCCTTCGACAGGCGAGTACGATCCACCTCCATGGCCTCCGTCTCTGGTGCCCGGGACGGCGGTTTCTTGGTGGCAATGGATGGATCGTTGATGTGGGATCTCCAGGGAGCCCCCTGATTAGAAGTAGCCTGCTGACGGAACCTGCTGCGGTCCTGAAGGCGATGGTCAACGCGGATGGCGAGCGCGATGAGGTCCCCCAGGTCCTCCGGAAGATCCCGAGTCAGCAGCTCGTCCTTAATCCGTTCCGCCAGTCCCATGAGGAATGCGTCGTACAGCGCCCTGCTCTCCCATCTGCTGGACGTCGCCAACGTCTGGAATTCTATGGCGAAATCCGATACAGTGAGATTGCCCTGGCGCATCATCATCATCTCCCTTGCCGCCTCATGCCCATGTTTAGAACGGTCGAAGACCCTCTTCATCTCCTCCGCGAACCCGTATGAGGTCTGGATGCACGGAAGACCCTCCTCCCAGGCCGCCGTTCCCCACTTCATGGCTCGACCAGATAGCTGCGTGATGATATAAGCCACCCGGGAGAGCTCAGTGGGGAAGGTGGTAGGCTGCAGCTGGAAGACGAGCTGGCACTGGGTGAGGAAGGGCCGACAACCGCCAGGTTCTCCGGAGTATCTCTGCGGCGGAGGAAGACGAGGTTCCCGGACCGGAACAGGAGGGGGTGCTGAGGGAGCAGGAGCAGGAGCAGAAACCGGAACAGGAACAGATGGTTGCTGGGGAGCGTGGCCAGGCTGAAATGCCTGGATCGTAGCTGTCAGCTGCGAAACACAGAGGGTGAGGTTTTGCAGATGCTGCGAAACTGAATCCAACTGGTTCTGGTGGCGACCCAGTATGGCACCCTGCTGCTCGATGGCGTGGCCCATCCGGGAGCTGTCTGCTGGGTCCATCTCTGGTCAGAACGTACTGTTACGTCTCAGACACAGACCCAATAGCAGACAAGGATAGAGCAAGAACGAGGTTTATTTCAAAAGGGTGAGGTCAAAAAGCCAGGATATCAAATAGCACAGTACAAAAACGGAATGCAAAGAGTAGTGAGGAAGCTAAAGTCGGAAACCGGAAATCAGAGGCAGAGTTACAAAATCGGCAGGCAAGGCAAAGTCAAAAACAATCAAAGGTCGAAAAACTAGAAATCAAAAGGCAGAGGTACAAAAACGGTAGGCTATCTCGGGTCGTAAGGAAAAGGTTGTCTCAGGTATGCAATAAGTCACTGGCTTTCAAATTCTCAGGCTCAGGAAATAAAGGGTACGTTCTGACAAGGAACAAAACGGATATGTGGGTCTATATATACGTATAGGAAAGGGAGGGGTAACAAACTACGTGAGGTTAACACATGAGGTAGAAATGAAACAATCACGTAAACATAACAAAGACATGGAAGGGACTCGGAGACATGCATAACAAACAACGGGCTCGAAGTGGAGCGGAGTGTGCTCAGTAATCACGAGAGGTGAAACTACATACAAACAGCTGGGGCGAATAAGAGATCGCGGACAAACTGGTTAATCTTGTTAATACCTAACTATAAGACAGACCGTTAGTTCGTTAGTAGACATTTATGTTAATAGGTTTAGTAAGTGCATTTAATTAATAAACCACCCGAGTGATTGTTAGCACGAGTTAGTAATCTATACAATTAGCGTAAGGGAACCAGGAAGTAGCAGAACACGAAACCTTGGGAAATCCCGAAGTCACCTAAACAGTGCATACACGAGACAGGGTAAACAAACACACGAATGCGACTCAGACAACCCACGAACAGAGGGGAATGCAATGATGAATGATAATAATAAACAAACAGACATACATAATAACAGAACATCACACTGATGAATACGCCGCAAAAGCTATGACAAGTTCATCCTTAGTGTTCTTGTCCATACTTCTTAATGGCCTTTAAAACCCTTGGTTTTCTGCTCAGCCAGTACAGCTGTACCCATTTAAAGAGAACTTTGCTTTATTTCTAAACATAAATGCAGTTTGAGAAAATAATACGAGTTATACTGCATCTGTTTAGCACGTTTGTGTTGTTTTTGCACCGTGTTCTGTGACTCTTGGATTGCAGCGTACCTAGTTTGTGTTGTTTTTGCACCGTGTTCTGTGACTCTTGGATTGCAGCGTACCTAGTTTGTGTTGTTTTTGCGCCGTGTTCTGTGACTCTTGGATTGCAGCGTACCTAGTTTGTGTTGTTTTTGCACCGTGTTCTGTGACTCTTGGATTGCAGCGTACCTAGTTTGTGTTGTTTTTGCACCGTGTTCTGTGACTCTTTGATTGCAGCGTACC